>WBMY01012116.1:852888-1050874 GCA_013397315.1 Donacobius atricapilla
TTAGGAGCAGACCTGAATGCCTTCAAGTGGTTCAGGAGCACATCTGAAATGCTTATGCTAGTACATGCAGCATGAGAAACAGGATGAACTGGCAGGTTTGGTCAGTTCCCAGAACTATGACATCATCAGCATTGATGAGACTGTGTGGAATGCATCCCATGATGGATTGCTGGGATGGAGGGCTGCAGGCTGGGCAGGTGAGGTGTGGAAGTGGCACTGTGCGCTGAGGAGAAGTTTGGTTGTACAGCCTTTGCAGTTAGTGATGGTGTGGGTGGGTGACCTGCTTACATTCATGCTGAAAGTGTTATAAAACACAGTCCAATCAAATTCTTTCCTTTTTTAGTTCAGAGCCTTGGAACAGAAGTGATGGGACTGCAGACACACTGGGTGCTTGCCATAGGAGGACAATATCTTCTGTCATGATCCATATTTTCAAACCCCACTGCAGTACATATCAGCATGTACACTGGCAGTGTAACCAGGAACAGTGCAGAATTATGTGTTTCTGTGCTTGAAAAATGTTTTAATAGTAAAATAAAGGGTTGCTGAGAGCTAGTCCATCCTGAGCTGTCTTTGCTGTTGCTCCCTTCAAGACTCTGCATGGTGTTCAGCTGACACCAACTTGCTCTTTATAAACCTTTTTGGAACAGAGTCTGAGCAGAAATCTGTCTTTTGCAAATAAGGCGCTTTCAGGAAGAAGAGTGTCTTCACATTAAAAGAAAATTATTATTTGCTGAAGTTAAATTCATAGTGAAATATATTCAGCAGCTGAGGATTCTGTTGTACCGCTTGTTTGCAACTTGCAGTTGGCGTCAGTAGATGACTATATCTTTATATCTTCATGAGAGCAAAACCATAGTTCTTTAAAAAGATTATCTGAAACTGAATTGATTCAAAATGTTGTATATGTTATACGCCTGTGGTCCTCATGGGACTAAAATGAGAAACTTCTTAAAAATGCCACATTCTTTAGAGCCTCAGCACATACTTGAATTATGAATCTGATCCAAAGCTATTTAAGATTGATGTAAGTAGCTTTTTCTCTTTGAAGGCTATGAATTGGCTTCTTAATATCCTTGGTGTAATTTGAAATAACCTTTTCTGTTGGAAATATCAAAACTGAGTCTGAAGCTTTCAGGCAGTGACCATCCCATAGCTGGGATCAAACAAAAATACATGAAGTGAAGAAACACTGATTTAAATACCAGTTTTTATTGTTATGTGCAGAAGAGCATTAGTATGTCTTCAATATGTCATCTGAGATCCTAAGCTAGTTGGTGTAAATGAACTGCCAACATAACAGACACCCTTAGTATTTCTAGTAATCAAAGAATTTATTATAGCAAGCTAAGTGTGTTGCTGATAAACTTGCATTTAATATTTGTTTTCATCTTATGGGAAGACAGAGATAGTGCTGAAGGCAATCTTGCCCCCAATCTATTGCATCTGTGTTAATTACCAAAGAGAGGGAACAGCCTTGCCCTGCCAGCTATGGGTGTGATAAAGAGTGAGTTAGCTGGCAGGGGGTTTGGTTGGAGTCATTTGGAGCTGGTTGGAGTCTGCTGGCCGTGCTGTGAGGAGGAAGGGACAGGAGGCTGTGCAAGGGACAGAAAGGGTGGGATGCCATACGTAGGACAGACAGGGTTAGGTGGCTGTGCTAGGGACAGGAAGGAACAAGCTGGAACTGCAGAAGGAAGAGAGAGGAGGAGAGAGCCAGAGATGCATGGAGGTGTCCTTGGGAGAATACGGAGAAAAGGTATGAAAGACTTCGAGATAACATGGTGCTGATGCTAGAAGCCCTCTGAGGTTTCACTGAAACACTCTGAGTGTAGTGGCTGTCTCTATAACGACAGAACAAGTCCATTAGTGCTTGAATTGTACCAAGAGAAGAAAATCACAATACTCTCATGAAATGAGAGTGAGAGACGGAAATAATTTATCTATAGAAAGTAAAAAAAATTCTTGGGACTATGAGTCACTTAATTTGGAATTTTGTCACTTAAAAAAAAAGATATTTAGAGTGATGAAGTCATATTCTTTGTCTAAGAAATAACATAAATTATTGAGTACCTTTCTTAAAAAAGAGCTAGTTAAGATTTTATGTTGCTCAATTAAACCAAGGTGCTTTGAAGCACAAAGCACCTGTCCTTAGATCCTGCTGTGATTTATAGCATCACACAGAGCAGAACTCTGCTATAACAGAATGTTCTGGTCTCATTCTGCATTTCCTCAGTGGAATAGTACTCTTTTCTTGCTCAGTAAAACCTGACAAGGAAGTTATTCTATATTTAGAATTAATTACTAGTCTATATTTAATTATTTTTAATTATATCTAATTAATTTAGATATTAAATATTCTATATTTAATCTCACTGCTTAACAGAGCTTTCTCACCACAAAAAATCCATGAAAAAATTCAGATCTTTCATGCTTGCAGAAAATGATTGCAACAGGCAGTACTCAGGTCAAGGGATGTGGTCTGACATAAAGAGCAAATAGGGAAGGTGCTTTTTCTTATTAGAGGGTTTGTAACTAGCAGTAGTTTTTAACAGTTCTAGCACTATGAGTTACTGTCAAGTAAGAGACTAAAGCTGGAATCAGGTAAGAAATACAGAGGTCATCCATACCGGATCTTTCCCCTTATTCTGCCCCTACTGCGTCCATGAGCAGTTGCTAAGGTTTGGGAAGAACAAATGTGCTGCTCACGAAAAAAGGCTCATTTTTGTTGACTGTTTCTTGGCTTCAAGGAAAGCCATGTGTTAAGATCACAAAGGAAAAAACTCAGTGATAAAAAGGGATATTTATATAATATGACTTAGTTTTGCTGCACAGTTGATCTGTCATCTTAGAGATTTTTTTTTTCCTTTCAAGCTACTGTTAATATATCAGATGGGAACATTGTAATACTGTAGAATGGCAACATTTGATAGCTCTGGTAGTTAGAGTCTGTTTAAGCCCCTATACTTTTACTTTTAAACTTCTCTATGATCTATTTTATTAGAATTTTCCTCATAGAAAGTCTTGGGAGACTCTATGTGGTGTACATTTCCAGTACCATAAATGTCTGTTTATTTTAGTCTTGGATGAAGACTGGAATGAGTGTTTGTCATTTCAGTCAACTGTGGATATGCATTTCTGTTTTGGAGAATGTATTTAACAGAGGAGGCAAGTATTCAGGTCCAGTGCTCTGGCACAAGGGTGTGACATGCATTGCATATTTGTCCTTGAAGTAATTTTGTTATTGTGTATATAATCTGTGTTTCAAGAACCTGGAGAATAAATCAGGTACTTCAGAGATGCCAGTATCTCTAAGAATCTGATGTACATCATGCATGCTAAATATTTTCCTACTGTATTTCTTGGAGTAGTAAGTTAGCTAAAACTTTTATAGACATGCAGATTTTCTGCTCTGCAACACAGCTTAAAGAACATAGCAAAGTTTTATGATCATAGTAAAATGAATCTATTGATCAGCCCATTTAAACCTAAAGGTTTTAAATGAAATGGATAGATAATTATTTTGTTCATTTTAAAAATAACAATTGNGTCACTTAATTTGGAATTTTGTCACTTAAAAAAAAAGATATTTAGAGTGATGAAGTCATATTCTTTGTCTAAGAAATAACATAAATTATTGAGTACCTTTCTTAAAAAAGAGCTAGTTAAGATTTTATGTTGCTCAATTAAACCAAGGTGCTTTGAAGCACAAAGCACCTGTCCTTAGATCCTGCTGTGATTTATAGCATCACACAGAGCAGAACTCTGCTATAACAGAATGTTCTGGTCTCATTCTGCATTTCCTCAGTGGAATAGTACTCTTTTCTTGCTCAGTAAAACCTGACAAGGAAGTTATTCTATATTTAGAATTAATTACTAGTCTATATTTAATTATTTTTAATTATATCTAATTAATTTAGATATTAAATATTCTATATTTAATCTCACTGCTTAACAGAGCTTTCTCACCACAAAAAAGCCATGAAAAAATTCAGATCTTTCATGCTTGCAGAAAATGATTGCAACAGGCAGTACTCAGGTCAAGGGATGTGGNTTTTTTCCTTTCAAGCTACTGTTAATATATCAGATGGGAACATTGTAATACTGTAGAATGGCAACATTTGATAGCTCTGGTAGTTAGAGTCTGTTTAAGCCCCTATACTTTTACTTTTAAACTTCTCTATGATCTATTTTATTAGAATTTTCCTTATAGAAAGTCTTGGGAGACTCTATGTAGTGTACATTTCCAGTACCATAAATGTCTGTTTATTTTAGTCTTGGATGAAGACTGGAATGAGTGTTTGTCATTTCAGTCAACTGTGGATATGCATTTCTGTTTTGGAGAATGTATTTAACAGAGGAGGCAAGTATTCAGGTCCAGTGCTCTGGCACAAGGGTGTGACATGCATTGCATATTTGTCCTTGAAGTAATTTTGTTATTGTGTATATAATCTGTGTTTCAAGAACCTGGAGAATAAATCAGGTACTTCAGAGATGCCAGTATCTCTAAGAATCTGATGTACATCATGCATGCTAAATATTTTCCTACTGTATTTCTTGGAGTAGTAAGTTAGCTAAAACTTTTATAGACATGCAGATTTTCTGCTCTGCAACACAGCTTAAAGAACATAGCAAAGTTTTATGATCATAGTAAAATGAATCTATTGATCAGCCCATTTAAACCTAAAGGTTTTAAATGAAATGGATAGATAATTATTTTGTTCATTTTAAAAATAACAATTGGGTTACACAGAAGAATCTAAAAAAAACCCAACATAAAAAAATCCAACAAACCCCAAAAAACACCCCACCCACCCAAATAATAAAATTGCGTTATAAGTGAGATAGTCTAACAAATTCAGACATCTTGTAGGAAACTTACAAGTCTTTCAGTTTTCTTTAATAAGTCTCTGTTCTGTTCGTCTAAATACTGGTAAATCAGAGAATGGCCTGGGTTGGAAGGGACCTTAAAGATCACCTTGTTCCAAGCTCCCTGCCATGGGCAGGGATACCTTCCACTAGACCAGGTTGATCAGAGCCTCATCCAACCTGGCCTAAAACAATTCCAGGGCTTGGGGCATCCACAACTTCTCTGGGCAACCTGTTCCAGTGCCTCACCACCCTCCCAGTGTATGTGCAGGGTATTTTTTCTTGTCTTCTTATGGTAAGTTTTCCAATTGGAAAGCTGATGTAGGCTAGGTTTTGCAGTATTAATGTTCAAGGAATTTCTTATTTTGGTAATGATGACTGTATATATAATCAAGGTCCAAAGTGAAAAATATCACAGTCAAATTACTGCATGGACTATACTTTTTCAGAGACAATGTATTTTTGATTTGCTTGCAGAGTTTTTTCTTAATGTCTCTTTTTGAATTCTATAGCTGTAGAATAATCTTATCAATAAATTTGACAATAAGGATAAATAATACATTAAATTTTTAATATTATCTATTAACACCCCTCCCCCCCTTTAAACAGTGATAATAAATGCAATACTGTCTGGATATTATTTTAGATACATTTGAGAAAAAAAATCCTCATGTTTTGGGGATGTGAAGACATTAGGCAAAATCTTGAGGAGACCAGGCCAAGTGCTATGCATTGATTTTACATCAGACATCTCCACAGGTTGCTAGTTCTGAGGAGTGGCTAAATTAGAGACAGAATGCTTGTAGCCTGGATTTCTCCCTTCGTAAGGCAGTTTGGGTAAAGCCTTTGAGCTACCTGTAGCAAGTGGTAAGAAGATCCAGGAGGTGAAAATGAACTGCTGAATTTCATTAAGTGAATGATATCGATGAGAACTTGGCATATCAGAAAGTGCTGGGGAAAAGGAGGATTTCAGGCTGAGTAAATGACTACTGGTGAACCACTTCAGTATCCTGGGGGTTGTCTTGGCCTAGGCTGACTTACAGAATCAGTATGAAAAAATTGTTATTGTTGAATATGCTACAAAATAAAATCTGGACCCAAAAAATTTGAAGTTGGAAAAAAAATTGGTTCCCAGTGCTGCTATAGAGTTTAAGAAAGTATCCACTGTGCCCGAATTAGGTTAGGACAGAATTATCATAGGTACATCACTAAAATGTCACATTTTCACAAACAATATTCATATGATCACTAAGTAATTTTGTTTTAATATCTATCATATTTCAATTTATGTAGGGAAGTATTATATACCGGGATGGCAAGAGCTGAAGAAGATTTGGGCAAATGGGCCACGTGTAAGTTGTCAGTTTCCATACATAAATTCTTGTATAGTTAATTAAACATAGAAAACTCATTATCATAACACCTATGTGTAACACCCACATACTTCCAGAAGTAGTAAAGTTTGAGCCAGGATTCAAATCCTGATTATAAAAAGTTAGAAAATCCAAAAAAAACTAGGCTAAGAGCAGTGAATACAGTATTAAAATTACCCTTAACAAGAATCTACTAGTCAATTTTTATTTAGATAAAATTTTACAAACTTCTGTTTTTCTGTGAATCACCATGGGCCCTCCCATTAACTCATGTGGCCTATTGAAGCCTGAGCAGGATGCAGCACTGGATAAACACCATCCCTCTTCCTATGATTTCTGTGGGAAATCCTTTTCCAGACTAATAATAAGTGTTAGTAATTGTTTCTTACCCTATTTCACAACTGATACTTGGTTCTTTTACTTTAGGTACTAATTTTGTCTCATGAGAATGAAGAGATGCAGGGTAGAATTGTGCCTCGTATGAGCACAATTTTTTTGAGAGAGGTAATGATGGTGGTTGTTCCAGAAAAATGTGTTCTGGCTCAGGCTGCATAAAATGTATTTGGACCCTTCATTCTTGGATCAGGTACTGTAAGTGCAGTCTGCAGGAGGAAAGAAACAACTAAATGATATCAGTAATAATTTTATGTAGTTAATTATTACACATTTTTATGTAGTTAATTATATACAATCATAGAAAATGTCATTATAATATAGTAATTATATAATTATATTTACAAAGAGTGATGCATCTGAAGAGTTATCCATTAAGGCCCAGTTCATCTGCAGCATTCAAACAAAATTCACATCAGCAGGTAAAAACTTATGCTGTTTTATATTTCTGTATATAATATAAAATTAAGATGACAGAGATGGCATGTAAATGCTGCAGTAAAGAAAATCTGGTGAAAGAGGTGCAAATAGTCCAAGTCGATATATGCTTCGTTTCTAAAAGAAAAAAAAGATCTTAGAATTGCAGAACTGGTACTAACACGGCAAATGGGAGTCCTGTGTGGTTAGGAGGAAAGAGAGATAGGAAACACCCAATATAAATAATAGAACATTAAATTTAAATTTAAACTTTATGTACTAAGAGGAAGCTGTTTGGGGACTGGAGCATATGCTTTTTCATGACAATCAGAAAATGTAGTCAGCTAATTAACTTTTGTCCTCATGCTATGTTGAAAAGTGTAGAAAACAAAATTTTTGTAAGCTCTGGAGTCTTAAGAATTTAAACACCATATTAGACCTCTCCAGTACCCCTTAAAAGTAAAGACATAATATTGAATTCAAGAACCTCAGAACTGAATCTATTAGAGAGCAGCAGTAATGTATTTTTAGAGGCATTCCTGTCAATAATTGAAGAGAATTATTAGGGGTTTTTTTTAATGGTCTCTTTCCTAGTAAACCTACTCTAGATGCTGCTGGGTATCTGTTTGTTTCCTATATTCCTAATCAGAAAAATGCATGCTACACCATGGTCTTCCTAATGTGTGATGTATACAACATTCTGGAGATTTGACACATCATCATCCATAGCAATGAGCTTTCTAATTTCAGCTCTTAGGCACAGGTCTGTTCACATGGCAGTCTGTAGCCAAATTATCTTTTTATTGCCCCTTTTGATTAGTTTTAAAGTTATGAGTATTGCTCTGTGATATGTTTACTAAAGACTCATTTATATTTTTTACAAATTCAAAAGTCTACACTTTGGTGGACTTTTTCTGGTTGCATAAAAAATAAAGATTTTCAATTTGTTTTGTGAGTTTGCCAGATTATTGCTATTGCCTTTTTTGTTTTTCTTCAGTTTGGTGCTAATTTACTTACTTTGCTAGTGGTTAACTTTTTGGGTTTTATCTTTGCCAATCAGCTGTTTGAACTCAGTTTCCAGGGTGTTTTTAAGAAGCTTCAACTATTATGTCTAGGGTCCACTCATTAGACTCATGCCCTACATGTTTATGGATTGATGAACCTCCTGGTACCTTTGGATAACAACCTGTAAACCAACATCTGTTTTTCATTGCCACCCTGCGAACTGAAAGCTGTGAGGATATGCATTTGGGATTGGGTTGTAGCTCATTACTGCTTATTAGAGCTGCTGAGAATCAGACTTCTCCACAGACTTGAGAGGAATAATGTTACAGCTTTGTTTTCTTTCAGGCTCTTACAAAACAATGGTCATATCAAAGCTTGAGAAGGATGTTTAAAATACCATACAACCTTCACAAAATGAAAACTAAAGTTATGGATACTGGTACTCCATGGATTCATTCCAAAATTAATATCCCAGATTTGTTATTATTTAGCATTGCAAAGTTTAGGAAAAATAGAAATGCAACCACTGCTATATTTAATAGAGCCAGTTTACTATGCCTGGATGAGATAGGCACCTGTCTTCTGTTGTGGCCATCACAGAATGGAAAGTTAACGAAATAGTTTTAAATTTTTTTCCTCCATACTCTAAAAATGAAGTCTGTAGTGGCAAACTCAGATTTATCTTTCTCAGTTGGTGAGAAATGGTGATTTTAATTTTTATGTCTATTGTAGTGCTGATACATTGAAAAAGTAACAAAATAACTTAATTTCACTGAATGTTATGTATGCAAATCTCCCAACATAACCTATTCCTGTAAGATTTTGCTCAAAGTCTCTCTAGAATCTTTTCACTCTGCAGCTTTGATTGCTACTCAAGATTAGAAATGTACCTTCTTAAAAAAAAAATCTTTAAAATCGATTGTTTTCGTTTAAGTCTAGCAAACTCAGTTTCAGATATGCCGTCCAAGTACTTTTCTTTATTATGTAGAATACATATACATACGTTTTTCTATGTAATATATTCCCATATCTTTAAAAATCTTTAAGCCACTTTACTGAGGGTGTAAAATAATAGCTTTCTTCTTTTACTGACAGGTTTTGTCACAAGACAGAAGTCAAAACGTTTGTACATTCTTACGTTTTCAATATTTCTTTGCAAATAACATTTTGTGTTGGAACAGGCTCCCCAGGGAAGTGAGAACAGCACCAAGCCTGTCTGAGTTCAAGAAGTGTTTGGACAATGGTCTTAGGCACATGATGTGACTTTTGGGGTATCCTTTGCAGGACCAGGAGTTGAACTCGGTGATCCCTGAGGGTCCCTTCCAACTCAGGATACTTTATGAATCTCTGAAATCCTTATTGTCCTCTTCCTCATCTACAGAGTACATTTCATTGCATTTGTGTAGGATATCATTTACACATCTGTAGATGATTTATTGATACATCCTAGGACATTTTTAGAACAATTAGCTTTATACTTCACTGAATTACTCTTTTTGCTATCTTGCTATCGGTAAAGTATTAAAAATTTGATGCTAACTCTCTTCAGCACTTGGGGGCAATTCTAACACCACTTATCAGTATGCTTTTCCACTTCAAGAAATTTAGAAAATGAGTATGCCTACAGAGCTGTAAAATACTTAGATCTGCTCAATTTCACTTTGCTTTGACCCTAGAAGGCAGATTTTCTGTCAGAGTTCCCAGACTGCAAAGTTAAATTCCAATTAGAAGATATGCTTATATAGTAATGCAATTATCTTGAATATTTTCAACAGTACGTTTCAATTTCTGGAGCACAGGAGGGTATTTCTTGCTGTGGATGTATTGATTTTTCTCAGTTTTCAGGTATATTAATGCTTAACAGGTAATGGTCCTTTAACGCTTCAAAAGAAAGTCTGAACTGTCAGAAATGTCTGTATTGTATGACCAGCAAATATAGCTCAGTTCTTTGCTGAAGGACATTAACTCATAAATAACAGTTGTGTTTTAGACACACCAAGTTTTTGGTGGTGTGCTGTGGACATCATAGAACAAACCTGAACACTGAAACTCTCACATGCTCTAGCAGTCCTATCTTAGGTGACTCCTCATAGTGCTGATGATTTTTTTCCAGTTGACAGCTATTTTTAGAGACTTGTTTTTAGGAATATATTCCATAAGTTGTTTATTAATGGTGTAGTGCAAAAGTGTAATGTGGTACAGCAGTCGGTTTACTGGACTACAACATAAAAGGATAATTTCAATTATGATCAGTAAGCAAGGCCACATATTTTATACCAAGAATGATGATATCCCTAATAACTTCCTACATTTTACAATGTGGTGAAGAAAGGTATTTGTTTGTTATTAAGAAAACTTTAAGATATTTATGAAGCTTTACTCTGTGTGTCTAAATTCTATTTAATTAAGGTTTTACCTTAATTTCAATTGTGTTGGACTTTGAAAATGTAGCAGACTTCAGAAATTATTACTGTGGACACAGAGTCTTCATGTTCAACTTAAGTAAAGAACTTGGTTTCACATTAAGGCAGGTGCCAACCTTCTGCTTTAGAACAAGACAGGTCAGACAGAATAATTTTCCTGTAATTCTCAAATACTACCTCTCCATTCTCAACATCCTGACCTTTTAAGTTCTGCCAGCTTGCTTCCAGTCATGTGCAAGTTAAACAAACAGGAATATGGTGGCTTACTCCAAGTCCTGGAGGTGACTGGGCAACTTCCTGGGTGATGGGAAGGCACAAACAGGCGGTCCTGGCAGAAGGAGTAGCTGGCTCATAGGTAGGCCAAGAAGTGCTCTCAGGGGGTCCCATGCTGTTTCAAGAGCTGAAGTTTTTAATAAGGAGTCGTGGCACTCAATACCAAGCAATGTGCGAGGTCTAACGTGCAGATCCTGAGGTCAGTAAGCAGCTAGATCTCCTCTTCAGAGATGTGCCCCAAGTAATTAAGAGTGGAAGGCATCTGTTCACCTACCACTCAAGCTGAATTAATAGTATGTATGGAAATGGGACTTGCTGCTTTCCATAATGCAGAACTAAAAATTGTTGGTTTTTCTTTTTTTAAAGGCTAAAATAAGGAGGTCAGATCTCTACAGATCTGAACTAAACATCATTGGAATTAGATCTTAAAACACTAAAAGGAGGAGGTCAGGTCTCTACTGGTCTTATTTTAAAAAATAAAAGTAGGAAAATATTGCTGGCTAAACAGTTAACAGAAATAGGAAAGGAAGATGCACTTAAGCCCATTTCTCAGTAGTATTTAAGTATCTAGTTCTCACTAAAATTCTGGGAGTGTTATGCACCAATATGAAACACTGAAGAGGATATGGACAATATTTTTCAAATCAATTTGTTTATGTTCCTTCTTCCTGAAACTTTCAGTAGAGTGTACATTTTTTTAAATTTTATCCTCAGGCTGTAGCACCCAGAAGACAAATATTTTCTCATGCTTTTATATGTCTATGAACAAAAAAAACCCCTCAAAAATATGCCCAAACTTCTTTTTTTAGCTAGAAAACTGTAACATTGCAGATTATTTTTCAACTACAGAACTATATCCACACAAATTCAATCCTTTAATAGGAGGATGAAAGCAACTAGTACAGGAGAATACATGCAAATGATTTCCTTTATCAATTTTTCCACTCCTTTCATAATGTGACTTATTTTTAAAAATATTTGGGTTTTTGAGAGAGGCAAAAGAAGAATTGCATGAATGCATTTTCTCAAAACACAATGAAAATACATTCACATTTATCTCCTGGAAATAAGTGATGCTGCAACCCTTTAACAGCAGATTTAACCTATGATTTTGTCTTGAACCTCCATTCTTTGTGGGGTATTCTGGAATCAGAAAAATAATAATAATGGATCAGATTTTGATAGCCTGTAATCAACAGGTCAGAAAGCCACATGTAATAACAAGATTTAGAGTTGGCATAAACATTGTTTTGTCAGATCAACAGAGATCTTTCTCACAGGAGAATCCAGCTTGATCTTTTTTAGTATTACTGATCATTCAGTAACCCATAGGAAGAGTTCTTACAATTTTAAAAGCTGAAAGAAGCAGCAAGAAATTTTTTGTTGTACTTTAATGTACTGCCTATAATAATCAAATTACCCTAAGCAAATTTCTCTAATTTCACCTTAATATTTATTTGACTAGCAAAAGATAAAGTGTGGTACAGACTTAGCTAATTGTTGACAATGCTTTTCTTGATTTTTTCACTGTATTCTTCTGTTCCTATATATTTCACACTTGATTAGAGCAAAGGCTCAGATTAAAAGTTGCTCCGGATTATCACCTTCCAATAGCAACTTGCTGGAGTTGAACAGGGGAAATAAAAGGCTGTATGAGGTGGCTTTTATTTATTTGCTTCATAAAACATAATCTGTATTTGGATGAACCAGTCAGTTTGTAGCAGAATGGGCAATGAATGTAAGAGTTCTTTGTACAAACGTAGCTGAAATTATGGGGCCAAGGAATTTCCATCCATGCAAATAAATGACATCGATACGTGTAATGTTTAATCACACATGACGTTAAATTGCACAAGATAGAAATCTGAAGATATCAAAAGATCTCTCCTATATTCAGTACTACTCCCACAGATGAATCATCTCTCTGCACACACAAAATCTTCCATTGTATGTTCTGGCCAGTAGAAGAGCAAGAAAGGGGACATTAGTGAAACTAACTTCAAGCTGATTACAGATGATTATAGGGTATTGAGAAGGGCATTGAGGAAGTTCTGCATTTTCAGCAATGTCCTGAATCTTTTAATTCCTCTCTCTCCCTCTCTCACATACATTCATATTTACTATTCATACCCAGAATTCACTTTCTGATATGACTTAGTTTTTAATTGACTTTTTTCCCATTTCCCATTGCTGTCTGTCTTTAGAGAAGACTTCCTGAAGCTTCTTCTAGTCAGGATAGAAGACTAGACATGCACATGTCCAAGTAATAGAGACAAAGCAAAAGTACTTATCAAATATATTGGTTAATTTAGCTTGATTCTGTTTATGTATGAGAAATGAATGTCCCTAAATTCTGTGGATACATTTCTATGTAGAGTTGAGTTATAATACATATTTAATGACAAAATAAATGTTGGGTCTATTTTGTTCTCCACAACAAAACAGTTATGGTAGTTATAATTCTTAAAGAGGCATCAGTTTGTTGCACCGTGTTTATTCTCTGACTGAAACTAATGACAATGAAGTCATCAAGCCCACATAAAATCCTTCAGGGATAGTCATTGTCATTTGTTATTATTTCTTCTAATGCTTTGCAATGAGTGATGAAAGGGTTTGAAATAACACAAAAGAGAGCTCTGAATTATCTAAAATTGTCAAATATAGTCATGGCTCAGTATTTAAAATTACCTCTTGAATCACTGGTGGCATTAAATGGGGTGCAAATCCATTTCATGTGCCTATAATTCTCATAAAGAAAATGTTAGAAATAAAGCAGAGATGGTTTGGTAACTGCTTGGGAATCTGAAGGATTAAGGATAATTTCTTGCATTATTTACCAAGTATGAAATTGGGGAAAAAAATCCTACTCTGCAAGAAGGAATTACATAGAGTATTTTTTACTTGCAGTAAGAAAATAGTTTTGGAATGAAATGCTGATGCTCCTGAGGAGATTCTTTTTTAATGGAAAGAGTATATTTTTACAAATCTGTTTTGTTTTTGTTCTTAATTGATTTAATTACATCCAGATTTTATGTTCCGTTCCACTGAGTAAATTTCTCAAGGCCTCTAATTGCTGAGTGGAATGACTATAATGTGGCATGAAGAAATGGGTATGTTATGTTTTTACACTGTTGATTTGCAAGTAAGATCATGAAAGAAACGCAGGCTTTTAGCACCATGCTTTTTAAAATCTGGGTCCCCTCACTCTACTTTGCAAGTGCATGTTATCAATTCCTTTTTTAGTTGAATATACCCTGCCCTCAAGCAAAAGCAGCTGAACCAGCAAACCTCTCAATTACTCTGCCAATTGCACCCCAATTTCTTCTATAGATTTGCCAAAGTGTCTGCAGTATGGGTCACAGTTGATATAAGACTATTGTGTCACGCTGCTTCTGAGCAGGGAGCCATGATTTTGTTTAAAGTTGTGGAAACCACTCAGATTGCTGCTCTACTAAATCCTAAAATCAAAGAGGAATGCAGGTGGTGTGTGCGCCGGTGGGATGTGAACGCACAACAAAAGAAAATAGTGAAAAACAAGGCTAAACTTCTGAGGGTGCTTTCTTGTACACAGCCCTCATTAACAGGTGATTTTTTTCAAATATAGTATTTAATTTTAGTAATAAAAATAAAGATGAATTGATTTGATCTATTTATTTTGCTAACACTCTCTGAACATTATCACGAATATGTAATTCGTACATCACAGCAAAATGGGCTGCAGCAAAAAAATAGAAATCAAGAATTTGCTTGTGTTATTTTGTCAAATCTCTCCTTCATCCTGAAAATTAAAAAAAGAAAGTAAAGCCTTATGATTTTGATCTTGGCATACTACTTCCTGTACCTTCTCACACTTTGCTGTTTCTAGAAGGTAGTATATTATATATGCATTAAGAAATGTTTCAGGGTGACTCATGGTTTCATGTGTTATTGAATTATTTTTTTGTCCAGTGCTATCTAGTATTTTTTGCTGGGAAATACATAGTTTATTAGGCTTAGTATTACTTTATTATTTCTAACCAGAATTTTTTGACAATTAATGTTGGTCTCCAAATTCCCAAGAAGAAATTTCTGTTGATGGGAGAATCCATTGAAGCCTAGGTTCTAATTTTAGGGACAGTTGTAAAAATGGTGTGATAACATAGAGCTAAAGGATGGAAGTTTAAGGTGTGATATGATATTATAAAAATTGCATTAGCACCTTTCATAGGTGTCACAGCATGGTGTTTCTTTCCCTTTTTCCGTGCTGTCACCTCTAAAAAGAGTGACATTTAGTACTGAGCACCACAGCTTAGGAAAGAGCATAGTTCACAGGAGAGTTTTGTACTTTTTTTTCTTTCTTCTCTTCGTTTTTTTGGAAGTAATTTACTTTTGCTGGCCTATAAAACTTACACGTGTACAAGTAACAGAGGCAAAACAGAAGTATGTATTTGTACTGTGACAAACTCTGGGCCAAAAGAGACCTCCCTCATCCAAAGAAGTGATAAGAGATTGGATGTTTTTGGATGACAAGGCAATCTGTTGAGAAAATTGTGTGATAATATTTACACTGACAACTTGCTTCCTGAAGAGCTGCGGGACTGCAAAATCCCTCATTGTACTCAGGTGTCATGTATTTCCCAGCTTAAAAACATATTTTCCTGTATTTGAAAATGACTGCTGATAGAGAGGTGGAGGAATTTGTTTTGGCAAGGCACAGCAGTCACCAATTTATTTACTACTGGAGTTATTAAATGTAAATTTATTTTATGGTAAGAAAAGAAACCCTCTAGCTAAAAAATTATATGAAACTACTTGTTTTGTAACTGAAGTAAGAAATAATTTTGCAATGTATATAGCACAACTATTTTGAATTCTTCTGAATTATTTTCAAACATTTCAGAAAATATGGACTATTACAAAAGAAGGTTGGGACATTTGTAAAATGAGATGTGATTTTCCTGGGAGCATGACACAATGGAATGCTGTACAGAGAAAGGAATTTTAAGGAATTGATAGGAAAGATTATCTTTTTTTTTCCAATTTTAGTTTTGTGCATGCTGCTTTGATTTTTTTTTACCATTGCAGTCTGCCTCTAGAGGGAGTTCATATTAAATATGACATTTAAAAAATTACTTAGAAGTTTCAGTTTTTATAAGCCATTAATGAAACTGTAAACACAGATATGTGGATCCATGGAAATATGGACAAGTACCTGAATTCTCACTAGGATGAAATAGCAAATCATGATCATATGAAGCGTCATATGGATATTGGTTTTGCGTTTTTGTCAGATAATATTTCCTGGTCACTGTCTGTATGAGGTTTGTACAACATTGTCAGTTATGCCTTATTTTCTTAGTGTAAAAGAATCTTCATTTGTCATCTAGCAGTGTTGTTCAGGAAAACTTTCCAAGAGAAAGATATTTAAATTACTTTATAACTTACTTGTTCATTTTAAGTACTAAGGTTATTTACCCTGCTTCTCAAGCTATTGGATTCAATGTTTGTGAGGTTTAGACAACCCTTAGAGAATTCTAAGCCTGCATGTTCTTCATGAAAATGTATGCTTCATTACTGCTTAATTAAATGATGATTTATTAATAGAAGAAAATTATTAATGCTTTCTCAGAGGACTGAAAATGTGCTCTAGTCCCATGTTCTGAATTTAGTCACTATAGGTGATGTCAGAATAAAAATCAGCACTCCTAAATGGATTTTTATTAATTGTGCAAGATTCAAAAGCTGTAATTATACTTTTTTATTGTTAATACAACATAAATATGTGAATTGTAAGATGATAAAAATATTTGTAAACCTTAGATGTCTTATCCTGCAACCTTACCAGAACCATGCCAAAAAAAGGAAGGGGAAAATGTTTGTTTTTTTTTTCTTGTAACATAGTATCAGAACATCTTTCCCTTTACTCTTACTTACAGTTAAGCTCAGAGTGGTGACTCCTCAGATCCATAAAGTCCAAGTAGCATCCTAAGACTCACGATGTTATGTGTTTGTTTGTTGCCTTCCCTCTGAAGGAGAACTTACCTTGGGAACAAAGCAGCTTTAGTGGCATTTTGGTTTTGAAAGTTCCATTTCTACTGTGGGAAACTTTTTAAGTTGCATGGAAACTGGACACCATGGAATGAACATGTAGGATTTCATGATGTCCTCCCATATGGTGCTGCCCACTAACCTAGACACATTTTGATGTCTGTGTGTCCAAACCCCACAGGCTGTAAATTGTCTTGTCTAGGAACAGAGACAAACATACACCAAGTTTGCCGAGGTCTGGCATGCTGTCATGGAAGGTCTTGAAGGTGGACCAGAAGAGCCTCAAGTCTGTTCTTTTAGCATGGCTTACAGGTGATATTTGATGCAGCTTTTCTTAAATTCGGCTTTGCTGGGCCACTGAGGAATCTTCCCACTCAGATTCAGTCTGACCTGTACAACACATTGAATATGATCATATGACAATGTACTGTGGTACTGGCTAACTTCCATGACTTAAATACTTAGCCTAGTGTTTTAGTATGAACACAACCTAATTCAGGGTATATCCCAAAACCCCTTAGCATTATTAAGATCTGTTTACCTGACTATGAACATATTTGAGAGTCAAATGTTATACCTGTCATACCTATTTCAGTTTCAGATAAAAAAAAACCCAAATTCTTGTCATTAGCAAGAAGTTAATAACTTTCATTAAGCCTGCTAAAGAATCACTGTAAAAATTCACAAGTTGGAAGAAACCTTTGGAGAGGTCTAAGAAATTTTTTTAATTAACTGTAGTCTTAATTTTTAGTATGTGAAAATGAACTAGTCAGCCTTTAGATACCAATGATCATTTTGTACCTTGATTTCTCCCTTTTATCTGCTCATATCCAAAATATAATTTTTTAATTTTCCTTAGGCTGTAGCTTTTTATTTCCCAGATAGTTTTTAGTAAACCATTTTGTAAGATATGCTTTGTTTGTGACTTGAAAATTTTAGAAGTGATTTTTTAAAAATTTTGGTTAAAGGCATGACTTATTTTTACCATAAGATTAATATTTTCCAGTTCAAAACAGAAAGATTATCAAAGTATCAATGGCACCAAGAAAAGGTACTGCTCATTTTGCCTCCGCTAGAAGTGCTGCTCAATACTGTCATTACTATCATTCAAAAGGTATTTGACATTTCCTTTATAGCTGTGTCATAACTTAAGCTGTTACAGATCCAACAGACGAAGTCTGTAAATGTACACTGAGACTTAGTTCCAGCAATCTCAAAGTCTTCATTTTGAGAGTGATTTTGCAATGTTTTTTACTGCGGGTTAATACATAAAACTGCATAGAAAGTAAAGTTCAATATAAGTGCAAAAGGCCTGCTTTAGTAATGTTTATGGCAGTATAAGAGCTATTTTAAGATGTGATTCAATGTGATAAGCAGGAAGGAGAAGGGGAAAAAGGATGTTAATGTGAACATCTCATGGCTAAAAAGGATAATATTATGAATAAATATTGTGAAAGATTTATGATTCAAAAATCATGGGAACTTTTCATTTGAAAACAAATCTATCCCAGCTCTCAATTTATGAAAGCTCTGTGGGATTGGAATTTAAAGGTAGTGAAAGGATATTAAGGATCAGTGTTCCCTTCCTGCAACTTTTAAACATGCCTGTTTGAGGACTGCCTCCCTCCTTCAGTTTACGTGTGCAACACAACGTTTATTTTTTTCCCCTGGGTCATCACTGGAATGGGGACTCTAATTTCACTGGAAGATGTTCTGAGACTTCCATGGAATATACTATGAAGTAGATACACGTTATCACAAGGCTTCCACCATGTCCCCTAGGTTGACTTCTGACCTGCTTGCATTACAGGTTTCTATTGCATATTCAACAATTGCTTCATGTTTGGAAATCCTAGGAATCTGCACACTTGATCACAGAAGACCCTTTGCCCTAAATGCAAATAATGGTAAAGGAGACTAAAATTCAAAGTTACTTTAATACAACAGCAGACTATATAGACTGTCATATTTCTCTGTCACTGTTGCAATATTTTACTGATGCCAAACCACATGCATTTGAAACACAGATTTATGGCAATTTAAATGTATTCCAAAACTGGTGTGAGAAACTCCAAGGGAAGATTAAACAAATGTGCAAATAAGAGTCTAGGTGTTTGTGTGTGTTTTTCTTTCTTTCTTTGTCTCTTTCTCCCTTTCTCCCTCCGTTTCTCCCTTTCTTTTGTCTTTCTTCTCTCTTTTTTCTTTTTTTCTTTCTCTCTTGCTCTCACTCTCTTCTCTAGAGCTTTGCTGATTGCTTAATTTTAGTATCAAGTGGAAACTGAAGGAACTGGAAATGGAAGCTGGTGGAAGGTAATTAATCCAGTCTTAAATATTTCTATACTTTTATTCTTTGGAAATAAAGCTAGCAAGCAAAACTAGCTAAAAGATTTTCAACACAGTGAAAATGTTGTGGGGCTCTGAAATGAGTTGGCAGATGTAGAGGGTGTTAAGACTGCAGTGGCCAACCAATTGCTTTGGAAAGTAATTACATTATTTCTTTGGGTGAATTGCCCTGAGACTTATGATTTGTGATTAAGTTTTTACTTCCACATTTTCCAGCAAAGTATTAGTGATATGGCAGCATTTATTTATAATACAGCAATAGCTTAGTTCAATTGTATTAGTGGACTAGATATTAAATGAGTTCAGGAGCAATAGGTGCTGTTGTGATTTGACAAGCAGTACTTGAATGATTTTTTAATCAAAGATATTTTAAAATTTGCTTTCTGGCTTGATGTCTTCCATCCTTGTGTAAAGCTTTCATGTTTTGTGTGTTTGACTAAATGTACCTTACTGAAAACAAAAGCCTTGACGCTCCCTTACCAATCACTTATAGCCATTTATTAGGTTGAATTGCAAGCAGCAAAGGGTAATAAGATCAATAAAAGTGCAAGGTGAATTTATTTATTAACAACCCTATACCTTTCTGAAAGGAAGAGTTGTGACAACAGCCACTGCTCTTAGTCATGTGCTCAGCTCAACAATGTTTTCAGATGTGCCTTGAACAGTGCTTTCTTTTAAGCAGTAAATGGGGCAGTTCCACAGCAAGAGAATGCCTCTAAATCATTCAAAAGACCTATTATCTCTGTAACAGCATGTATGGATAAGACCTGCTAATAATTGTGCTTATCCTGTTGTGTATGTTTTCCCAATTTTCACAATGTTAGAGAGGAAGGAAACAAAACCGTGGTTTTTGTTAAAGGATGATTGAATACCAACTGTCTCTGTTAGTGTAGTTTTCTCCCTCAATATGTAATTGAATGGGCAGTTATGAATGCCACATAGATAAAACAAAAAGCTCTGGTTTAAAGGAGGATCAACTTCAAAATTATATCAAATTTAAAATTATACCTTAATTTCAGCAGTAGTCTAGGTGATGAGGACTTCAGCTGAGTGTGTTTGTGGAAGTCACTTTGAAGGCTCTGGTACTGCATCTGTACTTTGAATATCCAAGCTAGGATGGTTGAAGTTAGCTTAGGATTGCACGTAATAAAGATTTGCATCTTTGGAACATAGCCTAGATGTTAACTTTGACTTTTGGTATTCAATTTTCAGCATCTGAGAAACAGACAGACTACATAGAAATTCTTTTTTTTTTCTCTATGAAATCAAGAATTCAAAATACTCAAACCAGATGCTTTTTCTTATCTTATTTAAACAATGTCCTGTAAGGTGATAAACTTTTAATTTTTATCTGTCCTTCTTTTTTTAATTTTTCTGAAGGCACAAGACTGCACTAATATTTTTCAGTGCTGAAACTTATCCTGCTGGGTATTATAAATATTTACAGGGCTACAAGTAATAAGAAAATACAGAGTTTAAAAAAAATACAACTTTCATAAAGTTTGACTATGTTCCAAAAAAGTTCAAAGCTGGGGTAAAACAGCTGTATCTACAAAATACCTGCAGCCTCTATTAATGACTTTCAATGAATGTTTCAACATTTTGTCTCTGAAGCACAAAAAGAGACAGGCACTTTTGATTGAAAAGTTCTGGAATACCTCAAGTAATGTCTTTTTCAAGCACTAGATTCTTGTTGATATATTTTAATGGAAAATTCCCATTCAAGAAAGGGAAAGAAATCTTGTGATTTTGATGAAGATTCATTGGGCAAACTTTGGTCCCTTTCCTTGCACTTCTTGTCATCCCATTCACATTTATTGTTTTCACTTGATTTTGGAATTTTTCCTTTCTTTGGTTTTTAACATTTCATTTCTTCAAATTCTTCTCCCCTCTCTTTATTTGCATTTCTTCCCTGATTTTGGGATTAGAATTGGAGTAATTTTGGCAAGTTTTGGTCCTTTTCAGTGTCCCTGATTTCATCTCAGTCCATTTGGCTGTAATCACTTCCTTTTTAGATTTTCTCATTTTTTCAATAGCATTGTTTTTGATCATATCTCCGTTCTGTTTGTTCAACTTTGTTCTCTGATTTCAAGATTTCATTTTATTCTTTCAGGAAAAATATATCTGGCTATAAACCTTGCTGTCAAACTGCTTTAGTACTTACAAACCTGGTGAAGTAGGGCAATATTAATGAAAAGTTGCCAAGTGCAGCTTTTGCAGGTCAAGAATATAGAAATTCTTAGTTTATTTATTTATTTCTTGCACAGAATTTTAGATTCTAGAAAAAAAATGGCTGCATAAGTGAGAAGAAAACGCAGAACAACAAACAAGGGATTTTGAACATTCAGATTTATTGTGAGAACAGTTCAGTTTTAAAGTACAAAAGAAGTGAGATAATTCAGGTAAATGCTAATTAATTTATAAGCTTTTTTATGACCCAGAAGTTCTCTGAGGAACATTAAATTGGCTAAGACAGATGATTATTTTTTTAATGACACTTCAGAAGATATAAAAATGATACTCATGTTGGCTTTTATAACTAGAACTAAGCACGAAGTATTAAAAAAAAATAACCAAAGTGTGATGGCTAGGTTTAAAAATCAAACTATGTACTAAAAATATGGAAAAAATAGAACAGAGAGGAAGTGATAATATTTGCTCTATTAGAAGTGAAAAATGAAAGGAAGAGAGTTAAAAAACTGGAATGATGGAAAATAATTGAAACAACAGAGCAAGTTAAATGCTACCCTGTTCCTTGATCTGGAAACCTCTCCAGCTTTACAGATTAAATTTGATTTGTGATACTGAAGCAGTGCAATCTTGTATGACTTTTTTTTTTTTCTGCACCATTATATGATGACATTTATTTGTCAGATTTCTGTTGTGAATTATTTTTTCTTTCATATTTTTTTCTGATTTCTGCTTATGGTTTCTTTATATACATAAATATGATTTTTAAATATATTTCTTGATATCTAATATGTATTTCTGTAAATATTTTCTAAAGGCACAATATTTTTATACATACTCAATATTTAGACCACATATTTTTCCATATACAGATTCTCTCTATTTGTAGATGTTAATGTAATATTATATATGGAAATTAAATGCAATTGCATATATAGATATGATTCTTCTGTATATGTTATTTATACAGATATATTATTTAATCATTTATATTTTAGCTGATTCTGGTGCTCTTGTCCATTTTCTGGGACCTTTCCTGGGCCAAAATTTCCAATGAGTTACAATAAAACTGATATTTAGCTAGGTTGTTGTAGATTTCTCTTAGCCAAGTAGACATTATGATGTTTCTGTAGATATCAAGTATGTAATGGTTGTTGTTATAGGCAGATTAAAGTTTATCATGTGCATTTGCCCAGCTGTGATTTATTTGCTTCTCTCTGTTATTTGTAACCCCTTGGTCAAGAGATGGAAAACATGTTTCATTCAAAAACTGCTAAGTGATTTCCTTGTTTAATTCTGCATAGGAGAGCACCGAATTGACACAGGTATTTTAAAAATGTCTGGATTTATATGCAGTAACTTTTTTTTTTTTTTTTTTGTTACTCTGCAAATTTAGCGATCCCTAGGACATATTTGAGACCAATCCGGTTTCAAGGCTAGAAAACAGTGTTAACTCAGAGGCGCCAGATCAATATTTTATTTGTGGACTAATTGGAGGCAGAAGGCAGGGACCCTGCTGCGGAAGGGCAGCGCAGAGGAAGGCAGGCGCTAATGGGCCTTTGCCATCGGCTCTGCGGAGAGGGTTCTGCGGCTGTCAGTCAGCTCTCCACACGGACTTGTCCGGATAAAGTCACCTTGCTAAATTTCTTCTGCTGGTTTTAGAAAACCCGCTGTGAGCTTCTGTTCTTGAGTGACAGAAATAAAAACAAGACTTGGAGCACAAGCAGAAAGTAAACTGTATCCCTTGGCTTTTCTAGCTGCTTCTTCCCTTGATATTTTGGGGAAACCTTTAGCTAACTAATGCTTTTAGAATTCTTAACTCCTATGAAAAAGGAAGAGGATAGTGATTGTTTTTGTTATAGAAACAATTAAAGGTGTTATGCACAAAACCTGCTTGTGGTTTAGCCATGTTATTGATTAACAACAAAATCTCCACCTAGAGAAATAAACTCTTAAAAAATAATAAATTATTTAAATATCTAATTAACAATTAAATAAATTGTTAATAGAAATGGTAATATTTCACCTTTCACCTTCATACATCACACTTTTAAAGACTATTGACATTTAAAAATAATAAAAAACTAATCCTTTCTATTGTACAATTATTCTATTTGCTTTAAAATAAACATGTTAGAAACATAATTTTCTCTTACAAGCCTGAACTGAAATTTAGGAGGTTTATTCAAAGGGTTACCCATTCTGTGAAGTAATTTTGTCCTTGGATGTGGCATGGTTTAATGCCAGTCTTGCCCCAATGGGTCTCTTTGGTCTTTATTCAATTAAAGAGAAAACTGTGAACTCAATATATTGATTTTTTTATTTGCAAAATTAAAGCCGTTGCTCACATTAGATTTTGAGATGGCTCTTTTAGCCTGTGCTTTAACTATCAACAAAGGGACCTTGAGAAAATTTCTGTACTTCATATATACCGCAATGCACACAGTTAATATGAATGTATTTTGGATTACAGTTTTACACCTCCCAGTTAGAAGCAGTAGTCCATGTATTTGTTGAAGGCAGTGTGGTGCCCTTGATTTTGAGAGTTCACTGGAAAAGAAAAGCACACCAGGTACCTATGCAATGTTCGTTACCATACGAACCTTATTTCTGACTGACTCTATTTTTATTACTACTGAAAGACTGAGCCACACAAATAAGCAACAAAAACAACGATTTTTAATAATTTCTCTTACATCAAGAAACCAGGTTGGATCCTCAGGCATAGTGTCCATCCATCTTCTATTTCTTATTAGTCTTATTTCTGTTTTATTCATTATCAAATTTCATTAAAAATGGTATATTTTAGTAGTCATTTAGTAATGTGCCAGCATCTGTCATGAGGCCTTTATTTTTATTATTATTTTTTCTTTGATGCGAAGGGAATGTAACATGAAGTGCCTCGTTTTAATAGAGCTTTTTTATTTACTGTTTTCCTTTGCCAGATGTAATTTATGTATCTGTAGTCTGCATGGCATGTGAGGTGGCAATTCAAGGGAATGAGCCTTGCACTTGGAATAAGGTCTGTACTGTCTCAGCTCTAATGGGGGAATTCCTTCTGTTGTCTTGGCCCTATGCTTTGAGTTGAGAAATTGAGAAATTCTATCTTTTCTGCTTGAAAGGACTGTTACATATGAAGAGCAGAGTTATTAGTCATAGCCTCATGAGATTTTTGGCATACTTTTTTTTCTCCTTCTGCTCAGGATTATAAAAAAGTAAGCCTTTGCTGATATTTTCTGGTATATACATAATCAATATTCTGAAATGAGAAACAAAAAATGTCAATTGATTTTTTTTTTTTATGGTGAAAAGAACTTCTTTACATTAGCTTGGAATCTCACTACAGGGAACTAACGCATGTGAAATGCTTGAGAACAAATTCAGCCATACATATGTTTACAATGTAAATTTATTTTAAGTAAGGCATATATTCACTTTCCAAAGGTCAAAGGGGGCAGAATGGTGCTATCCACGTTATTGCATAAGTGCATTCAATCTATATGAAATATAGATATGTATTTCTTTCTGCTTGAGAAGTCCTTAGGTGTTACACACCAGACCTAACAGAAGTTAGGTTTCTGCAGTTGTCTAGGTGCAGCATTTTGTGCATTGCCTCTTGCTCCTTTGGGTTTCCCTGGTTTAGGCTCCTCTTTGGATGATACAGCCCAAATGACCACAGTGATACAAGCAAGCTGAAATGTGGTCTGGTGCTCCAGGTTTCACCTGTAATATGTTCTGATTTTATAATGTGACACAGTATTTCAGGGAAGGTGTTTCCAGAGGGAAGAAGTTATGAACTCTGTATGACAAGTGCCCACATGGTTTGGAACTGTAAAAAAAAAAAAAAAGTAATCTGCTAATATAGGTGGTCTTGAACAATTATTAACTCCAATAATGTCCTGATATTGTCTACTGATAATGTATATTTGTGACTATACAAGACAACTGAAATAATTATAAAATCACATTTCTTTTGTAGCATGTCCTGGTAGGTATTTTCAGCTCTTTAAGCACTTGTCACATCATAGACTTCTGTGTGTTATCTAATTCCATTTCAAATAGTAAATGTTATATTTGGAGTTATAGTTATTTCTTTTATAGGAATTTGGAGGTTTTATAATAAAAAGAATAAGGAAAAACTTAATTTTCACAGGAAATGTATAAATTAATGTACTTTATGAAAGCCTGAAAATTCTTTCTACGCCAAATTTTTCCATTTTACTCTTTCTATATAACCTAATTTTTGGGGAGATTTTTTTCCTCCCATTGTCTATATCAATTAAAGTAACATCAGGTTGAAAGAAGACATAAAGTGTTATTTACCAAACTATGTTATGCATTTAAGCAGCTTTAGGTTCCCAGATTGCTTCTGACAGATTCAGAGATTTCAAACTGTGATTTAAGATATATTTTCTGCAGTTTTGACCTTGAGCAATAGTAAAAATAATTTCAATGTAAACAGAAATCTTCCCCAGATGGATTATGCAGAATTTCCAAAGGGATGTGGCTGCAAAAGGCAACATTCCTGCAGGTAATTTTTGGGAGCTATATAGAGCATAAAATATTTGCTACATCATTTACTTCTAACAACAGAATCAAAGACTGTAGGACTGGATAGGCCTTTTAACTCACAGAACCCTGTCCCTTTTTCTGCAAATTTATTAGAAATGTATTGTAAATTAGTTGGCTGTATATTTGAGACCAGAGATTTTGAATCATAGCACACTCTCCTTTGGTGACAGGTAAGCAGCTTTGTGGCATTTCAAAGATGAAGTACTCTTATGAAACACCCTGGAGACTGATGAGTAGACTTGTACAACAACCCCTCCTTCCTCCAAGCACATGAGAAAGTGCACCCTACTTTGGAAAGTTATGCAGGCTTTGATGTGTGGGAAACAGCATGAAGTGGACTGGATCCCACCACATTATACACGCAACATTTCAGTTTGGAAGATAAGATATATAAAAATATGGCAGAAAAGCTTTATTTTTTCTGATAACTGAAAGTAAGTTTTTTAACTTGAAGCTGAACTTTTCTAGCATATGTTGGTGGCGAAATGCTGGCGTCTGTGTAATGGTGTAGTGGATGAAAATGCAATGGATTTTATTATCCCCAAAACGTCTTGCTAGCAGAGGTTAAAGTGGGTAGTAAGTTCAACAGTTTATGGAACAAACTTTCTTGGCAGTGCTTTAGGGGCCTGTGCCAGAAGAGTGTGATGAAATAGATTAAAAATTTAAGTGATATATCACTGTTTTATTATGTTTATGTTAATGTCTGCTTTCACCAAACAATTCTCCAGAACCTGATGTTCACCTGTTCACCTCACATTTCCATTACCCATTATTAGCTAGCCTGTATCTGGAATAGATGAGGGTCTTTTTTGGAGCTGCTTTTTACCCTGCTCTATGCAGCAAAGTGTGCCAAAAATCAAAGCCTTCTGTGGAATGAAGTTTTCTGTCAATCGCACATAAATGGAGATGGTGGAAGAATTGTAAACCAACNCACCCTTCAGGCACTGATTCTGTAATAATGATGCAATTTTAAACATGACCAGATTATATAAAATTAACACTGCTCCTAATAATGGTGTCTTTAGTTAAATTCTGTCAAGTTCTACTTTATAATCAATGTTTCACATGTCAATAATTGGTATCAATAACTGCTATAATAACCTAAGAGAGCCTGCTAATGGTGTTACAGTGATACACAGCAGAGTGCCATGAGAAGGAACAACTGTAGATTTGCCATTTCTTATGACAAAGAAGAATATATTATTAGGAATTGAGCAGTGGAGATCTTTTATATTGCTATTTTAAAATTGAAGAATGGAAATATATACACCTGTTTCACTGTAATTTATTGTAGTTACTGAAATCTTTTGTCACAGATTAAAATTTCCAGAGAACTGAATCTTCAAAACTTGCTGTCCTGGAGATTTGTTATCCTTCTTAAGGGGATATAGAAAATAATTTGTACAGCAGAAAAAGTCAAGACTGCTTACACATGCACATAGTTGTATTAAGACTCAAATTGCATTCTGTGCTGTCAAGTTTATTTAGAGTGCAGGTTATTATGTTCAGTTTAGCTGTTACTGGTAGAACAATTATATTTTAGGCTTGATGTTTATACTTGCTTTTAAAGGAATAAATCAAAGCTGCGGCTGAAGGGATGACAGTCCCTTCCCCCCGCCCCCCTTTAATTAATTAAAATTGAACTTTGAGGTTAAAACTTATTAATAAAATGTAAATTTTAAAATTCTGCTACCCTGGAGAAACAAATGTGCTGTGCCAAGAAGTCCATTAGTTGAGTTTCTTATTTTCTCTTGAAGTCTTTGCTGTTCAAAGGACATTCAGAGAAAAGCAGGCCTGGACAGAGGACTTTGACTTACAACACAGAAAGAGATGTTGTTTCCAGCTATGATCCTGTAGCCTCCTTTTGTTTTCACATAATTTGATTACATTTCCTTCAGTGTTTTTAGGGGATAGTAAAGATGATAGGAAGAAATAAACAAAGACACAAAGCTGAGTCCTTAGGAAAAAATAGATTATATTCCAGTTTTTATTATGATCTATGCCATTCTTCTTTCAAGACAGTCATACATCAAGTGCTCCAAGATTCAGTACATCATAACACATAGCAGCATTAATGTGCAATAAATCTTAGTACACAGCACTGAGAAAAAGAGATACTATTTCCTCAGGCTAAGAATTTTAAATTTGAACTGCATGTTTTCTCAGAGTGGTGGATTTTCAAACTGTTTCTTCTTCCTCTACAGCTTCTGAACAATTTTTCCAGGCAAAGGATATAATATAGGGAAATGGTATTTCCAGGATACTGGAGCAGCCTTGATGACCCAGTTTAAAATATTGCTCTACATCCATATAGCTTTTAATTGTCTCTTTCACAATGTGTGATACTTGACCTACGGTCATTGCAAAACCATTTTTATTTTATGTATTATAGGTTTTTCTTTTATGAGGTAAATCAAATTGAATTTATTTTATTTTCCACCATGTTGTTGAATTAAATCTTTTTGGAATGGTTAGAAATACCAGGTGTTGTTTGTCTACGTAACTAGCTAATAATGTACATCTTTAAATTTAGTCTCTTGCATGTTCATATTGTAAAAAACTTGAACCATACTAGCTCAGTCTTTATCTCAGTACAAAACGCTATTTTTTCTTTTCATAATGCCATTTATCATTCTTTTTACCTGACTGTAGTGTAAGCCATCTGAAATCATACTTCTTATTGTATGGCTATTAATACTTCTTAAAACCTTTTTTCCAAGGACCCTGTCAGAAGGAATTTCAAGGTCCCAAGGTATTATATCTGCTTGTTCCCTTTTGTGAATCTTGTCTTAGCCTTCTGCAAAAAGAATACCTGTATTTATAGAATGCCTGCACAATGAAACTATTTTATGTCTATCGCCTAATATTTTTTCATTTTGCTGTGTGACTCTTGTTCACTTTCTTAGTATTAAGCAAGTAACTTTTTCTAAATTTGAAACTTTAAATTCCTGTTAGACTATTTTGCAAACACCTAGAGAATATGCACTGCACATTTCTCTGGAATTAGGGATATGACATCACACTGATTCTGCTTAACTCATTTGCTCATTCTCTGCTGCTAAATATAACTTTGGAATCATAGTTTTCTACCACAAAATTTTTTAAATTTATAAAATATTTTTTTAACATTTATTTTCTTGTTTAACAAGCTTTGATCTGTTCTATCTCAGTCTTTTATGTGTATTATTTCAAAAGGTAATTTAATTAAATCTATTTATGGACGCAGCTGTATGATACTTAGCTGCCTAGTGAGGTTAAGCAACAATATATGGAAATCTGATTTATTAGTGTTGTAAGGCCTGTTTTACTCTGATAAGGGAAACTTTTGCTACATCTGCAGAGTTAGAAGGTAGGCTCCCTTTATTATCCCAGCAAGAGTCTTAGTCCTGGAGAGGAGGTGCTGGCTTTTCTTGCAGATTAGCAGCTCTGGTTTTTGACCCAGGTTATTTTTGTCCTACGTTCACTAGTCAGAAAAAAGTTTGTGTAAAAGAGTTTAGCAGGGGTCAATATATCTTTAGTAGTTGTTCGACACTTGTTGTCTTCGAATGATTTTCTTTAAAGATGTTATTCGAGAGCTTTTCATATTCTGGGTCTGATTTAGTGTTGGTAATAGTCACCACAGAATCCACTGACCTAACTCAATGATTTTATGTCCCCTACTAACTCACTTCAAAACACCTTTGAAAAACTTCTGTGTTTTTTTGTTTTGTTTTCCTCAGAGGTTACAATCTGTGCTCTCAAACGAATAAAACTGAAATAGCTGGTACAGGGGATTTATCCAAGTCATGACAGCTGAAAACTGATGAGGGCCTTCTGATTACATGTTTACCAAACCATGCTACTTAAATGCAGAAGGACCAAAAGGATCCTGAGTGTGCTGTGGCTTTTACACAACTGCAAACCTAATTCAGAACTCATTAAGTCCCGAGAGTTATATATGATTTTCATAACCTGCAATAAACTTCATTGGCAAAAACCTGCTCTGCAGCATTTAAGAGAATTAAAATTAAAACTCTAAACTGTATATAACACAATTGAAAGAGAGTGCAAGACAATTGCAAAAGTGTTCAAAAGAAAGAAGAAAAGACAGATGAGGTCTCAAAATTATGTGTAAATACATAGCTTGGATGAGAGACAGAACTTCGTGTGCCAGGAGCTGCAGAGGAAAAGGTGTTTGCACCAACAGGGACCAGACTGTGTGCACATACTGCTTTAGAAAACTAGAAACTGAGGACTCCCTCAAAGACCATTCTTTACAGGAATAAGCCTTCATTTGCAGCACAATGGCTCTTGAGCTATCAGACTTTAAATTTAAGACACAGTTATTTTAATTAGTTGTGTTAAATAATGTTTAATTAATTGTTAATTTTATATAATCTTCTCAGGTTTTAAATTGTATCATTATTTCAGAATCACTGCCTGATGGGCGCATTATTTCTTGAAAAGAAAAACAAAACAACAACCCATCTGCTCTCCTAGGTAAGATGAATCAACTGTTAGTGTGTTTTTATTTGCTGAGATAATTTGTGAACATGGTCCCTATTTATTTCTGCTGAGGTTTCAAAGTTAATTTTATTCCAATGTGTTTATAGCTGACACATTTTCCAAGCCACAGGATCATGTTTTCTCCTTTTTCTCTTTTTTGCAGTTTTTTTTTTGTTGTTGTTGTTGTTTGTGGGTTGTTTTTTTGGGGGGGTTCACAGTTCTTCCACCATCTAGCTCCATTTATATACTACTGAGTAATCCGCACCCATTTTGAGGGAACTGCCTTGCACCAAGATTATGAGCTGTGAGAGGTGCAAAAATTGAAGCTTAAAGCTAGTATAATTCAGGCAATTGCAGCTGCATGCAGATGAGCAGGCACAGCCTTTGAAAATGTAAGATAAAAAGAGGTTATGTGCAGACAAGTAAGTAATCAAAAACCTACTGGTTCTATTCTTATATAGCAAGTACTGAAAGTTCATTACTGGTGCAGAGCTGTTTTTTATGGGTTGCTTTGAGGCATCGCAAAGTTTCACAACTGGGACAACTTGACTTGTGCCTTGTTATTTTAGATATCAGCGGGTTTAGTTGTTTCCCTATTCATTATGACAGTGTAGAGAGAAAAGTTCTTACCATCCTGTAGTCTCTAGTCAAACTTCAAGTGATAGTTTCTACTAACAGCAGAAGTTTGCTCTTTTGTCAGCAGTTTTAAGAACCAGAAAAGTCTGTGCTGTTGCACTGAAACATTCTGTTTTATTTTTTAAAAGAAAAAGTATTAAATAGAAAGGGTCATAGATGTTTGGACTTTTTAATTTAATTTTTTATTTTGCATTTACATAGTAAGATATGCAAAGAATAGATCAATTGAACATCTTTCAAAATACAATGGCTCAGGAATTAAAATGTTGGGTTGTAAAGCATATTTTGACTACCATTATCTAAACTAGATTGGTGGCAAAGTCAACTTTTTTCCCTTGTTTCCCAATTCCTCATTTATATGTGAGATCTCTCAAGATGACCTTGTTGCATGTAAACAGTGTGAGGTACTCAGATGTTATATAGACAAGGATACAATACTGAGTATGTCAGATACATCTGTATACATATATATATCCACTCCTTAGAAATTTGGAGACATTCAGATGTGTTTGTTGTTCATGTGCAGACAGTAATACAGGCTTTTTTTAATAATAAAAAATACTTGTTCCTTATCTTGATAAGGGGATTACTAAGAGTGAGAAATACTTCAAAGTAATGTTTGTGTTGGCATCTTTTGTATTAAAAGGGTCTGGGAAGATGGTAAAGTATATTGGTTCTGAACAAACACTCCTCTGATGTAGTACAGAAGGGAAATCCAACTAATTTTGAGTAAAAAACTCAAACGGAAAATATGTTTTAAGACAACTTGAGGAAAAAAAATATTACAGATCATTAACAATGATAACTGCTAGGAACAGAAACATCAAGAACAACTGATTTGGTGTGTTTAAGAGTTTTAAGACTGTTTTAAATACCTCTTTGTTCATTATCAGATTTTGCTAAACCACATCCCATTGAAGGACCACTTAACAGAAAAGGCAGACCACTGTCTCTACGTGCTGCAATTGTACATCTATTTCATGGTTTAGCATCAAAGCCTGAGAATGTGCAATAGCATTTCTTGGAGGTCTTCTAGAGGTGACCAGGTCACTTGTCATTGTCCTGTTTTGAACCTTTGTGCTACATTGCACTGTATGTAAGCAGTATCCTCTCTGTGGAAACAACAGATGAGATCTAGATAGCAGTAGATTAAAAACTGATGACTAAAAATAATTAAGAATACTAGCTGCATGTTAAATACCAATTTGAATTTAAGTGAAAAAAAATGCATGTCAGTAATTGAAAATTTTCTAAATTTGTTTAAAAATAACATAGAAACTAAAGATAGAGAAGTGAAAAATAAAGGTCCCAGAAATTATGTTCTTTGAATTTTTATCACCATGTTCTAACATAAACTATTAGACTAATACAGAAGAACCTGGACTACATGTTCAACTGAAAAAACAGGACAGATTTCTTGAGATTTCTTTCAAAGTACTGGCTCCTGGGGAAATATATTTATAGATTTTAATGAAGTATAGTTACATTTTCCAGATGTTTTATTGAAATACATTTGGATGCAAAATAAATCAGGAGGCTGTGTAATGAAATCAAGGTCTATAAAGCAAAAAAGAGAAAATCAGTCTCTCCAACAGCATAGTTTCTAATGGTCTTTTCTTTTTAAATTATAAATCCCCCAAATGTAAATATTTATGACCTTCATGTCTAAAAATAATTCCCTAGCCTTGCCTGTCAACTTGCTGAACTCTGTGATAAAGACAGATACTCTGGCTTTATGACCCTCTTGATTATTTGTCCTGGGTAGATGATAAAAGAACGAGTTACAGCATGAATGAAAGACACTTGTAGTTACAGTAGGAATGTGGGGATCCAAAGGCTGGTGGCTGCAGTTTGCAATGGTTTAAAAAAGAACAGTTAGACATTAGAAGCCTCCTTTTAGGTAAGAAAAAAGTCCAGCAATCCCTCCCTCTCTGATTTCTTAGCTATAGTTATCACAATTTATTGTGATATATTATGGTCAAATTATGCTTACCTACTATTATTGTCTCTGAAGCCATCTACAAAGTTGGTCCAGAGACCCAAGTTATGTAATTTCCTTATGTTTATTTTATAACTAAGATTTCTACTCCATTTTGGTGTTTTACTTCTATTTTGCTGCCCTTTTAGTCTTTTTTTTTTTTAGCATTTAGCCCTTTACCTTTTTAGAAAGGGTCAAACACTGGGTGAGTGAGGTAATTTCCAATACAACCCGGTCAACTTGAAAATAGTTTGGGAATACAGTAAGTTCTGGGGTAGGACTCAAGGTCCGTTCTCTTTCCAACTCAAGGTTACAAAATTTTTAGAGTGCTATTGAAAGTTGTGCTGTAATGTATGGTCCACACCCTTCTTAGCTGAAAATGTTAGATTCAATCCTAATTACTGTTCCTCCTATTTGAACCATTCAAAGAGGAAAATGTTAGAAGTAGTGGGATCCAGCTGGGTCCGTTCTCTCATTCGCGCCAGAAATGCTGCTGCAGGTCAAGCAATAAGCTGAGTAGATAGTATTCTTTCAGAACATGTAGTCCATTCATAACTACATAGATTGCTTTTCTGTATTATTTTAACATCTTTGGAAATGTAATGATTGCAGTGGTAGATTAAGAAGAAAGCAAGGATGGGGCAGTTGTTCATGGATTAATATTCATGGATTTTTAGGCCTGCTGTTGGTAGAAATATGAATAACAGCGCGTTTTGGGGATAAAGAAGCAGAATGCACTAAATATAGCATGCCAGGCTCAAGGCTGTGGAGCTGTGCAATATTAGCAGCCTGACATTTCTTCTTTTAACTTTAGTTCTTAGTACAACTGCATTGATTACTTTTGCCTTTGTTTAATCCTATTTTTAGAGCAGATCCTGTTGGTAAGCCTGAAGTTTTTGTGTTTGCTTTTGCATTTTTACTTAATTGGTGTCTGTCTTCAACATAGGCTAGTACATTTAAAATATATATCTTTGACTTTAAAAAGAGAAAACTCCAATGACTCACCCACTGTAAAGAATTTGGTGAATTCTAAGTGTTATTCTATAGACAACTCTTGTCATATTTGACTTTTTCTTATTGATCGAATTCAGAAATCATGTACAAAAAAAGCTCTTATCTTTTCTTATTGGAAAAGCTTTTTAACCTTTTACAAAAAGTACAGCTTTATTTCCAACTTTAATCTATATTTAAATAAGAATAGTTCTCTGTGGTTTTGTTTTCTTTTCCTCTTGTCAAGTAATTTTCTAAAGAACCCAATGTACATGTTGAAACTCCAGATCTGAAACTTTGTACAGCTATTTTTAAGAGAACCTTATCTTTATTTTCTTTTAATTATATTGGTAAAAGCTTGAATTTTGCCTTATGAAACCTCAGAGATTTATGTAAAAGCATTAAAAAGGCATCCAGCATGAAAATACAAATGCTTATTCCCTTGAAACATAAAACAATTTATTTTTAATTTTGTTTGAAAATCTTGTAATTCTTGACATAAAATAATAAATGGAAAATTATTTTCCTCCTTCACTTATGAAGTTATGTCCCTCACAATAACAGATTTTTTTATTGTAGGATTGAAAATCAGAAGGGACAAACATTTGACAGTAAGCAATTATGTCTTCATCTTGGCATTAGATTATTTTGTTGGTTTCAAATTTTCTCATGCATGGAAAAATAAATGTGAAAACCCTGAGATCAAACAAACAGTATGATTTTTATCAAGTTCATAAGAAATGAGGAACAGCAGTAATGCTAGAAAAAGATATTTTGACCACAGCAAGTAGTGAAAGTACACTTATCTGAACTGAAATTAAATGTCTTGTGGATCTAATCAGTTACTTTTCCAGTACAGATGTTTTCAGAAGAGTATGGATGTGTCCAATACATTGATTTTTCTAGACTTTCCAGAGTTTAAGAAACAGATAAAAGTTCTCCTAGCATGATATACTCACTTATTTTGTCTGACATCCACACTGTGATTAGAAAAGGCTTATTTGCTTTAGAAGGTGCGTGGTGTTTTGCAATGACTAATTCTTTTCCAGGTGAATGTGCTGAATGCGAAAACAAGCATACACATCTGTGATTGTTTATCAGTGTTTAACAGGAGATTTTTATTGCTTAAGGAGTCATAACTCTCTTTAAATTGACAGGAAGGACAAATTTCATTAAAGTGGCCATCTGTGATTTCCTGTACTTATATCAGCCCAGAAGGTCTCCTGAAAAGCAGGAGTGTCTCCTGTCTGGGCTGTGTTTTCTTCAACCATAATTTATCTCCCAGATAAGAGTACGGTGTAAAAATTAGAAATGTGCAGGAAGTGGCAACACCACAGTAGCCCTGCACACTCACTTCTTTCTCATATTCACTGAATAAGAACAAGCTTTGAGGCTAAACTCAATGTGCAATATGTGCATAGTGTCTTCTACCGCCAAAGCCATATCTCCTCTGCATTTGTATATGTTCTAAATGAAGCAAAAGCAGTTGCGGCTTTTATCTTAAAGCTGTGCCGTGACCACAGTTTCTCTTGCATTGACAACAGCAAGGTTTTATTTGGTTGAAACACTGGATTCAGACCTACACTATGTGTGTCTGATTGCAAAGTAGTTTTATTTTTAAGCTGAACTTTAAGGAATATCTTCTTGTTTGATTTATGCCACAAATGCAATTGTTGGGACTTGACTCAGAGTTCTAAAAGAGAAAAGATTTGAATAGTAATGTGCAGCTATTCTTTGTTAAAATATCCAGCACTTACAAATTAATATTAAATTCCTTGATGTAGAAGTCCTTCATCTATTTCTAATACCGAATACACGAAAATTTAATAACCCAACAGCACATTCACTGAATCAAAGATTCATAATATTTTAACATAAAAGACTTTGGACTACAATCAAAGAACATTAGTCACTTCAAAAATTTCATGTCAATTTATGAACAGGTAACTTAAATTTACATAAATATAAATTATGTATGTGCTTATATATATGTTTACATTAAGAAGTATAATTTATGTTCTGTCACTGATAAGAAACAGATTCTCTAATAGCTTACTTACCAGTAGTTTTTTGAGTAAATACATCAACATTTCAAATTACTTATAAAACAAGAAATCTTAATCTCAAATGAATTCTAGTACACTTGTTCTCAAATACATCTCCAAAACAGATTAAAAATTTCTGAGTTGGTTAATAACACGATATTGTGACAAGAAAGCTTTTTTAGGTGATGTGTGTGGAAAAGTTGGTTTCACTTTCTGGTGCTACAACTTACGCACCCTGGAGTGAGTTAGCAGTGTCATTAGTGTCTGGAGCTGGTAAGTGCCTCTGCCTCCCCTCAGCACTCAGCATTCCCTCTCGAGCTTTGAGACACTGCAGCAACTTTTTCCAGTATTCAGGATGCTGACACGGTGCAAGAGGAAGCTTTAGTACAAGAGTAAGAAAGGATGTGCTGGAGCTATATCAGGGAAGGTGGTAGCTACTAGTGGATTTCCATGAGAGTTAATGTTGGCAGGTTAAGCCTGTGGTTATGCAGACTTTTTTTCCTCAGTAGAGTTTTCTTGGTGTAATCATTTGGCTCCCAAACTGGAACCCTGTAACTAGCTAAGGAGCTACCTGGAGCATCCCTGTGAGGCTCGGGAACTGCATTAGGAGGGCTGGTGGCTCTGCTGCCCCTGGGAGGGACTCGGTCTTGCATTCTGGGCTGCACAGACAATCAGAGAATGTGTCGTCATCGCACAAATTGCCTGTGTTAAAAGTCTGCCTAATTGGAATTTTTCCCACCAACATTTCTTCCTTGTTTGCTTGTATAAAACCGGCCAGAGAGAAGCCTCTGCAGGCTCATTACTCTGCACTTATCAGCTTGACATGGGGCTGATGCTGCAGGCACTCTTCCTATGGAGGAAGTCAGCTGCAAAATACACCATTTGTTGCAAAACAACACTTTAGTGAGAGTCATTCTTCTAAATAAAAAGAAAGTTTATACTTTTCAGCCCCCCAGGTAAACAACTGACTATAGAAATAAAACATAGTAATTCAACGGTTGCTAATGCTTTCCAAGCTGTTCTGACATTACCTGTCAAATCTAAAAGCAAAAAGAACTTTATAAGGTAAATACCTGCTAATGGATATGAAGTGTAGAAGAATCTTCTATTTCTATATTTAAAAATGTTTTAAGTCATTTTAGAAACCACTTGTACGATTATGAACTTATGAGTTAGTCCTATAGAAAACCAATTCATGTTGCCTAAACCAGAGCAGTGTTCTGGAATCCTACTCAAAGGGTCAGGAGATATGTGAGACAATAAAGCAGGTCATGCAGTGTTGGAATGACAGGAAAAGCTCCATTGCCTTGTATGCCCAACATTATTGGTGTTTTCTTTACAATTTTCGTTTTCCTATCCTTTCTTCTGATCTTCTACCTAATTTGTTTCTTCATTTTTTAAAGTCCTATAGTGTCTGTTACTTGAAAGCTTTAGGTGTTAAATTATTAAAATAATAAGCAGCTGTAGTAGAAAATTCACACTAATTTTCTCAGGGAAATGGAATCTTCTTTGAAATTGAAGTCACACTTTTTGTAGGCAATTTTTTTTTTTTTTCATCTGATGCACATTCACTCATACACATATTTGTGTGTATGTAAACTAGTCACATTATCTTTTTCTGCGTAATCTCACCCCCTACAATCAACTTTATTTTCTGGATATTAAAAAAAATCGCATAACAACTTCATTCTCATTACAAAATACTATTCTGCAGCATGAGCAGTGTCCAAATGGTGGTTTGATTCATATTCCCATTACTTAACCTCTTGAAGAAAAACCATAAAACTCCAAAATGCTAAAAGGATTTTGTAACTTGCAGCTAAATGGCCACGGTAATTGCTTTTTTATTTTTTCCTATTAAAAATGTAAGAAGCTTGTAGGTCATTGTGTAACTGAAGGTCAGTGTGGCAGACTGAAGGCTCCAAGCTATTCTGCTATACACTGCCACCATGAAAACACAAGTACCAATTTATGTTTGGACTTCTAAGGTGCATTTGTATTAATAGGGACTTCATACTTAAGCTGGAACTAGAACAAAGAATAGAGAGATAAGCATGCGTTAAAGAGGAAGGGATTCTGCTTTTTAATAATCAGTTTCTAAAATAATTCCTTGAGCTGTTTATGAAACTGAATACCCATTTCATATGTTAGGGAGCAGCAGGTATAGACTGCTTTGCAAGGAGGGACAAGCTGGGAGTTGAAGGTCACAAGCATATTGTCTTGCTTGAAAACTATCTATTTTTAACAGTTCTTCATAGTAGAAATGAATAAGAGTGATCTAACTGCAGGGGAGTTGTGAAGATTGTATGAGAAAAATGTGTATAAAATATTTTCTTGTGTAGTATTGTTTTCTGGTTTAGCCTTTTGCTTTTGGTGATGGAAATTCATGCTACTAACACAAACAAGTTCCAGCAAGGCTTGTCACTGCAGAAATCTCACACATCTGAAATCAGTTGGTATTTCTGTTTGGGCATGTCATGTTTTTTACTTAAAAGGACACCCCATCAACTATAAATCATAGATTGGTCTGGGTTGGAAGGGACCTTAAAGATCATCTAGTTCTATTATCCCTGCCATGGGCAGGGACACCTTCCCCTAGACCAGATTGCACAGAAGTTAGAAACATGACCAGCATGAGTATTTTTGTTTATTGGTTTGTAGGTTTTGTGTGTGTTTTTTATTTTCAATATAACTTATACCAGTATTTGAGAGAACCAGAGAAGCTCATTATAGTCATAAAGATCCTACTTATAATCTGTAATGGTATTAGCAAAAGTTTAATCATTTTTGCTTGAAGGCATAAGGCTGTTCTAATATTATCCTTTATTTTAATGTGCCAAAATTTTCTTGATGGACAAAGTCTGGTGGTTGAAAACATTCTTTAAGTACCTATATATGCAAAAGAAGTAATTAATATGCAATTAAATATTCATATATCTTTTTGGCCTAGCTCTAGTGGACTAAAGGAAGTTAAATAAATAAATATCCCATTGGTAAAATGAAACTGCTCCTTTTCAAAGGTTATTAATTTTTTACCGGTCACATTTTTTCCAAAGGTTTCATTGTGTGATTTGTTTGTTTGTTTGTTTTTTATGATGGTTGATATTTTCGCCTCCTTTCTCCACTCTTCCACCCCCTTTCTTGTGCTTCCCAGCCCTCACCTTGGGAGATTGAGGGACTGGATACGCAACTACTTTTATCAAACCAGGTTATTTTCAGCTAACTTTTTTGACATATTTAATAAGATGGTGTGGACATTTTTTTTCCTGTGATATTTCTGATATAGATAATGATTTATTTTACTTTTCACCTCATGAAAATATTTTACTAATTTTGAATGAAAGTTAGTTTATAGACAACCAAGAGGCAGCTTCCTCAAGGTGGACTTACGCCAGTTATGAATTGGAGCAGGGTGAACATTTAGGAAAAGCACTGAGAAATCTTTGCTTTGCTAACTGGGATGTTGCTAAAGACTGTTAGAAACTGCCTTCTATCTATCAGCCTACTCTATACATCATATATCAGTATGTCTGCTTCTTTTGAAAAAGTGACCTCTAGTAGTTATAGATGCTTGTTATGGTGTTGTTTGTCAGCAATCTTAAGGCCCTCCAGAGATAGTGATGAAGTGCTTGCTCTGATAAAGCTATTCTTTCAAATTACAAAAACCAACATAATAACAAAACAACAAAACCACCAAAACCCCAAGACAAAACAAAACCAAAACCAAACAACCCGCCCCCACCCATGCCCAAGCAGTAAAAATAGTGTTCCTTTTAAAACCCTTCAGAGTAACACATCATACATATACCACTTATCTTTCAAAAGGAGTGTCAGAGGAATGATTGCTAAGAGAAATGCCTGTAGAAAAAAGGTGCCTTTTTGTTTCAAACTAGAAAATAGTACTGACAAAATGAAGTGGATCTGTCTATTCCCTAATCAGTAGTTGCCAGTAGAACCACATACCCTGTAAGTAAATCAGGTTCAAGAATTCTCTCCAACTAAGAACAGCAAATTCACCTGTAAGTATGGATTTCCTACAAAATATTTTCTCTTAGTGGTAATATGGTTCTCATTTGGGATCTCAGCTTTATCATTACTCTAGGGTGCAGCATTTTCACCACTATTATACTGGTGCAATATAAAAATAAGTAAGAGTGCTGCACATTAAATTCATAATGCTTTTACTGCAGGACCAGAATATTTTTAGGGACCAGACTGTTTAAATAACCATTCTAGCTATACCATTAGGAAGATTTCCCATAATGACAATATTTTGCCTTCTGGTAATATTCTTATGCTGTGTAAACTTGTAAGTTTCTCTGAGTGTTTTCTTACTTTTCCTGTCCTTTTAATTTTTTTTTTTTTTAATTTCTTTTTCCCCCAGTCACTCTATAGAGTTATGGAATGTCACAGAATCACAAAATAGTTTGACTTGGAAGGGACATTTAAAGATTACCAAGTCCAAATCCCCTGCCACGAGCAAAGGTATCATCCAATTGCTCAGAACCCTATTCAGCCTTGAACATTCCCAGGGATGGAGTGTCCACCACTTCACTGAGCAACCTGTGCTAGTGTTTTGTCAGTTATTGTACAAAACTTCCTTATAGGTGATCAAATCTGTCCCCTTTATTTTAAAACCATTCTTCATTTCTCTGTTGCAACAGGCCCTGCTGAATGTTGTCTCCATCTTTCTTTTACGCCACCTTTAGGTACTGTAAGCCTGCTATGAGCCGTCTTTTCACCAGGCTGCACAACTGGCGTTCTCTCAGCCCAGCTTCACAGGAGAGGTGTTCCCAAGCATCTTCTTCTGGGCATGCTCCAACAGATCCATGTCTTTTCTCTACATTCCTATCTCTTGCTTGACTACTATATGAGAAACCATTGTATATGGAGCAGCATTAACTCTATTGACTAACCTAAGAGGTTATTTCTGAGTAGTCAAATGATCATTTATTGCCATCTTTGGTTAACAAACAGTTGCAGGAAGTCTAGTTTTAAATACCTTTTTTTATTTTTTTTTAAAGCCTAGGCAGAGAAGCAGAAGGAACAATTCTTCCTGAGTTATTACCCAGTGTGAAAACCTTGATTTCACATCACAGTGCATTTCTACTTTAAAATAAAGTATCTACTGCAATATTTACATCATCCTATTAAACTCCTAGGATAAGCCTTTGTGGTGGTGGTACTAATAGAAAAGATAGGGACTGAACTCAGGCTCTGAATCTTGTTTGCATTGCAAATAGATAGTTTTGCCCTCCTTGATTTCGGGGTATTCCTGCTAGCTTTCCCCAACATGAACTCCTGATAAGACTTTACCACTTTTATGTTTTCTGCTTCCTACAGTCCCTCCCTACTCCCCTATATTTGCATTTTATTATCTGAAACCTTCTTTACACTTCTGTCAAATCCCTGAGCATGAAGCTCATAAACACTAGCACCTTCTTGCCAAAGAAAGACCACTCAGAGTTGCAACACGGTGAACTTTTAGGGATTTAAAAGTGAAACTCTCTTCCTTTTGCAAACACACCAATGGGTGTCTCTCAGGTATTCTTTAATGTATTTTTTTTCATTAAAAAAAATTTAAAGGGTAATAAGCATTTTAGCATAAGTGACTAATATTTAGTTTTCTCTATTCAAAAATAATCGAAGAGTGTGACATTCATATAAAATGTTTCAAGGCATAGGATTCCCAAAGAACCTTAGTCTGCAACCAGAAGTACATTGAAAGAGTTTTGCTTTTGGACTGCAGCGGCCTCTGCCAGCAGGAGCTACAGCAGAGGAGCTGAACACATTTATAACCTACCAGGTAATGAAGACTATCCATCCACCTAGAGCAGCAAAGCACGGCAGGTGCACAAATAGATTTTGATTGAGGCCACTGGGCACAGTGCCTCTAGAGTTTTGAAAGAATAATGACCAGTGATAAAGCAAATTACATTTTGTGGCCCAAATAATTGTCCTCCAATATAATTTTAATTAAAGTTTGGATTTCAACTTAGTGTTTCCTTGGAGATATTATAGATGACCTTTGTATCTAAGGTCAAAACACTTTAGTAAGTAGATAATTATTTATCTCATAGCTTCAATAGGATGTAGACATTTTGCTAATTTTGTGTTCCTGGAAAGGATGAAAAGACAGTAATTAAAGAGAAAAAGAAGCTCTTGATTGCCTCTCAAAGCACTTAGAGAAGAAAATGCCTCTTCTTAGCATTTAAAGGACAACTGTTAGTGTATGAAAGGACCATTCATTTTTAATTACTTTTTTTTGGAATTGAATCAAGTTTTTATTGAATATTAGAAATTATTTGTTTAGGGTACTGTTTAATTGTAGGCCGGCTCTAGATGGGTGCTTCTACAGAAGTTCCCTGAACAAACAAACTCCTGCATCTTTATACCTTATTGGTATGTGCACCCAGTCATCATCTGCCCTGCATCTTGGTGTAATGATGATTTGTGGTCTGGGGTCTTCTAACACATCTTTGGATTCTATCTCCATGTCCACATGGACAGGTCATTAATTGTTCTTATCTTCCTGCTTGGGCTAGCCTTGGCCCAACCCTTCTCTGAAGATAACCTGTCTTTCTCTGTTTACTCCTCACCTCAGCCACTGTGCTAGCAGTGTTCATTTCAAGTTCTCCTACAACTTTGAGAAGGGCTCATTAATGCTAAGCTGTAAGCTAGCTACTATTGCACTTAAACCTACTCAATAATTTTTAGTGTTTTCTAAGTAAACAATTTAATTTCCAGCGTTCAGGTGTTGATAACTTTCTATGAAACCATATTCATGAAATTGGTGAACTCTATTGAAATCTCTTAGGTTTGGAAATCAGATCAGAGAGGTTTATACGTCTCTCAAAGACCAAACTTATATACTAACTATGTAAACAAAAATAAGTTGATATATTTCAATCAAAATTCCAGTCCTAGTAGCCTAGTAGTGCCAGACAGATTCAAAATATTTCAAAATGGGACCTAAACTATATGGAAAGATGTTTTATTCAAATACTATGCATAGGACTAGGCTATAATTCCTTATAAATCCTGGTGATACGTGTGAGAGGATTCATATCAGTCTTCCGCTGGCTTAAACATTTTGATTTTTAAAATATTCATCAATTAATTATTAGTAGAAAAAAAAATATATTAAATTTTACTTGAAAACCCCAATGTTTGCAGAAGGTTCTTAATATTTTTAATATGATTTTATTTCATCTCACACATAAGAATACTTCTGCCTTAACTGGCATCTTTAAAAGTAATGAATGGGCCCAAATTTTCTCTCCATGCTTAAAGAACTTTCATGATTTGTGAGAAATGTCCCATGATTCTTGGTACCTAAATATTATGAAAGACCTGGTTGATATATGTATCAGATAATAACAAAAATTGCTCATTTAATGGCAATGAAAAGCCTACAGAGGGTTATTTCTTCAAGTAGTCTTGGAATTTAAACATGATCTCAGTCACTTGGGCATGACCATTGATACTTGCCTAAAAATTGGATTTTTATACTTCTATTTGGTTCTTTTATTTCTCAATTGGAGAATTATTGTCTCAATCTTTCCTTCATATAATTCAGTTTGATATCATATCTTAATCATATGTGCATGTCATGTGAACATAGTCACAGAAACTTTATATGGATAATTTCCAAAAGATGAACTCCCAAATCTGTGTAAATTGAAAATAAATTATGCCATTAATCAACATTTATTTATGAGATAATGCAGACTGGTGGTTTCAAGTAAGAAGTGTGAAAACCAGGTTAGAAAAGATCCCCCTTTTCTTGCTCTGTAAAGGCAATTAACAGTGGCATTGGCTTAGCAGTGACTGCCTAGCAAAAATAAAACACAGGATGACTTTTTTTTTTTCCTGGAATGGAAAGATGTTACATTTATTGCAATAAGTTTCAATTTACTAAATCAAAAATGTATTCTGATGAGTAGATTTTAAAAGTGATAAAGAGACAGTGTGATGTTTACTTGATTTGGTTCATCATTATTCAGATGAAGTACACTATTTGTAGAGAAACTGCCAACATAATTCACAGTTACATTCTAAATGTGGAAGTTTGTGCAACTGCATTTTTTTTCATTAAACATCAGTATAACTGTTAGCATAGGGTTAAAATGATTCTGGAATCAAGGGAGCATGTACAATAAATTCAGATCTAGGTCAGTTAGGTCTGTGAGGGAACAAAATGTTAAGTTTCTAGCTTCTATCGAATCATTTGAAATTGCACCTGCATAACCATATGACAGAATTGGGTGGTTATTAAGGGGGGAGAACGATTGTTTTAATCAAATAAAGGTATACCAGAGTTTACACGGTTGCGTGCTTTAAAGCAATGGGGGGCTTAATAATTAATAGGTAGCTGTATAATGGAAAGGTATAAAACTTGTCCTTTTTCAATGTTAAATCGGAGTCAGGATTTGGGTGCAAATCCCCCCTGATTCTCAGAGCACTCTTAATAAAAGCACTGACACATAGTCTTTCTGTGACTATGTGTTTCATCCTACGCTAACATAACATCTCTTCCTTAGTTTGCTCAAACTACTTTATTTGTTCAAAATACCAGAGCACATACTTCCAGTTTTCATTAAGTGGTTTACTAATTCCTGCTGACACCTTTTCCTGTTTACTAAATGAATTTCCCATCTTTTCCTTTACATGTAACTGTTTCTTCTAACTAATTTACATACAAAAGCTTAAGGCCTAATGAAGATGTGTTTTTAACAAGCTAACTAAGTTTCTCCAGATGTACGTTAATGAAATAGGAACTAGACTATTTTCTCTTACCTCACTCACCATTAGGGGGAACCTTTCATGAACTTGTTGAGGAATGCATGTCAGGAAACAGAAGATACAGCCTTTTCTAGTGACTATCTCAAATGTCAAAAAAATCTCTAAAATGAAAATGTTTTCTGAAAAGTCACTTATAGAAAACATTTGCTGAATGGTCTATACCAGCTGGTGTAAGATCAGCCTTAATGAAAGGAAGATCATATATATTACATCTGTGTTATTTGTAGAATTTTCACTGATACATAAATGAAATGCATAACTTTCAGAGTAAGAACTTTTTTTTCCTCTTAGCATAGGAGAAAATAAACTTTTCTACTAAATAAAAACAAACTGTTCCACTGATATCTTCTTGATTCAATGGTGTGTTTATTGTCCTTCTGACCCATCTGTCTTGCAAATGGAAAGAGCCAGAGTAAGTGTTTCACTTTCTTTGTTTTCTTAAATGGTCTCTGCAAGTACGAAAAATATTTTCTAAGCAGATCTGGTAGATGCACACACAGAAACAGTTTTAAGCAAACCGGCAAAAGTACTAACGACAGAAAAAAAGGAAAAATACTCATCACAACAGGTAGAGGTACCTATAAAGAAAATTTTGGTTCTATACACTGAACGAAGATTTCTCATCTCCCTGGGCAGTGTGTTACATTTTTCTCCTGAAGCTGCCAGCTCTGCAGTTCATAAGTGCTTTTACAAAACATTAAATCCTTTGTGCCTGATGCCACCTCATACTATAGTACAGCAGGCCCACACTGCATCTTCATAGCATGAAATCAGGAAAATCAATCTCAATTCCCAAATAACCAAGGTTTCTTGAGTGGAAAATGATGTGTTGCCTCATCCTCTGTGACGTACTGGAGTATTGAGAGGACACAGGCAACAAAAATTAGACAGATATTTGCAATATGACCATATACTGCCATGTCATTGACCCAGTTCCTCCCGGCAACTGTGCAACTTAAGTCGAACTTCACTAAAGGCACTGGAATTTGAAGCTGTATTTTCTATATGTACTTAACTGAGCTAGACCATCTGCTGCATTGGGATGCTGGGGGAGAGCAGATGTACCATAAGTGGAGAAGTGTTTACACTAATACCTTGGTAAAGATTTTATAGGTGAACTGCCATTTAATCCCTGTAGATGCCTCCAATGGGACAGATAATTTTGCTGGGTATTTTTTGAAGCTGTAAAAATACCTTTCAACAGGTGGGCTTCCTACCAGGTAAGGTTAAGTATATTAGCCTGAAATATTTTGGGTAACAAAAACCTGTGAAAACTTCACTAGAGGAAAAGTGAAAATCTGTAAATGCTGGTTCACTGAGACTGAAATGGTTTACAGCAAAATCTTCAATTTGACAAAGGATTTTTGAAATACAGTCTGTTCTGAGGGCAGGCTGCCTTTCTTTTGAAGTCTCTTGTTTAGCTGCCTTTCCCTCTTCTTCTCCTCTCTGCTTTGAGTACTGCACAAGAACCCCAAAGTAAATACATTTACCAGATGGGTTGAAGATCTCCCTTGACACGCTAGGATGGCTGCTGTAAGTGTGTATTTTTGTTCTGGGAACATGATGTCTCAGGTCTCAGCCCCTTTAGCCTCTTGCTGTTCAGACAGATCTCTAAAGTACCTGCTTTAAAGCTGTCCTTCTTTTAAAAGTGCCAGTTCCTTCTGTCCCTAGGCACCTTTGTCTGAGGGGCTGAGATTGCAGTCCCAGGGTAACATAACAACTCTTTTCAGTTTGTACGTGGAATATTCACTGCCAGGGTGAATGAGGTTGTGACAAGGCAAAGGGGCTGGTTCATGGGCTTCTGCTCTGTTTTCTGTGTCTCCTTACATTTCTCAAAATCCCTTTTCCTTTAGTATCAGAAATTCTCTCCTAATGGTGTGTTGAGGCCCTGGAACGGGTTGTCTGGAGTGGTGGTAGAGGCACCATCACTGAAGCTCAGGTTGGATGGGGCACTGAGCATCCCTGTCTAGTGAAAGGTGTCCATGATCATGGGAGGGGGGTGGGACTAGACGAAGTTGAAAGGTTACTTTCAAACCAAAACGTTCTGGGATTCTGTATTTATTTTAGGTAATTTTATGCATTTCCCTTTACACATAACATCATTAAATACATATTTTACTTCATGGTAAACTTCTTTGAGGAACATTTATGACCTTTCCCAGTCTCTGGAGGTAATCATGCTTATAATGACTTCTGTTAACTTTCCTTGTAGGTCTGATATTTTGATCACAAACAACTTACTCTTTTTCTCTATAATATTTTTGGTTTACAACATTTATATTTTTCAGATTTTTCTGGAGTCTCTGGCCATGGTCATCTTCCGCATTCATTACTTTTTAATAACATAATCATGTTGGATTAGAGAGGGGAAAAAAAAGGAGGAAAATTGTACGTTTATGGTGAAATATTTGACATCAAAGCAGTGTAGTTAAATACAGGTAAAAATATAGTTTTCCAAGAATTTTTGGGCATACATAGACATCTTGTTTGTTTTCCTTTTGTCTTTACCCTCACCTCTGCCCTGTACATATTCCTTCTATTTTGGTATAGAAGACTATCAGCATATATATTTTCCTTTTTTAAATTATGGGAAATCACTTTATTTTAGAGATTAATTATTTCCATAAATCTTATATTTTCCTACAGTATCCAAGGTGTTTACTTGTTTTGTGACTGCCTCCTTTGTCATTCCCAGAAGAAGGTGTATATGCAGATCTCTGTTTAGATTTTCTTAGAGTCTTACATTGAAGGAACTATTTAATAAGCCACTTCGGGAATGAGTCTGAGAAAGTTGCAAAAAAGTGTGGGTACGTGCCTCCTCATGCATTCAAACTAGAGCGGAAGGCAGAAAGGGGGAATGAGGTGTCTGCTGAGCGGTAAACAAATGATGTATCTCTGTGGGACTGCAGTGGCAATTTTTATAGCCAGCTCTGCAGGTTCAGTTGACCTACCTATGGCATGTTTCCCATGTTTGTCTGCTGCTGAGGTAGAAGCTTAGAAATTTCTGAATGTTGCCTTGGACATATGCTTTTGTCTTAGAGTGAGGCAATGCTGTAGACCCTGGGAGCTCCAGGACCTCTGCTACTGAACAGCCCTGGCAGCTGTGGCTGGTCCACCTCCTTCAGGTTCTCTTGAAAACCAGTGTGTGGCAGGCAAACAACCCAGCCTTTTCCAGCTGCTGGAAATCTCCTGGGATTGTCAGAGGCAAGAAGTAGACCTCCAGCATAGGATAAAGTCCAAGAAAACTAATCTAAACAAATTTACTTACTGCCCTGAATTTTCAGGTTCTCTTCCCTTTTCTGTACATATTTTAGATCCTTGACCCAAACAAAAAGGCATTTTTTAATATTATACAATTCAGTATAAACTCACATTCTTTTGCTGCTTTCTTTTGGCTTCCAAAAGCTACTAGCTAAATAAGAAGGCTCAGAAGCATCTTCAGAAATAAATTAACCTCCTCAGTCAAATATATCTATCTCTCACAGATGTGATTATAAAGAAAGTGGAAAAAGTCCATGTATATTTCTTCTTGCCCATGACATATTATCAAAGCAATGATATTCTTGACTTTTGGGATAAAGTAAAAAAGAATTAGAGAGTAACATGTCTGTTCTTAAAGCAGGAAGGGCCTTTCCTTTTATTTCCTTGAGCTCACAGTTTAATCTTCCCCAACAAGCCTAGGTAACTTCCATTCAAGCCAGGTACTTCTATCTCCTATCAGGAAACTGAAACCACTTATAGGTGTCTTTCTGCCTCTGTTATGTCTTAGAAGCATCTCCCACATATACTGCTACTGAATATAATGTGACCAGTTTTTGGATCTTCTTTACACTTTTTGGATATTCTTTTCTATGGAAGACTTCATTATTTTAAAACAGATTTCATGCTCATTACAGATTGTTCTGAACCCTTGAAGTCAGCTTTTCTTTCTTTATTTTCTACTCTTTTCTTCTACTGTTTTAAAGCAGAGGTGCTCCTCAGGTTTATCATAGCTGCTTCACAAAAACAATATATTTTTTTACTGATTTCACTAACAAGATCTTGGAACTTGTGTTTCCCTAGGGTTATGAACCCTCAACATTTAAATTAAATGTTGATTGCCGCCTTGACTTCTTAGACTTTCAAAGGATCTATGTTCAAAAAGCTGCAGAAATCAGGAGCCAGTAATTTTAAAAAAATATTTGTTGAATGCAATTTGTCATTGCTTTTGCATTTGAGTTTGTTGAAAGACAACATGCAGTGTAAGTACAAAGTTGCACCAATCAATTCTCTTAATAATGGTTTTGTGGGCAGAATAACAGTGCAGGGACTTAGGAAGAGAAAGAAAAGCATAGTATTGGTAGTGTTACTTGAATCTCTGTGATCAGTGGCTCAGCCTTGCTTTTCATTCTTCTGTAGAATGCCATAGAATATCTCAAAGTATAGATGGTGGGAGGCTGATTTTATTTATGTCTAACCTCAACTTTCCTATGTCCCGCTGTATCTAAGAGAATAATCTACAATTATAATCTACAGAACTTAAAAGGCAGGAAGAATTGCACATAATAAGATGATTAGGTGAAAACTATTTACTTTTACATGTTACAGGAGAGTTAGGTTAATTTCTCTGGCTACTTTTTTACTTTTAAGCTTGCAGAAAAATGAAAAAGGGTTAAAACAAAACATTTGTCTATGTATGGCTTTATGTACAGCAGATGCACATGAACCATGTGCTTCTAGAGATTTTCTGTACTGTGATGGATATCATTGAATACTTGGGGATTGATCAAGCATGGGCATCTCAAAGAGAAATTGCTGCATAGAAAGAGACACACAGAGTTGATGATTACAGGTATGCAAGCTGTCCGTAGGTTTGTAAGAATTTTTTTTCAGCAAGTTTTTAGGATGCATTTCTTAGAAGATGAATTTCAAGCTGAACTGAAAAAAAAGTGAAATAGAACACAGAAATTGTCATTGCCTTTTTTCTCAAGTGCTCTTCCACTGATGCATTCTTAATACTACTTTCAGTGTGGGAACACACATTATATCAATGTGTTGTTAGCCTGAGGAAGCTGTAAAATAATGAGACAAACTGTTTATTAATGACAGGCTAATGGCATGACTTATGACATTTTCCATCATAGCATCAATATAAATTGAGTTGTCAATGACAACAACTAGCCTAGAAGAGTTATTCTTTTTTTTAATTTTTTCTCTTGCTGAAAGGTGTTAGCTCATAAATTATATGGATGTTTTGTGTAAAAGTTTTAAAATTGAAAAATGGAAACAAAAGTTCTATTTTGCTAGATGCTCCCTGTATGAGCATCACTGTCTATGATTTTTGTCTCTTTTTTTCAAAGGAAGAAACCACATAGATGCCAGGGCTTGCTGAGTGAAAAATAAATTAGCTATTGCCACTCTATGAATATGCAAAGTCTGGGTGTTTTTTATTATTTTCTACCCACTGCTGGTGTGGTTGCTTGGTGGGGGTTTGTTTTGTGGAATCTTTTAAACGAATTTCAGGGGTTTTTCTTATTTTTGTTTCCCCTTTTATGAGATATACTGTCTTATAAGAGGTTTAACAGGAGCTCAAGTTCATATTTCATATTTCAATAAATCTATCACTAATTAAAAAAACCCCATTTTGCTAATACAGAAGTGGGCAAAAATTACTTCATGTACATTTTAACATTTATGTCTTGTAATTTGTGCAGGAATAATTAGAAAAGCTTTCAACTTTTGCTCATAAAGAGGGGCTGCTATTGTAATGACTCCTTAAGGAAAATAAACCTTAAGGTAAATCTAATAAGAGATGAAAGATTACATGCAAATAATTGACTACATCATCACTGTTCAGGCATGGTTGTCTCTAGAAGCAGTTGCCTTCAGCATACCTGCTTCACTGAACAGCAAGGTTTGTTTCTTACTGATGAACTGCCCTTCCAGTCATTGAGGTCTGGTTTTACAGCAGTTAATTGATGGGAGGGATGGAAAGGTTTGAAGGTGGTTGCTCTCATGGTGGAGCATGGTCTTCCCCAGGTATCACTCAAGAGGCAGGGCTACAGCACTAGCACTTCCTGCTGAACTGAGATAATCTTTGAGTTAAAAAAATTTATTCTGACTGAAGAATAGGGGGGCAGTCAAGCCTGAATATTTTTCCAAGAAACATCACTTAGGCCTGAACTTTTCTGGAGGCACTATTTAACTGCCAAGTGTCGTGTGCACGTACAACATCTGGACACAATACACTATTATTTTCGTGATAATTTGCAAATGACATGGTGAATCTAAATGCACAGATTCATATAGATATGCGGTGCAAAGCTGCACATAAAAATTGGGAATTAAGTGAGGTTTTTCTAAATAGATCATATGCCTAGTTTCTCCTCTAGTATGCTTGGGTTTTGCATCTCTTTTTGGACAATAAACTATTGCAAAGTGACAGTTGATAGCAAATTTTTAAGGAAGTATGAGTGCAGCTGTAGGACTGTATTTCTTTGTGATAGCGTGTATACTGATTTTGACAGCCTTTTCAAAAGTGTATTTGCAGCAAGTCCTTGAAAGAGTACTTCCCTTCGAGCATCCTTGCCTGAGGCACTTCCAAGCATTTTCAGACTCATTCAAAACACTGTTATCTTTTCTCCAGTCTGGGCTTAAAGGAAAATATGTGTCAAAAGGTGCCCCCACCAGAATCTCTGCTTTGTATTCTGTACTGAATAAAAGGAGTTAAAATTATTTATTTACTAAATATAGGCTGCAGACTATTTTTCTGACCTAGTTATCTACCAGTCATAGTGGAACTATAATTAACACAGGCAAAAATTATGATTGCTGATTCTTTTGGCAGTAAAATATTATTCATAATGCACATTTATTGTGATTGTTATTACTAACCATATTGATTCCCAGCATGCTTAAGGAACACAGCAACAGGGAATATTGTGTGAGATGCCATGCAAAAAGCCGTTCCGGAGACTCCAAACAGTGCTACAAATGTGCTGCCATTAAACAAGCCTGTGGTTATTTATTACAAAAATGACATTGTGGCTCATCTTTCTTGGTGGCAGGACTAGCAATAGTGTTAGTACAATTTTTCTGGAGAAGCTGTTGCTGTTTGTCATTAATACTTCTCCTGTACCTTCACTTACAGTGTGAAAACGGTGTCGGCAATTTTGGTAATTTTCCCTGATTAGCTGTGTGGGTTACACAAGATTTACCAGCCCTTTTTTTCTTCACTGTTTCCTTCATTTTCATGTGAGAGCTTGAAAGTTCAACAGAATATTTTAAAAACATGTGGAAACATATTTATTGACTGGTTTTAATTAAACTGGCTTGTCAACATGTAGATAGATTAAGCAAATTATTAACCAGATGAAAACATTGCAGAATTTTAGCAGGGGTTGCCTGTTTATAGAGGTATTTAATTTTTTAGGTCATTCTACACTTGGGTCCTCTTCATATCCCATGTACTTAAAATAGAAATGGTGTAACAATCACTTATCAACTAATCCCTTAACTTGCAAAAGAAATGGCCAAAATCACTTATGCAAAGTGATTCTCTTTGATTTGTTTCTCAATTTACATTTGTTCCAGAAAGTGGATGTTTTCAGACTGATCAGCAGTAACAATAGTTACTGCATAAACTTTGTTCTTAAAGTCCTTTCCGAATTTTTTTTTTCTAATTGTAGACCACATGTACTAGAGAAAAAAATTTAGCTTAATTTTGCAGTGTTATTTTGAAAGGTCACAAATTCAGACTTTGAAATTCAAGATGGACACTGTAAAACAAATTTTGAACTGAGACAAGTCCTTATTCAAAGGAGAGCTAGAGAACAGCGTATGCCTGGTGAGCTCTAAGGACACACATGTACTGAATTTTCTGTTTCTTCAGATTTTCAAATCCACCTTCCCCATGTTGTCTGGAAATTTGCTTTCAATTCCCACTCTGACAGAAACCCTGGGGTCAGATGCAATGCTTGCAGGACCTGAAATTATCTTAATAGGAAAGAGTTGCTGAGATGCTTGAAGTACATACATTTCTTGGGAAGATAATCATGTTCCAATTTGACCAGGACATAAAATAAAATATCATAGAAGCAAGTGAGATGTATACATCTATAAAGTTCTCTGAGCCTCTTGTTCATCATTATAAGTTGTACTGGTCTACAGTTGAAAATTTGTAATAATAGTGTGGTCTAGTACAAATGGAGATAATGTATTTCTTAATGTTATAGACCCCAACTGTGAAAAGGCAGCAGACTCTCACAAATTTATTGTCTAGCCATGCAGTAATGACAGCAAAATATTCAGAGACATCTGTTATAAAGAATTAAAGAATTATTTAGAGACGTCTGTTATAAAGTGTTATAAATAATTATTAAAGAAATCTCTAACCCTTGAGATAAAGGTAATTTTTAGAGTCATTACTGAACCAAAGCAGTAAATGTCATCTGAGACTAGGATATTCAGAGCTTTCTATCTTCTGAGTTATTTTCTTTTTCCTGCCATCTACGCTTTCTTCTACTGGGGATAAGTTGTTATGAAAAAAACTTAATAAATTTGGCAATTCATTTGTCTGCATTTTATGACTTTCATGGTCATTTTCCTGATCATTTCTTACATGAATTATAGCTAGCTTTTCATAGAAAACATTCTCGAGTATCTAGAGACATTTTACATATTCTTGGATGTTAAGCCAAAACCAAATTAACAGACAGAACCTCCACTTGTATTTTTAGTATTGTGTCTTCTAAGAATTTGTGATTCTGTTCTGATTAAAAATCTTGAAGCTCATTTTTATTGCTGGATTATGAAAAAGGCTTGAATGTCAACCCTGAAGCAGCTTCTAGGATGTGTTCTAGGTCTGAATATGCATTGTTATCAGTTCCAAGAAAGATTGCTGTGCTGAGGTCAATATGTCTCTTATGTCTGAGACATGCAGTTTCTAAGAATTAGATGAGAATGACATCTTAGTAGAAAACTGGAAAGTGTCATGGTTTTGTTTTCAACAAGATCATGGAGGTCAAGCCTTTTTCCTTGGTCAAAATGATCTCTTGATAGAAAAGCACAGTGTATGTTGATGGAAATATTTGTGTCAAGCAGAATATTTTGTGAATTGATGTCAATGTTGCAATATTGTTTTAGTTGAAGAGCGATAAAAGCCTCCTCACACATGCAATTTATATTTTAGAAACCTTTTAGTGAAAATACCATAACATTTCAGTTTGATTCTTTATTCTGAAATATAATTTTCACTGCAGATTTTCTCCAAATTGAAAAGGAACGGATTTTTTTTTTAAGGTTGCGTCAGTAGTTTTATGATGACCTAGGAAGTTTACCAAAATGTCACTTTAATGAACTTAATTTGTTAAAATTCTACTTATAAAGGACCCGAGCAATAATTTTAGGTGTATTTGTTTGTGTGTCAATATTTTGATTCTTGTTTCCCACAGGAAACTGTTGGACTTCAAAAACATATTTTTTCTCTGATTCTGCTTTATTTTTATTGCTCCATTTTTTTCCACTAAGTCTGATTTTCATTAAGTTTATATTTGGTCTCTTTTTGTCCATTTTAAATCAATTTTTTTCATCTGGAAATCTACATAGGAGGTCTGAACTCAGTATTTTCTGCAAAATATGAAGGCACGTATCTACTATTTGTATTACCTGAAATGCCTCTAATTCAGATGATATTCTTGTGTAGGAGGTACTTTTTAGAAAGTCCATTTTAAAAAAAAGGCTACACTAAGATACACTGATGAATTAAACTTGTAAATCTGTGAAAATTGTCCAGGCAGTTAATGGAGAACATCTGAGCCTTTGGCCTAAGACTGGGAAAAGGAAGCCCCCTGAAAAAGCTGAAGTCAGATGAAATTTCATGAGGCTTATTATATTGTCTATATCTTGGAATAGCTAAAGAATCATGTTTAATTATTGTGCTCCTTTTGCATATACAACAAAAAAGATTTTTTGAGAAAAAGTATTTTTAGCTGCTAAGATGTTAATTCTTTCTTTCTTTTTAAAATTTACTTCCAGTTATGTCGCTCTGATTTTTCAGCCTTCTCTTCTATTTCACAGTTTCATGGTTTGGGTTTTTTCTCAGGCTTGGGTGATGTAAACATGCCCAGTGTTTTTGTAATTTCAAGGAAAGTTTTCATTCCTGTTCTTAGAGAACAGGACTGCTAATGGACAGCTGATGGACATTTGTCTTGACCAATAGGATGGGGAGAGGTGCCAGCCTTCTCCCCCAATCCCTGGCCTTTGTAGAGATACTATATAATGGAGTCAGACCTTTTCAAATAAATTAGTTCATACCTTCTGATCAAAGTGTGAGTGTGTGTCTGTGTGTGTGTGACAAACAGCGGCACAGTTATTGTTCCAGACATGCAAGAAGGTTGCAACATTTTTTTATCTGTCTTATTTGTCACAGAAGCATCTCTTAAATAAGTGCAGGCTATCAAATACTTTCTGGATACTGGAAGGAAAACTGCAGCCATTTGGCTGAGATTTCCTGGGGTCTTAAATAACACCTTGGACTATATAGCCACTCGATGTGGGCAGATCAGTTTTATATACAAAAAAACCCCAGATTGATGCAGCTGTGGTTGACTCATTACCTGTTAGCTGGTGTGTGCGTGTGTGGTAAGACAAAGACATAAAGAAGGTAGATTTTACTGCATGGGAACAGTGAGTCATTGAACTTGCTCTTCACGGCTATAAATCAAAAAGCAAATAAGTATTCACATTTTCATGCATGCAGTAAAAGAGACAAAAGATAACAATGTATGACTATTCAAATTTAAATTTTTATTTCCTTTATAGCATCTCTTTATTTTATTTATACACAGAGGTGTGTGAGATGGTACACAGGTTTGTTGAGTTGTGGGCTTTTTTCCCCCAGTAAGAGTAGGTAACACTTCAATTTGAAAAGATGAAGAAATACTGTTAACAAACCATATGCACAGAAGTCACAGGAATCACAGGAACAGAATCACCCTGTGATTAGCTCAGCAGCTAATGCCATTGCTTATGGCAATAAGCATATCGAGGTGATATGAAGTAACTTGTTATTTCTTTGAAATTATCACAAGATTGCTAATTTCTTGCATTTATTTATTTTATGTTACACATCTCATGGGACTGCACTAGTGCTCCCTTCACAATGCATCAGCATTACCCACAAATTGCTTGGACTAAGGAGTCTGATGTAGGTCTGGCTTTTCCAGTGCTGGCTTTCTTACCAATAATAATGGGAACCATTGCAATGACATCTTAAGCTTGCAGCCATCTGACACCACATACAATTTTTTAGTGAAAACAGTAATAGAAAGAGATGCTAAGGAATAGAAAGACTTGAATCCACATATACAATAGTCTGTTAAGTGGAACTACACCATCAAAGGGAAAATGGTTTGCCTCTGGGGAAGCGTATTACCCAAGAACAAGAGAGATGTGTGGAAGAGCAACTATCTGAGTCAAAAACATTCCTTGATGGGTATGGACACAGGAGCTAGTCTCATATAAAGTTCAAAGCACAGGATCAGTCTGGTTGATGAAATAATTGTTAGCCCAGTTTGTTTTCTTGAGAATATTCCTTTAGAGTATTCAAAAGTCAAATCTATTAGTGCATATAATGGCTGTGTTTTCAGTGTGTGCATCTGGGTGCAACTTTTTGAACTGCGTTTCCACAATGAAAGCTCGGAAACAATAGTAACTGCAGATAGACGGCTATATTTATTTAAATGTACTTCTGCTGTTATTACAGTATTTATAGAAACCTGAGGGGCTGCAGATGCAGTTCAGCAGATATTTGTTTACATTTTAAGGAGATAATTATGCAATGTCCACCAATCTTGTGTGCAATCTATAATGGTAATTATCATGCTTGTACAAAATATGTATCCTATGGGAAATTATTCCCTTCTACAATTTTAAACTACTCAGAGGAATAATGCTCTCCTACATCATTACTGTTTGCATTATTTTCAGTCTATTTTCTCTTACTTTTGTTTGATTGCTGTTGATATACTCTCACATTGCCCAGCAGATTAACTTTTTCCTCCAGCTCATGTAGGCAGCCGTGTCAACTGGAACCACTGATGCAAGAGGTAGCAGAGTCATCTTAATCAATGTACCCATCTACTACTACTAGGAGCCCATGAGACCTATTGATAGAAATGATGTGTAGTTGCAGTACAGCTTCTCCAGTTCTATCATTTGCAGCTGTAAGATGACACTACATTGAATTTTTGAGCTCTAAGTGCTTTCATCCGGCTTCTTCACACAGGCAAGCTACGAAATGTTCATTGCTTTTCAACACTTCATCCCCCGTAAGTGAAAACTCAGATATATAGCAATTATTGCGGACTAGAGACTTTGCTGTGTCAGAATTCAGCTTGACTCACAGAAAGAGAATTTTCTGGCACCTTTCTGTCATTCTGAACTTGACTGGTAAGGCAACAGATTGGGATTAATCTGCTCTACCCTGAGCTACAATAGTGCTGGGACAGCTCCCCCACAGCTAGCCTGGCTGTATCAAATGCCATTAGTTGGATGACAAAGTTTGTTTAGTTGGTGGCAGAAATCTGAGTCAAGAGTCTTTGCTAAGAGTGTAATCTAAGTGCAGATAAACTATATTCTTGTTTTGCTGTGGCTGTGTTATCAAGATTGTGTGTCACTCTACAGTACTCAAAAAAAAAAGTATTTATATCTTAAGTTTTGTAATTTAAAGTATTTACAGAATCACCTAATCTGATCCTTGCTCACTTCCAAAAAGCCTGGATTGCTAAGGAGTGAATCGTGCAAGGAGTTTCCAGAGGTACCTGATTGATCTGAGCAGAATTCACATGACAAGTGGGCCCTGAAAGCCTGGAGAATGCAAAGCTTTCACATGGCATAGAGTAAAACTTGTTTTCAGTGACTCTAACAGCACACATTGGGAAAAAGTTACACTAGGTATTAGAAACTGCTCTTTCACTATATTGCATCTCTATGCTTAGGAAATGATACAACACCTAATAATAGAATGCGCTTATCCTTGGGTTTCCTTAGTTATCATTGGGAAAAATGTGATTTTTCCTCTTTTACATCAAAATCATTCCTGATTCTGGATAGCCTGAATAATGTTGATCTTTGTTCTCAAATCTGGATTAGATTGGCTTTGCAAGGAAAAAAGTGAGTTGGGGCACAACTGGCAGTGTACACTAGGTTAATTTAACCATGGCATTTCTAAATTTCAGGATGCAAATCAGAATTGCAACTGGCTTCCAGGTTCCTAAGCTTCAGTGTAGCAAATACAGTCTTGAGACTTTCTCTACTTCATTGACACAAGGCCAGAAATGGCTGTATTTTTGCCCTGCACTGCAGGGCTTCTCTTAAGTATATTACTCAATTACACAAGTTCCCTACAACCCAGGCAGTAATTTCACATTGCCCAGATGAATAATTTTCTTAGGACAGGAATACACCAAGAAAAGACAGTAGCTCATGATCTAAAGGGGAGGATGATTTGCCTGATGAAATGTAGACGTCTGCTTTTGAGCCAGATGTCTATGCTTCCACTACAATCAGTGAAGAGAAACAAGGAAGAGTAGGATGTAACTCCATTTCTCTGACGGGGCTAAAACTGTGCAGATAAATTGTTTTCTATAAATGCCATATTCTCTACCCACCATAAAAGGAGGCTTGTATGCATAATTTGGAAGCAGGCAAGCAAATCCTCTCCTCTGTTTAAAGCAGAATAAATCTTTCAAGTGGGACACAGATGAAGAAACACGGCTGATCAGACTAATAATTTGAAACTCAATAATCTACCACTTCTGATGCACTTTGTTTCACAGGAAAATTTCTGTCTAGCTCTGAACAAAACTGCTAACATTTCACTATAGGAGGGATCATTCCAAAGGTGAGCTCTCCTGGCAGCCCCATTCAAACTGGAAGATATTTCCTATTTTCCCAGTAAGGGATTTTGCCTCCTCAAAGCTGTGCTACTTGCCTTTTTAAATAGTGTCAGCTGTGTATAAAGATGCAAGACACAATTAGTGTCTCAGCCTTCAGCATGCAATTATTTCTGCTAAATTAATATTTCAGCTAATTCATCAAAACATATTATTCACCTGCAATAACCCCAGAGGCTCTATTCCTCTACAGAATTCTAATTGGTTTTACATTTGGTGAAAGCAGTAAAAGAAGGAAAGGTTTTATATTTTTTATGTTGAAATTAGAGACCAGGGCAGATTATTTTGTGAATATTGCTGAAAGACATAGAATTGGTTTCGTGTTTGGCAAATCTGATTCTATCTGGTACCCTCTCAAGCCTTTCAAAAACCTGGTATTTTTTGTCTCCTTAGAAGAATTTAACTTCTGAATAAATTTAGTATCTGAAAAATGGTGAAATATTTACATTGAAAGTACCTGTCATGCTTTTCTGAGAAAAAAAATTAGTATGAGGAAAGTGATGGGTCTTTTATTTCCCCCTAAGCTTAAAATCATCCAGACCTGGCATTTGGGAAAGGACTCTTAGGTCAGACAATATGAAGTAGCCTAACAGTTAAAGAGCAATCCAAGCTGGCATCACCTAGTGACCATGAGAGAAACTCTACCTATGAACATAAATCTGTGTCCTTCCTTCAGACTTACACAGCAGGTACTTTGAGGAAGCAACTTCTGTATCTACTGCACACTTGGATATCTTCTTAACTTGCCCCAAATACTTCCTATTTGTCTTGTGTCATATGAAACCTCTATTTCCTTATTCCACAAACATAAAAGTATTTTCCAAAAGAAAGAAAAGAAAGAAATAAAAGTGGAGCATGTATTTCCCCCTCCTCCAAAGTTTTTTCATATATATTTCTTGCATGGAAATGTGTAGCTTTTGATATACATCATTTTGTAGGGTTTTTCTGGCAGGAGAATATTTTAATGTGAGTAAGCACAGCTTCTGCCTGCTTCACACACTGGTTGCCTTAGTAACTGTGGCATAGTGCAGCTGAAGTGTGCTGATACCCTTGAAAGGGAGTTTGAAGGAAGCAGATGGGCTGTGATTATCACTGGTTGGATCAATTAGATGAGTAGATTGTGAGATACTAAAAATAATACCTTCAATTGCTTAAAAAATTAATTTTGCAAGAGGACCAGCATTTTCAATGTGACTATTTAAGATATACATCATTATGTTTGCAATATTTTTGTTCAGTTTATATGATGAGGAAAGACGCTACTTTCCTGTCTTTTACCAGAAAACGAACTTGATAGCTTTACTTTATTTTTAGTGGTCTCTTCATTTCCAGATAGTAGATGCTGGTATGAACAAAGTGTGTTAATATGCTAAAAAATTAACAAATCCGTAATAAACAAAAGAATGAATTTATAAACTAGTTACATTTGTTAAGTTTGAAAACAAAGACGAGAAAGGCAATACTAAATTGTCTTTATAAAAAAAAGAGGAGAAAAGGAAAAATCTGATACTTGCAACTTTGATATTTTTGCAGAATATGACATCTTTCCTAGCTGAAAGCTGGGGTACATTGTAGCGGGGGAAAAAATACTTGGAAATGGTTCCGTAAATTATTAGCTTAATGGATTTACAGAGTATAATTTTATTGTCCTAGTTTGACTTACTAGAAATTTATTCCAAAGGAAAGAGAACTGAGCAACAAGATTTCTACATTTTCAAATTTTTAGAGAAAAATTCCCTTTACTTTTTAATAGGAAAATTTGCAGGCTCAGTGTTTAATATTCCATGGCATTTGCAGAAAATTGGTAACTAAATTCAAAATTAATAATTAGGAAACAAAACCCGTATAGGGCAAGTAATTTTCTGATCCCCATGAGATCTTATAACTCTGCCCAAATGTAAAAAACACATCTAGCTTAACAGGAATTGTGTATGAAATGCATGAGAGACGTAGTCCTGTCATTGCATGTGAATCCTTGATATGAAGAATCTCCATTCTTTGTGTCTTAACAGGATCAGGTGTCTCAGACATTTTGCAATCACACTGGAACAAGTGGGGTACCTGGCTTAGTAGCAGTAATGGATGACCCCCACACACGCTGGATCTTGAAAGCTACATTTCTCTAAGGAAGTTTGATATCCCAGGTATTTTTGACATGATCACCACATTGAAAGGGGCACAGGATCACTTCATTTTTGCTCAGATACAATTCTTGCAGAGTTTTGTATGAGTGTATGCTAGCCCTACTCCTCTGTCACATTCTTCCTATCAAAAATGCTCTGATTGTGGCTTGCTTTCATGGCTGGGATGTCTACCTGTTAGTAACACTGCTTTTTATGAAAAAAAAGTTTCTTTATCTAAGAAACTGAAAGTGTTGAAGGACTGGGAAAGGATAGGCATGGAGTTAGAAACAGACAAGATGAGATCAGGCAGAGCTGCTGAGGGGCTACTTTTTTTCCTGGAAGAAATCACTGTTGGAGGAGAAGATAACAAAATGTAATTACCAGAAAGAGCATGCTGGTAAACTAAAAGGTATTTAATTTAACTAATTTAGTCAAACTAAAGAGATGTTTAAAACTTCTATCTTTTATATATACACCTGTTGGTGGCTGAAGCTTAGGGGCTCTCAGGTAATTCTCCCTCACACTTCAAGTAATGCAACTTTCTGAGAAAAGTGTGCTTTGCTTTGCTGTAGGCCCACATGGGAGAGGGGATTGGGGAATTTACTGAACTCCAGATACTCTTTGAGATCAGACAAGATTTTTATTAACATTTCAAAACCTTTGCAGCAGTGAGTCCCAGTAAAGACCAGTCACGAAGCCTGGAGGCTGAGGAAGGTGACCACAGAAATGTGGACACCTCAGTAACATTCTCCAAGTCTTATCTACTGTACAGACAGACAAATAGAAAGCGCGTGAAATTGTGTCAAGTTTTTTTTTTTTTTGTTTGTGGGCTGGGGAAGCTGGAACTAGGGGAGAAATTCTTATGTTTTCCTGTTTTTTTCTATTAATGCAGCTCAGTCCAGCTGAACGTGTTGGCATGACTTACAAGTAGTGATAACTGCTCATGCATTGTTACTGTTTCACTAAATTTGAATCCCAGAGGAATGTTCAAGGATTCCAGGGGTCAGCAGGTCTCATTGCCTCTTTAATTGTGTTGGTTTTGACATGCTTTTACCAATTAGCTGATTGATCAACGGATGAGATGAGCAGAGAGAAGCAGGGCATTACAGTTGTGCAGAATTTACGTGAGCAAGTTATGAAAGTAAACCATTATAGGACTTTTAATTTTAGACATCTTAGTTGGCTAGATTTCAGTCCTGGATGTGTTCAGGATAGCTAACACTACCACCCACAGTACTCATGATGAGTGACATAAGTAAGATGAATCTCTTCTTAAGGTTTCACTGCCTCCCTTGATTGGAGAAGTAGCCATCACTGTAATACAACAGCGATGAACACTGTAACAAATCCTAAAATAGAAAATCAGAAAAACATTGTTAATACATATCGAATAGCAGTTTCAAATTATGTATGTTCCCATATGTGTAACAGAGCACATAGGGAGAAGGACTGCATACAGTAAATAAATTGGGGAACACTGAAAATTAAGCATATTGTGGCTATTTTAGTTACATGCCTATTAAGGATTAGGTTTTGGCTTTAGTTTGTTCCCTTTGTTGCCCTAGTGTTTAAGAGCAAGTTTAATAAAAATGGTCAGATTGGGCACTGTCAAGTAACTTTTTTTAATTTGCAGCTAACATGACATGAGATCCCAGATAGTTTTTTGATGAAATACTTCAAATATGTATCAGAACAATAATAAAATTCTTCAAAAAACTTTTTAAAATTAAAGTTTCACTAAATCAAACAACTGAACATTGGCTAGTTTTTTTTTAAAATGCAGTAAGTTGAAAAACTTCTTAAAGCTTCTTGGAGGTTGACTTGCTGTAATTTATTTTGTTAATTCTAGAAAAGTTCTTTCAGAGATCATGGTGAAAGTAAACTCCCCTGCAGTGTGCAACCTCATTTTGTATGTTTGCTGAAACACCTGAATGTAATTTAAGAGATCTCTCGGTTTCTCTTGCTCCTGTACACTAGCAATAGCTTTTGATTTCTCAGACCTTTCCCTCTGTTGTCACTGACTCTTAATTACATTAATGGCTAACAGTATTACCTTAATTTTAGGAGCACCGGGAAATTCAATCACAAGTGCTTGAGAAACTAATTGTCAATCATCCATATCACGTGTTTAAATCAAGCCTTGATCCTTGCCTTGCTGGGGAAGTATTTTGGATTGTGGGTTTTGAGTCATCACTCACTGCCCCATTGCCTTTGATGGAAACCCAGGTGAGCTTAAGAAGAGTAAAGATAGTCTCATCTGCTATGCAAAGAAGAATTCAATTTGTTGCCAATTTATTAATGTTTTTCTGTTTCTATTAAGAAGGCTCTATTGGCAATAGAGAATTAGTTAAGTCAACAGCTTTCAAACCAAAAGCAGAAATGTAAATTTAGTGGGATTTGTAAAATGAGCCTGTTATTCTGGGTTAAGAAGGCTATAAGGAGAAAAATATAATGGAGAAAATTCATCTATTCCACAATTCCAAAATAATATCATATATATTTTCATGCAAAGAAAAAAAAGATGTCAGTTAAACTAGTACTCATCAAAAGACAGGAAATAAGTATTATGAAGAATGAGTTAGAAGAAAATTATACACATTGTCAAATGAAATATCTTCACAAGATACTCTGAGTTTTGGGATTTGTTATGGCCTCTGCGGCATTCTGCAAAACTCCCATGGGAACATCAATGTACCTTGAAAGTAAAGAAATTCAAACACAAACAATCATTATTCCTTCTAGCTCATAGAATTTAGAATAATCTTCATTATTTTCCATATGCTCGCTCTCTACTTCCTTCCTTCACAATGCTTTCCAAGTTTAATTTTTTCTCTTTTTTGCAGTAAAAGTAATTTAGGATGAAAGCACATCCAGAGATTTTCTGCTACATGTCCTTTTGTGTGTGGATATGCATAAATACTAAGCTGTGTTATGCATGTTTTCATGGCAGAGCATACAGACAACTTTTCACTGTGCAGAAATTAATATTCTGATGTGATAACAGCAACCAAGCCCATTGCTGAGAAGTGGTAACTGATCCCTTCCACATTTTCATGTATCTAAACCACAGAAAAAGCCTTTGAAGATACTTTGTAGGGTAGATGTATTATTTATTTTGTGTTATTGATGTTTATATTACAAACAAGATGTACACAGATGCATACATCTGTTGGTTTTGTGCTAAACACTTATGTACAAATTCAGAGACTCCTAAGCCAGCGTATTCAAGTTTATACAGAACTGGAACTCATTTAGAAAGTATTTCTAAGCTTGGACCATATAAGCCACGTGAATAAGTATGTCTTCAAATTTCAAAAATAGAGAACCTAATAAGATCTGATTTTCCAGTTAAAAATCCTAGGGTCATGTTAGATTTGTCCCCCACAGAGCCTGACAACAAGGTCAGAATAAAACTTCTACTTTGTAAAAGGAACAAAGCTTCAGAACTAATACTGATGATATCAGCAGTCTGTCTTTGGGAGGGACATGTGAGGAGTTAAACCTGATCTCATATGCCATATGACTTCTGAACCAGCTTTTAAGTTTGGATTGACAATAGAAATGTAAAACAAACAAACCCAGAATGAAAACCAAACCCAAAATTATCTCATCTTTTGTGTCTTCAAGAAATATGTGCCATTTTTCCTTTATAAAATCTTTTGCTTGGTCAGTATAATTTTTCTTATATGAGTTTCATTTGGAAACTTTAAGTCATAATCTGATTTTATGAGGTACATGTAAATTATATAATATATCTCCTCAGGAACAAAAATGGTTTTTGGCAGCCTACTTACAGGGAAAAGTCAATGAAAGGTTGATGCAGATGAAAATCTCATGGACAGCTACATTAAGGCTGCTAAATTCTTTGTAACTCTCAGCAGTGCTGAGTTCACAAGGATGCTGAAGTGCCTCTAGCCAGCTCTATTTGGTTGTAACAGCTCAGTTCTAGACTTTTAATTTTGGGTATAGGCAGATCTGCAGAAGCAGAGCGTAATTCTAACAGGCTTCTAAAACTATAGGATGTCATAAAAGCCAAATAAATGAATGTGTAAGCAAAGAAAGCTCTGGAGAAGAGAAAATGAAGAATTGGTTCTCTCTGTGCTTTGTATACGATGCTAAAGGAGCCAAGGCATTGCCAAAATTAATATGACAAAAAAGGAAGACTTTTCAGAAAATCTGCTCAATCCTTATTATAGTCCATAAAGTATCTTAAATAAATATTTTGTCTAGAATTTTGAAGGATTGTTTTCAATAGATCCTGCCTTTTGAAGGGCTTATTGACTAGTTTATCTATTGTATTCCTTTCCAGACACTGGACTGTGTGATTCATAAAATATGGTAACAGCGTACTGACATTTGAAATGTCATGTTAATTAATAAAGAAAAAAGTAAAAACAGATGAAAAAAAAATCAAGTGGATGCTACAAAAATATTCAATTTGAAGTATCCTGGATGAGAAATCAGAAATACTTCAGAAAACAGTCCAAGTACTTAAAATGCTTCCTCGGGAGGGGAAGTGAGGGAGATGCACTGATCTCTTCTTCGTGGTGGCTAGTGACAGGACCCAAGGGAATGGCCTGAAGTTGTCAGGGAAGGTTTAGGTTGGGTATTAGGAAAAGGTTCTTTGCAAGTGGTTGGGCACTGGAACAGGCTTCTCAGAGAAGTCACTGCACCAAGGCTGACAGAGCTCAATTAGCATTTGGGCAAGGCTCTCAGGCACACGGTGTGACTCTCGCAGCTGTCCTGTGCAGGGCTAAGACTTGCACTTTATGATTCCTCTGGTTTCTTTCCAACTCAGGATATTCTGTGATTCCATAAGATACACTGTGCACTATCACTGGAAATTACTTGTAGTATTCTTTCTGTAACACCATTTTTTTTGAAAAATATACTCTGGGAAGACATGGTTTTTAATCAAGAATTGATGCTGAATGATGTTTAATGATGGTTCATTGGCTCATTCTGCTGATTGCCTGACTCTTGTTGTCTAAATAGTTATTACCTTGCTGAATCTTCAGAATTTTTTTCACTTATCCCCACACTGAATATTTTTTTTGGAACAGAGCAGAACTCATTCCAAATTCTTTCCCACCATTCAGTCTGGTAGAAAAAAAAAAGGGACTAATGAAATCTTTGAATCTGTAAAAAAATTAAGAAGTCTTAGATCTTCATATAGATTACTGCTCATGAAATCCATAATTTTTAAAGAATGTTGAAAAATTGGGGCAGATGGAGGAAAAAAGCTATTGACATGTTCCTAAGATTAGGAAGTATCTTGCTGTGAGGAACTGAGCACAGTCCGTTTACTTTATCTGAAATAAAATTGGGACGTCACTTGATTGCAACATATGAGTGTATATAGTAGTTAACAAAAAACACTTAAATTCAGCAGAGAAAGACCTAATTAGAGCCTGGTAGCTGAGCCACAGCTACTTGCATCAGAAATTTGGGATCACTATTTAACAATGATGATAATTAAATGATGAAAAGAATTACTATAGGGTTGCTAAATTTACTGTCTTTAAAGTCCTCAGGATGGCTGGAAGGAGTAATAATGTAGGACATGCCGCACTTCTTCCAGCTGAAATACTGCTGATTTGGGGGAGGAGGAGGATGTTACTGTCTCCATACTTCTTGTAGTAAATGTGCCAAAGCCAAACTGGATTGTTTTCTCAAAATTTTCCCTTAATTAAACACCAATTACTGCAGTTGAACAGAGGGATACATGGCTGAGTTCTAATGACCTCTGATATGTAACATGACAAACTAAATCAGTGAGCTTTTGTCTTTTGATATGCAAATCTGCGGATTTCCTGCTGAGTTTTGCAATCTGGAGTAGCAATGTAACTCTACTGACTGTGGGCTGTTTCTTCCTCCTCATTTTGTAAGAATTGCCTGCCTTAAACAATATTGGAGTTGATGTTGTTCATAACCCTCCTATTTCTGGGTTAGGGCTTAAATTTTTTTCTCACTGTTGCATTTGTGAGTGGGAAGGTTGTCATAATTTTTGGTGCATAGAAATATCTTAATACAGTTTTCTGTAGTTGTTATGGAATCATAAAACAGTTTGTGTTGGAAGAGACTTTTTAAATGTCATCAAGTCAAACTCTCCTTCAATAAGCAAGGACATCACCAAATAGATTCCAGAGACCCTAACCTTCTATGTTTCCAGGGATGGAGCATCTGCCACCTCTTGGCATGACTTATTCTAGCATGTTTCCACCCTCATTTAAAACAAAGAAACAAACAAACTTCTTTCTTACACACCATCAAAATGAACTGTCCTTGAGCTTAATACCATTAGCCTTTGTCCCATTGCAACAGGCTGTGGTCAAATGTTTTTCACCATCTTACTTGGAGGGCCCCTTAAGGTACTGAAAGGCTGTTATAAGCTCTCCCAGGAGCCTTTTGTTCTCCAGGTTGAACAAGCCTGATTCTCTCTGCCTGTCTTCATTGCAATGGTTGTTCAGTTTCATGGACTCCTCTGGACTTGCCCCAGTCCTTCCTGTGCTGGGACCCCAGAGCTGGATGCAGCACTGCAGGTGAGGTCTCAGCAGAGCAAAGCAGAGGGGCAGAATCCCCTCCGTCCCCTGCTGCCCACACGGCTTTGGATGCAGCCCAGGACACGTTTGGCTTTCTGGGCTGTGAGTGCCCATGGCTGGGCCATGTCCAGCCTCTCATCCACCAGCAACCCCAAGCCCTTCTGGGCAGGGCTGCTCTCCATCTGTTCATCCCCCAGCCTGGGTTGATGCTGGGAGTTACCTAGTTGCAGTTCTCTAACATTTCTAGCTATGTTTATGTAATTTCTAGAAAATAAAGGTTCCTACTATTACAGTACAGGTTTTCATCCATTTAAAGTGCAAAATTGCCACAGCAGCCCAAGTACCAGAGTTTCAGAAGGCATGAAATCTGCACTCACTTGTTCTGTGTGCAGGCTTTAATGAAATGAGATAGGATAGATAAAGATGAGTAAACATCACTCAAAAAGAGTCTTGTGTATCTAAGATCTCCCATATCCAAGTGTCCTATTCTGTTGATTAGATATATGATACATCAGTCAGTGTTCTCTTCCAAAACAAAATCAATCAAAGATGTTGACTTGTAAAGATCAAATTAGTGTGGTATTACAAACAGGAATGTATGTTTTTATAACAGTCGTTAACAGAGTAATTTGAATTAGGGTAGCTCTGCACTTCCTACTTGATATCTTGCTACCTACGGAAAATAAATGTACATTCCCTCATGCCCAGTACCATGAAGAAAAGTACAATATCTGTTAAAAATCAGGTGAAATTAGGAAAAAAAAATCATTCCATAATGACAGAAAAAGGCTCACTTTAGAAATTCTGAATAGTATAATTTGAAATTATAATTTTCAAATATTTTTTTTCAGTGAGGAGCATATAATTTATGGCATTTCATTAGATATAGAAATGATTTTGTATTTTTTTTAATATAAGACATTATATAAGTATGCGTGAAATAAGAAGGCAAAATAAACAAAGTCAAATCAATTAAATAAGTCTTGACCTGCTAATATAAAAGGCTTTGCTGATCTATTGAAATGTAAAAGGATGTTTATGTGTAAGTTTTTCTATTCATTTACCTTAAATACAAAGAGACAGTAGTAAGATAAATTTATATGAAAACTAGGTGTTATCACATATTTGGCACTAAAACAAAACCAAAGACCATTAAAATGGTCTGTCAGAAAACAGCTATGGTAATTTCCTCTGTCAAGGAAATGCCACCCTGCATAGGTTTGGGAAGTAGATTCTCATTTGTTTCCCACAGCCCTTTAGGGCATAAAATATGATAATGGTCCATTTTGATGGGTGCTTAATTGCTTTTGCATGTAGTTCTCCTGTATGAATTCATGGTGGTTTCTATTAAAGGTTCAATATCAATAAATCTTACCAAATGAGTCTCTCTTCAGGAAGGCAGTTATGCAAATGCTAAATCCTTACTGAGTTTCTATAGCATACCAAAACTGGAAAAAAAGGAATGCCAGTGAATAAGAATAAAAATATGGATACGAACACTTATTCAGTGTGATTTACTTTTGGCATCATGAGAAGCTTTTTAAACTTTATTCAGGGGATTTACAAATAAACAGTAACAGTAAAAGATAGTAAAAGTGCCTTCTTTAAAAAAAAAATCTTCTTCAAGTCTTCAAATAATAATCTCATGTTTGATAGTTGATTTATTTCTCATATCATTAATTGAGTTGTATATTTGTGAAAATGTCCCTGGAGTACCTAGTGCTACAAATAAACATAATTGTATAGACCTGGCAAAAGGCAATTTATGGTCGCTCTCCATAATGATACACTGGGGTTGAATTTTTCCTTTGCAGTCTGAGATATAAAACATATCCACTATTAAGAACCTTATTTTTCAAAATCTGTTGCATAAAATGGACTCAATTAGTTCTAAAGCACATATGCACTAAACAGTTGGGGGTTTTTTTCTAGATGCTTGCTGGACTTGATATGAGTCTTTAACTGAGTGAATTGAAAAAGTAATATTCTTTATTACTGTGCAAAATTTCATTTTAGGTGTAAATTTAATTTAGATGTCAATAATGAGTAGGAGATAGGTCTGTATCAATTTCCAAATACCCTGGTCACATTTTTGAAAATAAATAGTATTTTTTTTTAATGTTGAATTTTCAATGGTTGTTGAGGCAGGTCTGGTCTTTTTTTCTTTACTTCTGTGCAAGGGTGAGACATCAACTGGTATCAGCCTTGGAAGATATAAAGTTCTTTTCATATAGAAAATATATCATCATATATATCTTTTTTTACTATCATCAGGTATGATTTTTCAATACATATGAAGCATGATGACATAATCAATAACCTGCTCTGCTTTTAAGGATTATTCTTAAAGTGACTTAGTGTTAGATTTAATCTCAAACCATGCCACAGAACAAAAGATATGAAGAAGAGAACAAGAAATGAAGAATGAGGGTTATAGCTACCTACTGAGAACATTTTTATAAAGTCTATGAAACAGTGCTTTTGGACATCAGTCAACATTAAAATTTATCATTATACACATTTGATTTCTGCAGGATCTGGATTCATAAAGTAAAATCCTAATTTCTTTGAAGTCAGTTTCAAAATTCTCATTAACTATCATTAAAATATTCCCATTAGTAAAGTCAGGATGTGGGAGCCAAAACTGAGATGAGTTACTGCTGAGCATTGTGATTATCAGCAAGTGCAACATTTGAAATTACCCTTCTCTTCAATGTGAGGATATTTTTCCATTTAAAGGAGTTTGTTAGTCTGCTCTGAGTGTTGAGAATCCAAACTCTTGAGGACAGAAATTAGTTTAGGAATATTTTGTACAGTCTCTTAACAAAAGGGCTTGTGATTTCAGTTTGAGCATCTGGGTGCTATCAGAATGCAATGGATTCATAATAACTGCATGCAAAACAGCTAAGAGGAAAATTGCATACAGAAAGGCAATTATCTGGAATATGATAATACAGGCTGCCACCCACGCTGGCTTTTCTTCCTAATGGCTGTTGAAAAAGACTGAGCACCTTTGTTAAGCATTTCAAAGACGGAGCAGTGACAGGTGCTATACAGAATTCAAGAGCTATTGTTTAAACTTAAGCAATATTGACTAAAACTCTGATTTCACCCTAGGAAGCCAGTTAATTATAGCTGAGGCTTTATTCAAAAGCTGACATGACATAGCTGACAGAATTACAGAGGAAACTGAGTTAGTCACTGACATCAATGATATAAAGTACCCTGGTGCTTCTTACCTCATATGAGAGAATAGTTACAAATTGCTGGTATGGTTGATGATGCACAGCGGTTAATGACATATACAGTGCATTTACTATGGAATAAAAAAGAAGATTCAGATCTAATTTATATATATTTGACAGTCTCAAGGCTTTCACAGATGACAGTGTTGTTCTGAATGGAAAAAGGAAATTAAATGAAAATTGAATGCTTACATCCTCTTTTGCAAGGTGGGCCTGAAGTAATAAATGCAGGGGGGGCTGTTTGTTGAATTTTGATAAATTTTAAAGTTCTTTCTTTTTTTTATGTGTTAGAAATTAATAATTTTTTTTACACTATAAAGAGGTAAAAATTAAATGGAAAGGGAAATACAGTGTATTTGGATTGCTTGAAAGATTGAGAGGAAAAAGAATTCTGATTCTCATAGAGGGTATTTTATCTAACCTCCTGTCCCTTCAAGTCAAAAATATTTTGATGCTATTGTTTCAGAAAGTACAAATTAAATCTGAAGTCTCATAACAGGAGGTTTTATATATAAAGTAAAAGGTCTTACAACAGCAAAACAGGACAGGAAAAGGATGAAAAATGAATATATAAAGAAACATATTACAAGGGAGGAGAATACATGGTTACCTTCCAAACTGGTAAACTAGGTAAGCCTCAAAAAATAATTAAGAACAAAAAGTTCCCCATTCTCAATAGAGAATGGATTGCTGAACTCCAAGTGGTCCTGTGACCTACATTCACAGAATGAACTAGTAGTTCATCATCAAAACAATTGGTTGATTAAAAAAGCCAACCCCCTAAAACTCCCAGTAGTTTTGCCTTTTAATCTAACCACTTTTTAGAAAGGCAGGCTTTGTTTCCTGGATTTTGAACTCACTTCTTCTATTTATAGGAATGAACAGTAATACTGAGTTAAATGACATCCTGGGACAAGGCTGGATATTCCTCTGTTCCTCATGAGGAAGCTGCTTCTTTCCCCATAGATCAAGTAAATTCAGGAATTAGCAAGAAACCCACACCTAGCAATTGGGATATTCAACTGGCGAAGCATACTAGGATTTTCCTCTTCCTATTCTGGTGAATGTTTAATATATTAATTTAATACTTGATCTACTGGATAATTGGAAAACCAATGTGTTTATATGAGAGTTTCCAGAAGGGTTTCTGTTCTCAGAGAGAAAGGGCTGTTAAACTCACATATGTGAATCAGGACCCCCTATATGACTTTCTAATGTTTATTTTAGCAAGTTATCGTCATTTGGTCTTGGAGAAGGTCGTGGTCAGCTTTTGGAGCTAGTTCTGTAAAGCAGATATTGGCTCTGATAGTTCCATTGTACTGAGCAGATCTATCCCCAGTCAGGTCCCAGGCTCTTATCCCAGTGAGAGTCAACCAAGTCCAAGTTGAACCTTCAGTCTTTGGGTTAGAAAAATGATTGGCAGAGTCCCATAACATATGGCCCTGTTCAGAAACTCCTACTGAGAAAAAGGTGGGGAGACAAGCAGACAGTTTCATTTACAGGCTTCTTTCTTTGACTTCCCACAGCACTCTGCAGACTACCTGTGCTGTTTGCATAACTACAGGTCTGAACAGGTGCCAAAGCTTCTGGTGCATTTTACAAATTGGCAATAAGATAAGCTCTGCAGCCATCCAGACAAATTATGTCCTGGTCCAACATGTCCTTCATCAAAGGGTTTGCTAGTCACTGCTGGGGCTGTTTTTCATTATCTCATCCGCAGTGGGAGATCAATAGAAACAACAATGTTAGCAAACACTAGAGCCTAAAAGATGTCAAAAATCCTAATAATTTTTATTTTTTAATTTTGCAGGCCCTTAAGTACAGCATAAAATCTTGGCCACAAAATAGGTCTTCTGATTCACTGATTAATTTTATTTAGAATTATATCCCTGCAGAGAGGCTAGTGTGTGGCCAGACTGTGCTACTAATTACTTACTTTGAACATTACCTCACATTCAACAGGCACATAAAGCAGTATTTATGAATGTAGGCAGGAAATGGATAGTGGAACAGAATCCAAAAATGTTTCAGAGTGTTTCGGAGGTTTTAGATTCTGTTAAATTTATTCATATTAATGAAAATGTTACTATATGGACCAGTGCAACAGAGCTGAGATAATAAAATATATCTGAGGTCTGAGGAATATTCAATCTAATTGATATCAAGGAGGTATCCAAGCAACCTTTATTAATGTGTGCAAGAGCAACTCTAACTAAGGTAAAATAATGAAAATTGGAGCCAAGTGTAATAAAAACGAGATAGTATTTATTTCCTATCAGATGTAATGTCTTATTGTGAATATTCCTGAAAGTATAAATTTTAAGTGATGCATTAAAATCAGAAGAAATGTGCTTTTGACAGCAAAACTGCAAGTAGTAAATTTATCAGTGATATAAAAATATAACAAGTCTGCAGTCATAACCTCCTTCCATAGTCCTTGCATTGTTTGCATGCATCTTTTAAAGATAAGCTTTGTGAAATATTATCTTATTATAATACCATTTATGATTTTAAGACAACTTCTGCCACTGGTACTGTTCAAAGTTTTGCCTCATCTTACTGTTACTATAGTGTTTCATTTTTTGTTTTTGCAGTTTTCAGTCTTTGATCTCTTACACTTATTTTGTTGGTGGGTCAGGAGAAAATGCTGTGAATTGATATACAGTAGATGTTCCCAGGAAATAATGCAGTTGTTCAGCTATCTCAGCTATACTTACTTTTTTTTTCCCCCAGTATATGGTGCACTCTCTCTGGTGTCATAATATGAGTACATTAGGCTTAAGTTGGGTGTTTACCACACACCTTTCTGGGTATGTGATGTCTCTGTGTGCTGGTGTGCAGAATATTTACACAATAAATAGAATTCACTTTGCTAAACTCTGAAAATTTGTTTCCTCTTTTAATAGAAAAAAAATTCAAGTAGAATTTCCTGAGTTATCAGTCTTGAGAGAAGGCAGCAAATGGCTTTTCCCTAACATTCATTACTTTAAAAGAAAAAGAGATATCTGTTATATTGATTGATATACTTTCCTGTTCTATAAACCTGGAAGATATGTTGCAGGAAATATTTTTTTCGTACAGAGACTTTTTAAAAAGACTTTCATAAAAAGAAGTGTTTTCATGACTTAATAACCATCAGAGGTATTGGCTCTTTCCATGTTTGACAGTCATTTCCTTAATGGAAACAATTACTTCAAAGAAAATTGACTAATTTTCCAGGAGTTTAGGTTACAAATTCACATATAGATTTTCAGGAATTATGACTAGATTAACCACCCACATCATATCTAAAAGAACAGTTCTTTGTTTAGTTTAATAGCATGACGATCCATTTTTTTTTTTTTTATTTTAAAGGATAATCCTTACTTCCTTTTTTTTTCTGAAATGCAAGAGAAAGTGGTTAAGTAAGGTCATTGCGAAGGAACATGGAGTACAGATGTTATTATTTAACTCAAGTTCATTTTCAGTGGAAGAACAGCAGTAAGCCCACTTATTTTGGCAGCACCTGGAGAAGGGTCCTTCCCAAACTCTGTGGAAGCGTTGAGGGATCCCTGTAGTGCAGGTAGCTCAGTGTGCAGCTGCAGTCCGAGCTGCAGGTTGAGCCCTGGCTGGTGGGAGCTGCTGCCCCTTTGCACAACCAAGGGCACGGGGACCTGTGGGCCGGTGACCAGACACTCGGAGATGCATCAGGAGCCAGGGACACCCAGCTTCCCCTCTGCTTAGAGGGTGTAAAAGCCCCGGGGTTCCTTGGTTTGGGGTCCCTTCTTGAGGGTACCCAGCTTGAGCTGTTACTTTGTTATTACACCAAGATTAAATTATTTTAGGGGTAGAGACATTTGAGAGTCTGCTGTGGGAAACCCGGGGTTGAGCTGGCGAGGAAACCTGGCGTGGCTGTGGAGGTGTAGCTGGGAAGGTGCCTCGGTTCCAGCTCAGGTCATGCCAGAGTGACGGTGCCGCAGTGGATCCTGGATGGACACACAGGGAGTTTTCCTTAGCAGCTGCTGTGCAGGCTCCCCAAACTTTAAGTACAGGAGTCTCTGGTGGGTTTGAGACTCACTGACAGTGTGCTGCTGAAGTGTTCAGCACTGCTGAAAGCTGTGTAGAATGAATGTTTTAGACACCTGTGCTAGAACTCCCTGAAGGAATGCATACTCTGTTTGCCTAGGGTAAGGACTGCACACATAGGTAAGAAATCAGGGTCACTGCTTGAAAACTAAAGATCTTGTCTGGAGCAAAATGAATAGCTTATGCTCATGCTATCAGCACCATAAAAGTTTGATGAGGAGTGCTTAAGCTGAATTCTTTTTAAAACATCTTTTTTTTCAGTCACTTGTATTCTCTGTATAGATCAGAAGTGTGAGAATAAGATCCTATAACCATTAAGAAAACTATTTCCTAACATTCTAGGTTTGGCCGGGATGGGCTTTATTTTCTTTATAGAAACTTGTAAGGTGGTGTGCATTAGATTAGTGGCTAAAATAGTGTTGTCTCCAAAAAAAAATCTTAGCAAATCTCCTAAGGAAATAACACTTAAAACATCCCTGTTTTGATTATGACTGAAAGCCTCATCCTATATATATATGTATAGGTCTATCTTTTTGTGGCATAAACCTTGTGTTATCACTAAGAATATAATAGATTCTTTTTCAGAAAAAAAAAATTGAGTCTCACAAAAAGTATACCTTTCTATATGCCTACTCACTTTAGCTCAGAGACCTATCCAGGTGTTAAAAAAATGCCCTTTTTGACTTATTTTCAAGAAGTGCAAATACATTGCATTAAGAAAAATAGTTCTCCAGTCACATGGTTTGAGCATTGAAAATTTATCCTTTGAGAGTAATAAAAAAACCTTAATCTTTTGGGACTCAACAAATTAATATAAGAAAAAAGAAAGGAAAATTGTTGCATACAGCACATTCAGTAATTAATAAGGCAATTTGTACTTCAAATAAATAATTGGTTCAAAAATTTTTGATCATCTTATCCATCTGCCAAAGCATTACAAAAGTAAGTATTTTAATAATTTCTGGAACCTGTCCTTACCAAACATTTGTCTTTCCATCTGCAGTTAGATTTTTTAGGAAGTACTTTTCATAATTAAGAAAATACTCATTTTATATTCTCACAGATGATAAAATGGAGAAGATAAAAAATGTGTTGGTTCTTCTTATAGTAAGTTGGAAACAATTCACTTGATAGTTTAGAAAGATAAATACAAACTGTGTGAAGACTATCCTGATCAAAGCTAAAAATATGTGTATTTTCTGAACACAATAGTGTGAAAGTTACTTTAATCATCTTTTAGCTGATTATGGAAATTGACCAAATATAAGAATAAATGTTATGCAGTAAAACTGGATTACCACTGTCAACACTGAGTATAAATCTACTAGTAAAGAATTTTCATTCATATTCATGTGTTTCTCATCTAAAATTTAAATAAAAATTTATCACAAACCACACTTGTAGTATGAATTTTTTACTCTGAAGGACATATATTCTAGGAGAATGTACAATTTAAAGTCCTTCAAACATTTAAGATACTTACTTCTTTATACATATTGAAGTTTTGTCTGTTATCTTTTATTTACTGTTCAGATTGATTTGAAAAGCATGTAAGTAAATTTGCTAGGTTGAATGGAAAAAACAGCAATTTATGCATATTCTATATACACATTTTAACCTGATTTGCTTTAAAAATTTGTGTTATGCTTAGTCTTCTGTATCTTGGAAAATGTATACAGCTCAAACTCTTTATTTGCAATGGTTTTTAAATGAATTTTTTATAAGTTGTATGTAATATATATATAGCTAATGTAAGGAATATAGTTCAAAAAGAATGCTACACATTTTGCACATGAAAAATCAATATAACTGAATATAATATACCAGTTAGTATACAGAGAAAATTGCTTTTTGGTATATGCATAATAGTTACTCTTTGGAAAGATTATGACAATTAAAAATTCTGTGGAAGAATGTGTTGGCACATTTAAGTTTATTTAGAAATTAGGAATGATGGAGTTATTCTCACCCTATGGAAAATACTAAATTTTACAGTGTTCTCCTTTTCCCGTTTTAAGAGCCTAATGAATAACACCAGATTTGACAAGTATTTTGCTTCCGTTATTTTTGCATTTTTTAAAGAGAGAAAGAACCTGAAATTCAAGATGAGTACTTAAGAAACAAAATAGCAGTCTGTAAAAGTAGTGCAAAGAGGTTCTTTTAAAGAATATGTTTCCTGAGTATAGCTATTGAGAGTATATCAAAGGCATGTTGCACTTCTCACATCATTTTATAAGATATATCTTACAAAGTTATCATTTCCCACTGCTAATTCCTCAACAGATCTTTTGCTTTGCAATAAGAATTTTAATGCTGAATCGTTCTTATATTTGGAGTGCTGTGTAAGTAGTACTTTTTCTAATCCCATAAATTCAGTATTACGCATCATTCTGATGCTCATGTGAAAAGGATCAGAACCTCATGTGCACTCTGGACATTTAAAGTATCCATGAGTTGACTTTAAGTGATAGAAATATATATTAAAAATCTGTGAAACTGTACTTTAAAGCTAGGAATTACATTTTCTAGTATACTTGTATTCAGTATTCATGGCTATTCCTGTAACACAATGCCAAACTCTATTTTCAGTGGAATCAGAATAGAACCATTGATTTTGAAGATGTATATGTTTCTTTTCTTTTTAAACAATGAAACAAAAAAGCTTAATAAAAATTACCATTTTTAATAATATGTGAGTTTTAATCTTTTTATTTATGTTCTCTACCAAGCATTTACTCATTTACATCAATCCTTTGGAAGTCCTCTTGTCTCTACACTCTGAAATCTTAATTAAAAAGTTACTGGATAAAGTATATTTTTCAACTGTGCTTGTCTCAAAGAAAATAGTTTCTATCAGCTGTTCCAAACAGCATTCTTTAGACTTTTAATGATGCCAGTCACAAATCTGTTTTCTGCCAAAAATAAAAAAAAGAGGGAAAAGAGACTTGATAATCTGGGCACTGACGCTTTAATGAGACAATTCTCTGTAATCATGCAAATAATTATTTGGCTGACTATTTTGGATGAAGTAGCTTGTTCTCCACCTGCTAAATGGTAAGCCAGTATGGCATAAAAAAGGAATTCTTCCTACTTTGTGTCATTGGTGTTGGCATTTTGCTGTACTGATACTCAGTGGTTTTTTTTTTTTCAACTCAGCTTTCTGGTCCAACAAAAATGCCCATGAGCATTCACTTTTTTTCAAAGATAAGATAATACTTACATAAGAATATAAAATTACTGACTCTTTGACATGTCTCATAGTAGCAATTATAATTTCTCTAGTTCAATAGTCAAATTGTAGAGGAGACTGAACCCCTTAGGACTCCACAATGATTTCACTCGTGAGGAATATCTTAAACCACGTTGTACATTGAATTTTCAATATAATCTATATCATTAGGCTGGTGAAATTTTCTGAACCCTGTACCATGGCTTTCAAGAAATACCTGCAAGATTTTATTTTAGTCAACACTTGCACAACAGGACATATATGGAATGTCATTCTGTCATTCTGCTGATATGTTCAACTTTTCCTATTACAGAAAGTTTTTGCTAATATAGAAAATAAATATATATTAAGTTGTAGGGGTATTTTGTTAACACTGCTTAGCTATGATTTATGGCTTGATATTAGCTGTGCTACATTCACTTTTGTGTTTTGTTTTCTTAATTAATCAAGTCTTGTTTATTAGAAATGACGAATAATTTTTGAGAGCTATTCTTATCTAATCTAAAACATTTACTTAAATGATTTGACTTCATTAGCACCTCTCTCACAATCCCAGTTAAAGAGTATTTTTGAAAGCTATAAGCATATAGCAAACACATATTCACAATAACTGCAGCAAAACACCGCAAGATATCCTTCCTTTTGCACTCTAGTAACCATCCAGCTGCCCTTACTTTCAGACGACAGCACACCCTGATTAAAAACCTGAAGCTTATCTATATTTCAAACAGTTTATTCCAAGTTTATCTTAGTGCTTCCACTGCAGTTACAAACTTGGGAGTGTGTTCCTGGAAGACCAGAGCATCTCCTCCCTGGGGTAGGGGTGCCTGCTGGAGTGCTGCTCTGCTGCCTTCTGTCTATTCTCTCTCTAGCTTGCTGTGTAGACCAGCAATCTGTAGAGCAGACAACAAGCTGTGACAGCCATTTACTGTCCTGGTGCTGCTTCTGTTCTGTCTTATTTTTTTGAGATAATGGAACTACTGTCCAAGAAAATAGAGGTTTTTAGCCTATTCTTACTTCAGAAAGGTAGTGCTATTTTGGCAAGGCAGCTAGGAAGCTTCTCGTGCAGCCTAAGTATGTACTGCTGGTAAAAGAAGCACTTAGTTTAGTCCCACCTCTGTGCCATCTCCTTTCTTTGGTACAAGATTTTATGCAGCTGCGTGTGGAAATGAGTTTTGCCAAGAATCCCAGTTAAAGTTAACACAATCAAGGAAACAAAATAGTTACTTTAAAACCCAGCTGAAAGGTCAGGCCTTATAATACTTACAAATGCTGTGATCAGAGCCTTTCCAGATGGGAATTATTCAGTACCATTCATCATAGGTATTTTCAAGATGAGACCTTGTTAGGGTGCCAGGTCTCATCTGGCCTGCTTAGATCCTAAGTAGAGTTCATGAGATGAATGATAAGCCTCCAGTGAATGTCAAATCTATTGAATATTAGAGGCTATATTACATTAAAGGATATATTCGGCACTAGATGTAAAGAGCAGATTTTAGCAGAACTGTGAACACTGAGCAACTTTTTATGTTAATTCATGTACATTGTTCTCCCTGAAATCACATCCACAAAGGAAAAACAGCCTCTTAGTACTTAAGGGGAAAAAACATTAAAAGCCTTGGAGCACTTCACAGGCTAATTGTTTGGAGCATTTCACACTGTAGTTCCACCTTTTTATTCCTTGTGAATCAGAATATATGATTTAACAGATATGTTTCCCTCTTTGTAATATTTTCAACACTGAAACACAAGCCAGATATTTGGTCATATACAAATATATATATATTTATAAAGAAAACTTTTAAAATTAATTTTGGATCTGATTTTACAAGAGAATATTCCTTGTTCTGTCAAGACCTCAGTCCAAAGGCAGTTAGTATTCAACTCTATATAAGACAGATGTCCTATATTTAACTTATATGGAGTGTATCCAGACCAATGAGTAGTTTATACACATCATTCACCAAATAAATAATTAATCAGATTTCTTAAAGTGTCACCTTTTACTGTGCAGTTTGCATTGTACATATCACAGTGGGGTGGGTTCTCCATGCTGTGTATAGTAATGAGAAAGATGGAATCAGAAAAAGGCATCCTTTGGTATTTCCAGACAGGTTTTGGAGTTCCCTGAAAAGATTCTAATGCCCTCATTTTAGATTGGCTCCTTTGCACCATCACACAGAAGAAGTAAGATGGCCACTGAATAAGTGTTTTGATTTACAAAGTCCTATGATGAGTTTATAATTATTTACACCTCAGCTGTCTTATATCCAGCCAGGTGTAAGCTGAAGGGGCCTGTTTCAAAGCAGCAGATTCATGTTTCTTAAATGCATGTATTGCATTTAGGAAACATGAAGACTGAAGCAAACTCTGACCATGTATTTGGTTGAATTATTCCCTTTTCCATCTGCAGGTTTTCTAATTAACAGTGGTCTTCAAGACAGGACTTACTGTTGTTTTCCTCTGACTCACAGAATCACAGAATATTCTGAGTTGGAAGGGACACACAAGGATTATTGAGTCCAGCTCTTAAATGAACAGCTCATAGAGGGATCAAAACCACAACCTTGGCATCACTAGCTCTCTGCTCTAGCCAACTGAACTCATCTCAGGGTTGAGCAACCCATATGAGTGATATCAGGAATAGGGGACAAAAAATTCTTCATCACCCATGTTTTCTGAATGAGGAAAATAGTACACATGACTTGTGTAGTTATGATCGCCTTTATTAAAAAAAAAAAAGCTGGTGGATTATCTTAATTATTTATATATCCCAAATAAACAAGTATAATTTTTTTTTTAAATAGCTGCAAATTCCTTTGTAAAAAGAATAGTATTCCCTAATCAAGAGACTTGTGTAATTCAAAATTCTCAAGCCTGAAATGTCTCTTTGATTTTCCAAAAAGCTGAAGTTATTAATAGAACAAATTGGCATGGTTTTGTGATTTGCTGGATCAACATTACTGAAATTTGCTTTCACTAAAGATTTTATTTTTGGAGACAGTAATTAATTCACTTACTATAATGTGTGTATTTCAGTGAAAGAGGATTTCAAATGGCTCTTATTACTTTACTGGTCATCTGCGAATGAAGATAACAGAAAGAGTCCCTGTTTTTCAAGACTGAAGAAAAACTACTGATATTGTTCAGCTGGTGATGTTGGGATGGATTACATATCATTAAATTGTCTCTTTGAAATGAAAGATTTCATTAGCAACATTTTAGATACTGTTCTGGATTTTTGCCTCATTTGAGTTTTCAACATTAATTAGCGCCGTCAAAACGCACACTGACAGGTAATGCTAGGAGTAAGGAGAGTTGTTAATATTTCCCAGGTACTGATGTGACTTGATTAAATGTTTTGTGATCTTTCTTTCAAGTTTATAACTGGTAACAAGCTCAGACTGCCAAAATTACTGGGAGTTTTTTGACATTAGCTGATTAATTGCTGATTCCATAGGTTTGTGCACTTGTGTGATTTTGAAGTTTCACCTTCAATTTAGTGTCCCAACAACATGGTGAATAATTTAAATAAATTTACCAAGTTGCACCATGGTTTCACAACATCCTTTCAAGACCTGGCATGAAGAGCTTCTGGGCAGTCATCTTATGCTAACAGCCTTTCTTAAGTGAGTTATTTCAGTGTGATCAGACACCAGCTGGCATCTCACATAGGAATAGGAGGGTCTCAGATGGCCTTTCAAGAACAGCCCATCTACAGAAAAGCCCTATAGCTACCTCATTGTTTTTTCAGACCATGAATTTCCTAATCTTTTTAAGAAGAAAAAATGTTCATCATAGAACTTAGGAAGAGCCATAACATAGGAGACAGTAAAAATGTAATTCACTACTGGTTCTCTACAACTTTCCCTTCCAGAAAAAAATTGTGAGGTGGCTCAATTAGTCCTGTCTCTCCAGAGTGCTGGTGCTTGATACTTACAGTTCACTTTTTTCTTTTCCATTAAACCTTATACAAACATATTAAAGAAGACACCTCTGATGACCAGTCATGCATTTAACTTGTTACTGGGCTTAGGATTTCTAGTAGAAAATGCTTTGATTCTTATTTTGTTGTTGTTTTGTTGTGGTGTGTTGTTTTAAACAGCAATTGAAATACATCATTTGGATGCAAGTTGTGGTAAAGTCCGGACTAGCTTTATACACCTGGGTCTGGATTCAGCACAACTCCTCTGGGAAGCTGTGAAGTGGAATGCAAAAGGGAGAGAACTGCAGCTGCCTAGTGCTCAGATCTCCTCTCTGTAAGGTTAGTAAGCTTTATCTTAACTCTCCTCCTTAACATCCTCCTACTACTTGTCTCCTCCTGAGCTAGAACAAGGCAGTGGGAGAAGTTGCACACATTGGAGGCAAAGGTGAGGTGAAAAGAGCAGAACATGCTCATGATGCAACTGGCAGCTCCATCCAGTTTTTACTATTTCAGCGGCCTAAGAATTCATAAGGTGAATTTCTCATTACAATTCATAAACTGTTGCTGACTTCAAGGTTGGCAGATTAGTGGTGGTCAATATACTATTCCAAAAAAGTACTATATGTGGGGTTTTTTCCTTCTTGCATCTCCTTGTTGACTACGCAAACATAAAAATTAAATAAATCTGGTTCTGAGTTACCTCTACCCTGCTCTTGTAGAATTTGAGCATTATGAATTCCATATCACTACTCAGCTTTTTTTAAAATAAAGAAAATCATCTGTGATAAAGTTGTAAACTTTCATTTAATAATCTAAAAGTCTTCTTGGAACAGTTTTTTTAGTGCCTGAAGAGCTACTCAGGGAGCCAAATATGTATGAAATTTTAGCTTTTACATAACATAACCAGGAATGAATACTGATTTATTTATAAATTTTGTTTGAAATTCTCAGAAAAACATACTCCGATAGTAAATATATTGCTAGGAATTTTGTCACAGAATCATAGAATAGCTTAAGTTCAAAGGATCTTTAAAAACCATCTAGTTTCAAGGGACAACTTTTACTAGACCAGGATGCTCAAAGCTCTGTCCAACCAGGTCTTAAAAACTTGCAGGGATGGGGCATCCAGAATTTCTCTGGGCAACCTTTGCAAGTACCTCACCAACGCTACCATAAAAAATTTTTCCTCGTATCTTATCTAAACCTACTCTCTGAAACCATTCCTCCTTTCCTGTTGTAAAAAGTCCTTCTTCACCTTNTGGTTGAAACCATTCCTCCTTTCCTGTCGCTACATGCTCTTGTAAAAAGTCCTTCTCCAGCTTTCTTGTGGTATTCATCATCATTCAGCATTAAAAATTCACAGCATTGACTGTGACTCTCATTATAAGATTTGACATTTCATGTTTGTACACATAATTAATTACTGGTGTATGTTTTAATTGTAAAAATGTCTGTGATTTTTCATGACTGTTTGGCTGCTCTCTTTCCTGCTGCTTAACTGTGCACAAGTGTGGGAGAAGTATAATTAGGAGATTACTAAGTCTTGGTTAGCTAGCTATATTTCTTAAGCAATCAACACTTTATAGAGCAGAGTAATTTAACATACAAACCCAAAGTTGTGAGACCTGTCAGTAGTGGTTTTGTCTCAAACTGCTGACTCTTGCTGCAGACAATGAAATCGAAAGATTAGATACCTGGGTTATCTTCTCTGCTGGTTTTCTTTATAGCTTTAAAATACTTGTTTTAATCCTCCTCTTCTGAATAAATGTAGATGTATATCGGCTTTTATTTCTCACAGTTTGGTGATACAGACTTTCATTTTAATAGCAGATTTAGTGTGGGCCATTTCTAATGCCTAGTTATCAGCAACATTTTTGCTGGTTTCTGAGTCACTGAGACAGCTGCTTGCACTGTCAGCCTGAGAGCTGTCTGTATAATCGTACACCCTTGACATATATAATTAACTAGCTTGGAGGAAAATGGCTGACTGAAAGCTGCACAGGCTCCGGGGAAAAGCCCAATACCTGGCACGTACTCACATAACCTAATTGACCTAACAAAGCAGAAGAAATGAACCATACTCCATACAGCTGCTTCTCCTGCCATCTGTGTCTCCCCTTTTACCGGGTTTAATGTTTTCAGTTTTCCCACACAACTATCAAATACCCTTCTGCTGGAGGTTTTTCTGCCTTTTTTTTTTTTTTTTTGACAGTACGTAATTGTCCACCCAGGATGAAGGATGAGAGGACCAGCTTTCAGAAGGTGGAAAACAGATTGAGGAGTTTGAGCCATGGTGTTGACAACAGATCTGAAGAAGTGCATGGAGTGGATGACATGCTTAGAAGTAGAAAAAAACCCCTAAAGTATTTAAAATTACAAATATTACTTCAAACTGTATTAGGCATCTGAATTGGGGCTTTATTGACTAAAATCACTAATAATATGAATTTATTTTAATTCAAACATTAATATGTGTTTTGAAAACCACAGATATTTTAAAACATTGATTCTAACCCTTGATTTAAGATTTTTTTTTTAAGTAGGTCATGTAACTCATGATACATCACAAGCTGGAAGCATTTACTTGCTAGTAGATAACTTGGGAAATGCTTCAAATGAACTTCTTGTAACTTGAACATCTAAAATATTTCTACCCTAATTTTGTGGTTTAGAAATGATATTAGAACTACAAAAATTAGTACTACCCAAATTAGTACTACCACTAAAAAACCCAAAAACCCCAGGCATCCCTCCCCTCCTCTGACAGAAAGCACAAAAGGCAGAGGTCATGGGTTGAGGTAAGAGCAATTTACTGGAAACAGAAATGAGATACAACAGTAACAGCAACATTATTAATAGCAGAAGTATATAAAAGGAGAGGGTGATTCTCATGCAAAAATGCTCTCTGCAGACCTCAGGTGACAATGAACAGCAGCAAACAGCTTCCCCCTCCCACCACGGCCTCAGAAGTAAATGTCCCTTACCCCCACCCCTGGAATGACCTGAGGTGCTAAAAAAACCAACCTGGCTGTGCCCACATGTCTCCAGGCTCTGCCCTCTCATGGCTGGTAGAGAAAGTTCACACTGTCCTGGCTGGAACTGGGACAACCAAGTATATTTTTTCTGTTTGAAAACTGGATATATTGTAGTGCCAAAAAGAACTTTAGTGTCCATGGAAGCATACATGTAAATCACTTTTCTGAAATATTTTCACAGATCCACTGAATATTCTGAGTTGGACGGGACCCACAAGGACAATTGAATCTAACTCTTAAGTAAATGAGAAAATAGTGGCGTGGCACATATATCTTAGAAAGAATTATAGTACTAAAAAAAAATAATGCTCATATATACTCACAAATATAAAAATTGTACAAAGAAAACAAAGGTCTAAACTTTGTTTAGCATGATCTTATCTGCAGAAAGGACGTTTTACAGATGATTTATTTGAAGGAGTAAAATGCACTCTCTTAAAACTCCAAGATTAAGAGCACTGTATACAGGTGGTACTATTCCTACAGGTACAAAATTGCTGCTGGCCCTTGCTGAGATATGGTAACTTAATATTCACAGTAGATTCTACAGTAGACCACTTTCACTGTCTGTGCTAGATAAAGTCTAGAGCAGTAGATAACTTACCCGGAAAATTTTTGCAGACTGTACACGCACTACAAATTTAGAGGGCCTCTATATTCTCATGTGTTCTAATACCACACAAGCAGTGCTGGCTGTACCTAATTCCATAACCCTTCTTCATGGGAGGAAATTATGTAGGATGGATCTGTTCTGCATTTTCACATCTAGCAACATGTAGGGACGCAGGAAAAGTGGCTGGAGAAATAAACTTGAATTGATAAAGGAATTAAGTGCACATTTCTGTTGCAGATGTTCTTGTAAGTTACTGGACAAATCCTTTGAACCCCAACCTATCAGGGTAGAAATGAGAAAAAAAGGTATCAGCATTCATTACTTCAGTCTTCCAATGTAATAAGGTGAAAGAAATGTTCATGGTCAAAAGAAGTTACTTTTAATTTATTCTTTGCTTTTTACTTCTGGCCATATACAGAAAGAGTAACGCAATCTAGTAAAATCTGTCACTATACTTTGAATCTACAAAGAAAGATATGCAATAATTTAATGGGAAAAAAAAGAATAATTCTCATTTCTTTATCTTGTCTTGAGCACAACATCTGAACTTCAGATGCAAGTACAGTGGCTTTAGGACTAATTTCTAGTAGTAGCTGCTGTATTAAAATATTTTTAAAATTCAGTTTTTATATTTACTTGTAAGTATGAATAGTTCTCTACAATGCATTTAATGAAAATATAAACCATTTTCCTTAGTTATTTTCATTAAAATTTACGTTCTCATTTGTAAGGAATCAGTTTGATGTCTTGCATAGCAAGAGGATGTACTGTAATATAAGAGTGTCATCTAGTGAATGATTTCGGTGAAGGACAAATGCCTCAGTAGTAGTCAGACTGTGAGTCATACTACAAGTACAACTGATTAGACAGCAGGAATACTGAGAGCGTTTTAAAAACTTTCCTTCAGATCAACACTGAACACTAAGAAAGAATTGTTTGAAAACAGTACTATTAAAAGGAAAAGGATAATTGGTCATTTACTGCTTCAACATGATACATATCCTTCCTTAAGCTTCTTATCTCGTGTACTAAAACAGTTCAAACTTCCAGTACTCATGAAATAAATGTGAAGTAAATTACATTAGAAAGTTAATTGGAAGCTTTTTTTTTTTTTTTCTAAAACAGCTTAACTCTTATCTGAGTTGTTGAAAACCTTAGACATGAATTTGCTTTGCTTACGAAAAAATAAACAACTGTTTCTGCAAAACGGTCAGGAAAAACCCCAAAACTAGGGACAGTATTTTTGTCAAGGGATCTTTTATGCCTTTAAGAAAGTTAGTATATATAATACATAGTCTATTTTAATGTGCAATTTAATTTTTAACTATGCCAGTATGGTATACTTGCAGTGGAATTAAAGATTTAAGGTGGTTGTGAGTTATGTGTCTTCTCATTGTTTAGTATTCAATATATCAGTGATTTATCAAGAAAGATAATCTGGAAATACAAAATTCTAGCTGTAAATCACTATTCCTGCTAAACAGGCAATTTAGTTGGGAGAATGAGGTATACAAGTGCATGTGAAGGAAAAAAATCTATAATCGGCAGTGATTGTAGATAGTTTTTATCTTACAGGTAGCTAAAGTTAAGAGTTGGGGGAGGCAGAAGGGTGGGGAAAAAAGGATACTTTGAGTGTCATGCCTTTATTTTTAATTACACCAAAAGAATTAATTTTAGGTTTTGATTTTACATGTGCATATGAAAAGTACTGATAAAAAGAGGTCAAAAAAAGAGCACTCATTTAAATTTATTAAATTTCCAACCTGAAAAATTAAATAAAATTTAATTGTAATGAAATTAAATTCTCAGCTGAAACACCTCAAGTGATAGCAAATTCTATTATTATTCTGACCATGAGAATGGTTTATCTGATTAATTTCAGCTGTTCCCTTATGTTCTTATTTGTAATCATGCCCTGTCCCTTTCTCTGGATTCCTTTCAGTTATAGATTCTTCTTTTAAACTCAGTCATACTTTTTTTCCCAATGCTGTTTGTCTTGTCTATTTTTTATAGGCTACTCTTTATTTTCAAAGCCATCTGCTTTTCTTATCTTTCCTTTCTGCCCCTAGGTACCACTTTTTAAAATTAGTGTTGTAGGGGAAATAGCAGCAAAATACAGTAGCAGTTGTGGAAATAAAAGCTATTACATAAGAGAAATGGGTCTCAGTAAAGGATTCAGTCCTGGCTGACTTTTTCATGTGGGTTTATTGATACCAATTACAGGTTCAACACTGTTCTGATTATCTGAAGTATGGAAATGCTATGCTTTGAAAGTGTGGGCTTGAGAATACACAGAAAACAGAAAACTACTGTTTTCTGATAAACAAAATGATCTTGTTTTTTAAAATCTTTCAGCTTGTCTTTAGTTTATGTGCACTGATTCTGAGTCTTTCTGTTCAGAGAATTGTCAAATTGCTTCACTAATTATCCATATTGTGGTCAGTATTTTATTATCATAATGAAAATCCTATTCTATTCTCTATGTAATATGTGGCTCTAAAACTTGAGCCTTAGATTGATGAAGCTGGAAATACCCTTTCATAATTCAAGATATTAAAATTCTTTAATTTTTTATTACTTTATTCATGAAGGAACATTTTTCCTAATTATGATCATTAAGGATCATCCCTCCAGAGGGAGGGTCACTCTTGGGCAATGCTGACAACAGCTTGACCTCTGCTATTTTTCAGACCATTTTCACCCCATGTTTCTTATTGTAATGGCTTATATGTATAGTCATAATCTCCTCCTTTAGGGAATGTTGCTCTTTGCCAGTGTAGGAGGCAAACGCTGTGCAGTCATATAATCAGGTTTGCCTAGAATTAAAAAGGAAGATTTTAAATTGTGCTATTAAACTCATGCATAAAACACAGAAATCTAGCTCTAAACCAAAATACACTCTGAGTGCACTGTCAGAGCCACTATAGCACGATCTATCATGCTACACTGCCAACATGGCAAATTTCATTCCTCTTGCTAAACAAAAACCTGTATAGCTTCTCTGAGTTTTGAATGTTCATTCTTTTCCCTTAGCGTGCTGTAAATAAACTTGGAATATTTTAGGCATATCACTCTAAAAATTGCATCTACTTCCACCTATTTTTCTTGCCACCTGCCATATAGATTGCCATCTCTTTTAGAACAATAGCAATCTATTTACTAGTTTCTTTCTTATGGTGCTAAGTTTTCAACTATATTTTCTTTTATATGCTGGCAGCATGTTCAGAGCTGCATTTCCTGCTTGCTAACAATCTTTAGAAGATGAAGAATTCTCTGGCACTACACAGAGACAGCCCTAGTTCAGATAACCATGTCAAAAATTCAGCAAGGCAGTACTGCTCCAGATGTGATATCCTCCTGGTGGTCCTGCAGCACTTGGGACCACAAGGCCACCATGTAGTAGGTTGCCCTCAGCAAGAGGCAAATGGTGAGGAGAAACACCAACACTAGGGTGACACAAAAGCTTTGCCAAAACAATGGGAATAGAACAAGAACAAGACTATTTGGAACCACTACGATGGGCTTTCATGTTCTATTATTAAATCATAAGCTGTCTGTGTCGGTCTGCTAGATTGGCTCCTTTTCCCATCTGGCCATCAACTGGCCTGTTAGCCCTTCTCTGGGGCAAATAACCACCAGGTTTTGAGAATTAGGAGCCGGATTCTCTTTCAACAGTGATACTGAACCCTCCTACTTACACAGCTGTCAGTACTTATGGGAACCTCTTCCCTGGTGCTTGTGATGGTAGCTACATATAAATGAGATTTCTTTTGGGTTGGTGTAGTGTTCTAGTTTGTTTAATCCTCATAGAGAGAAAGGTAACTTTTGGAAACCTTGGAAGAGCAGGTTAAAAACCTCCTAAAACAACTTGAAGCTACTTGGGGACTGAGAAGAGACAAGCAGGATAGCTTCCTCTAATGGGCTAGTGGCTGTGCTTCCTCAGCTGTACCCAAAGGTCGTTCTTGAGGGGTCAAGTCACCATTAACAGCAACTCTCCTCTAGGTAAGTGCCACCCATCCCAGTGAGTGGGGATATGCTTGCTCACAGAGTTTGTTTCTCCCAGAGAGGTAACTCCTGCTCAGTTCTTGAAATAGTCATTGTTTCTAAGTGTGTGTGAATAGTCTTGGCTAGTTCATGAAAATAAGAAAAATGTTGTGTTAAATTTGACTTTTTTCAATTCTTTATAGTCAATTGCTTTTAAGCACCACTCCAGGTGTGGTGCTTCCTCATCTTGAGATTACTTTCACATTTATATCTGTTTCCAGGAATCTGAGATGATAGAAACATCAAAAAAGATTGGATTCAGAATAAATTTGAAGTATCATCATAAAAACAATCTTTTAGAGTAAATGGTATTTAAGTGACAATGTCATTCTATTGCCATTTTATTTTTTCTCCACTAAAGTAGACTGAAAATGCCCTCCTGCTATGTTGATGATGCAAAACATAAAGAAATAGCAAAAATTTAAGGGCTTTTTAATAAGAAAATTTAATTAAAGGCTTCTACTTATAACATGTTAATTCTATGGTGATATCAAATGTCTGAAAGGCTACAGATTTGAGAGAAATATTTATTTTCTATAAATAAATTAGTTTGAAGTCTCTGATCTACGCTTCTATTTGAAGGATACTTTGCTCTGTTGCTTTTTGGCATAGAAAAAGAAAACTGTAAATAACTTTCACATTTTTGGACTAAGTGTAACACAATGATGGCACTTTCATGTCTTCACTCTTTCCTCTGGTGACCATTTTGTTTAAAAAAAGCTGGGATCAGATAATTAGTCTACTTAAGAGAAGTGTGCAATATATGCACAAAGAGCAGTTGATGACTTGAAAAAAACCCGTCATTTAAAATATCTCATTTTCTACTCTAATACACACACAACTTTCAAAATGAAAAATTATCTAATCTGTATTTCTAGACAGCATTATGGAGATTATTTTTATGCAGTGGAAAATGATGCTGGTAAATGAAATAATACCTTAGAATTTCATCTAGGAATTGGAATGAAGTACAGTTCACTTACAACAATACTGTCAGAATTAAGTTTTATACAGAGGACTGTGTAAGATATTTTCAACCTTGAGGTCCTTTAAGAGTCATGCCTTTTCCTTACAGTTGCCTAAGTCATAGCTAAATATGTACTGTTCTCAATTTTAGCTGGAATAATTTCCTTTCTTTTGAAGCTTTAGTGAAAAGCTCACAGAACTATGTTAAAAGTGTCCAGGGTTCATATTTCCTTTTCTCCCCTGATCCCTTTGCCTGCAGAGTGACTTCCCCCATTAAGTGTTGTGAGTGGTGTTAGTGCAGCTCTTGTTGTTTTTGATGTCGATCTGCAGCTGCAGAACAAGCTTTAAGCTGAAGACCTGCTCCTCTTAGAATAAATTTCTGCAGCTGGGTTTTGAGTACTGCCAATATCTTTACAGGAAGGTACGCTGTCGTGTGCTCTACTTTAAGTATTTTTAAGCATGTGTTGAGCATAAGTTTGGAGTAAAGGTCTCCTGAGTCTTTCCAACCTCCATAATCCTGTGATCTGAGGAATGTTGCTTCTGAGGAAAAAATAATTCGCACTTCATGAAATATTTGTGGTTTTTAATAAATTCTTGAAAATTGGTATGCTTAACTTTTTTCTTTATTTCTACTAAACAAAATATTTAGTAAAATGCTCCATACATTTCAGTATATCTAGTCCGAGAAACTATTTTTCAACCTTTATTATTGTTTTTTATTTAATGAATCACAGAAAACTAAGTATATTTTGAATGGCTTTATTTTCAATCCATAAAGGAAGATAGATGTTATTGAATAATCAGGTTTTGTGGGGCTTTTGTTTTGTTTTGTACATTAATTAGCTTTAGCCTAGAGGTTTTAAACTTTGTATTTGGACATTTTACTAGTCTAATGTGGGAGGCTCTGCACTGAAAGGGTTCATGTCCATCAAAATGCTTCCTATAGATGTCAGAAGGAAAGCATATTTTTCTCCAAGAATCTAGAAGTTTGTGAGAAATGTATATAATTCAGATTACACTGAAATATGTGTAATAGTGCATCTGAAATGGGTCTTTGTACGTGCTTCTCACCTAAAATTTTTTCTTGTTCTATATTGTACCATCTCTTATTGCTAAGGTGAAATATTACATATTTCATAGTGTCTGTTTAAAACCTTTGGATTATCCTTAACGAATGGCCTGAAATGTTTAACATCCATTACAAAACTAAAAGGCCTCAAAGTTTGTCTTGTTTTTCAACACATATCATTTACAATAAATAGCCTTATTGAATTGAAATTGATCTCATGAGAAATACTTCAATCAATCATCTTCAAACTGACTTAAGCAAGAAATAAAAAGAACGTAATTTAAATCATAGGATGATTTCAGTTGAATGAAATCCCCAGAGGTCTTTTGGCCCAGAGCCATATTTAAAGTCAACTTTTTGCTAAAGGAATTTGAGCCTGAAATTTATTATTGAATCTAAGCAGTGGACTCTTCCATCAGGTCAAAATAATGACCAAATGTAACATAAATGAGTGCATATCAAGTATGTATTGACTTATAGAAGCTGGGAATGATGACTTGTGCATTTTTTTTTTTAATCTGCAGACAAACTTTAACTCACTAGAAATTGTGCAAGAAAACTGCTTTTTACAGCTTGTGATAAAGACTGACATTTAATTTACAAAGATAATGGTATTATGCCAAAGTGTTGGAAATTTACAGAAAGTATTGGATTTTCTAAGACATAAATATAGCAAGTGTAGGTCATTGAAAATGACTGCAACATGCAGAAAACTGTAGAGATAGGAAATGCCTATTTCTCAAGGAAATGAGAAAAACACCAGCTGAATGAAAAAAACACATACATAAACCAAGCATAGCCAGAAATTTTAAATTTTAATTGATGAGGCTCTATTTCTAGACTGTAAAACGGAAGTTGACTTTCAACTATAGCCGTAGTCTTAATTTTAACACCAAAGGTTGTTTGCAACCCTGTTGTACTTCTTTTAATTTATGTGTATAAGAATATATGTCATATGTCTGAGAGTAATTTTAATTGAAAGAAGAGTATTGCCTCTGAAAATCAAAGGAATGTTTATATTATGTTTGTAAGTCAAACTGATATCATAATGTACCTTTAAGATGGGGTACAGTGGCTTTGGAAAAATGGATACATTTAAGGGCAGAAATCCATTTGTAGGGACAGGCTTCCATAAATCTTTTTTCCTCAGTTAATTGTTATCATCTCTTCTCCAAAGAAAGCAACAAACCCAGAAAGTTTACATAATTAAGAAAACTGATGCTTCAAAATGCTTACTGCAAATTGAGTGCTCTCATCTCTCAGGGAGAGCCTGCCCACCTCTGGATTCTCACTCAGCCTAGAGTTTTCAGTAGTTAACACATGCCTCTGTATTTTGCTGAACTGTGACGTTAGGTTATACGAGGAGTGTTATTTGCATAAGTGCACTCATAGATGTGCAGTAATTAAAACAGTAATTAAATACAGAAATATCCTATGGATTTTACATTGAGTAGTGGTGCTTTCCATAACATGCATGTAAATAAGCTATACTAAATAAATGAGAAGTAGTGGTTCACAATGGATTTAAAGCCTGAGAGTTGAGTTGCAGCTACAGATTCTCAAGACAATAGTCTATGGTATTTTCAAGTACTTTGATGTGATTTCGTAAATACTAGTTTTCTAGTGAGTAAGAGGCACACCAGCCCCAGAGGCGACAGAAAACACCTTTTCTTAGAGGCTTAAACAATACAGCCCCAAGTTTGTCTTTTGGATTCAGAAATACGATGAAAATGGCTGCACAGGTAGCTAGCTGAGGGAAAGGATCATGTGCTGGAAGAAGGTGGTTATTAAGGAGGATTTCTGTACAAGAATCATACATTATACTTGTTCTGAGTTGACTGTAAAGTTGCTTGCCAGAGCTGTGTGTGCTGTTGAACACCACTTTAGCTGTACTTTCTGGTGGTAATGATGTGCTGTCCTTATCAAAAAAGTGTTACTACGGGCTGCTCAACTTGCTGCTTGTTAGTTGCTGCATTTGTGCTTCTTTTTACTGACTTAAAACCGATTCCCACTCCTGAGAAAGTGTCCAGTCTTGCACCAGATTTGTCATTTCTTTCCTTAGAATCTGCCTTCCTTGAGTACAAATATAGCCCCTACAATGTAATCTAATTCCTGGCTTAAGTTTTCTGAATAACTGGCTTTGCTCCTCTGGAGATGCATTTTCCCCTACCCCCAGCTGGACCACCAATTGAGAAATGTTCTTTAGATCTTGGCTGTGATGAATTGCACCTGGGCTAAGCCCCTCTGGAGCTTATCAGAAACACTTTCTGTTCCCAGGAGCTAATGTGAACCTGGATTTTCATGGACAGCATTGGAAACTTTTTTTCTTCTTGCCTGAATATCATCCCAAATGGGATAATATTTTCATTCTCAAATTAAGTTTCTGACATGAATTGTGGCCAGGATGGAAGGTTACTATGCCAAAAGCCACCTCTCTGGTGATTCTAAAAACAGCAGCCCAAAGTGAGACCCCCTGAGCTCTTCCAGACTACAGCATCTGTGACCAGCAACCTCCCTCTGCATGGGATGTCTCTCAGAGCCAGTGAACTCTCAAGTTTGCTCTGCTGGGGTGGATTGCTAAATGATAGTGATGGATGCAGGGCTGATATCCCAGCTCCTTGAGGCTCAACCCTCTGCCTGTTGAGAAGATACAAAGGCATCTGTAGTGTCACCTGAAGGTGCCGTTAGAAAGAGGGTGCAGACAGCCCTTCCTAGGTTTGACAAAAATCTATCAGGCTTGCTTTGTTTGGGAAAAAAGACTGAAGAAGTGTTTCTAGAGTGACCCCTAGTTCCTTGCTTGCCATGTTTTGAAGTGTCATAGTTTCTAACTAATGTATCCAAAAGTCCATATCCTAAATGTAAAAGGAAAAAAAATTAAGACCAGGTGAAAAAAATGGAATTTACTGTCTAGAAGGGGTTGTACAGTTCCTCAGATGAAGGTGATGATGGAGCTTTTCTTAGGGTAATGCAGTCATTCTCAAGGGCCTTTTTAATTGAGGAGCAGGAATGATCATTAACAATTTGTACAGTATCTCAATAATCCCTGTGTAAGGTAAGGGGCAGAGATATTATTCCTTGGTTGTTTGCAGCGATTCTTTTTCTTGTGTTGAAATTTCTATTTTCTTTTTTAAATTTGGAGTAATATTTATGTGCAGTAACAAGTGTTACTGAAGCTGGCAGTGTTCTATTTAAGTTGTGAAAGTACCACAGTTTTCTTCTGCAGTAAAATAACCAACTGGTATAATATATTCTGTGATTATAATTCTGTAGTTAAATTATACTGCTAAATAGGGCTTTTGTTTAAAAGAGCTGGTTGTGATAAAGATTCATGTTGTTCCTCTGCAATAGCTTTAGTAGTATATTTTTAGAGTCACAAGCTTATGAGGCTTTGTTTTTGTTAGGGTGAATGTTTACATATTGGTGTGTCTGTTGGTAAAATCAAAATGCTATGACTTTGGACCTATCCAGTTCTTGCTGCTTTAACAGGGACTTCATAAACTTGCAGTATGTTATACTGGATTTTTTCTCATATTAATGTGAATCTACAGATATGTTTCATCACACAGAAATGGGAAAGCTGTCATCTTGAACTTGGAAGAGTTCTCACTGAGCTTTTCTCAGTGAGATTTGCAGAAACTGGGACATATTTAAATTTTAATTTTGTGAGTTTGAATAAATTCAATCTATCCAAGCTCTAGTTTAAATTAGTGAGTTTGCCAAATCCTGGTTTATTATAGCAGTTCATAAATTATTTTGCTAGCAACTTCTTATTGCTCTAGATTAAAGGAGTGTTAAGATTTTATACAAATGTTTATCTAGACATGCTTATAATTGTAACGCATATATGCATACCTGATCTGGTCAAAGATCAAGGATGTATTGATATTTTTGAATTTCAGAGTAACACTGGATTTGTTTCCGGTTTACTGTAAAGTTCTGAGTGAGTTTGCAGGAAAAATAGAAATGGAAAACGCATATGCTCCTGAAAATAGGAAGCACTGTAGTTAAACATCTCTCAGCAGGACAGCATTCTGCTTTTGGTGTCTGGGGAGAACAGGGGCAGGAGGGAGACCCCCAGGGAAGTGGACAAGAAGTTGTGTTTGATGCTGGATCTGCCTGTTTTGCAATACACCATCTTTAAAGCAATCTAACAGAAGTCAAAGGAATTGTGGTCAGTGTTGATCCTTGACACTGCTGTCCACAAAACAAATTGTATTTTATTCTTTTTTAATTTACGGGTATACAATACAGCTTTATCTGGCAGTGCAGGAGTGAATTTTATAAAGTGAGTGCTGAATAAAGAGTTAAAGATGGTATTTTCACATAGCAGCAGGACTTTTAATATGCTTTGCAAATACTGCCACCAAATGACTAAAAAGAACATGTAGGGACTGTGCCATTTCACATTTAAGGCATTAAAAATATTCCAAAATATGAGGTTTTCTTGTAAGTATTCTTGATACGATGATTTATCTAATGCCCCGAAATTTTCATTGATGACAAAAGCAGAGATTGCTACATGGTACGTTTTTATAAATATACAGCTGGTTAGACATAATACTCAAAATATTTGGAAATATAGAGAGGTCAGGGTATTAGAAGCATGCTGTTTAGGGAAGCCATGTCCAGTGTTGTTGAGAGCCATGCATTTTTAAACAATAATCTGCTTAATTGTGCCTTACTCTGGAAAGGATTGTGAAAAAGAAATACCTAGGAAATATGGAACATATTAATTCATAGATTGGCCTGATTGTGGCAGATAGAAAAGCATCAAAATCCCTGGTTGCATCCTGCTCTGGAATGAAAAATATCATGTAAATGCCCTCCTTTATATCTCATGTCTTTATATCTTAAATATTTTTTCCTTGTTGTTTTAGGAATTGAGCTACAGTAACAGGGACTGCAATAGCTAGTGTGAAAATAATTGTCATGCTTCAACTTTTAAAAAATATATAATGGTTATATAAGGATCTTTATGGATTAATTTAACATTTTGTACATAATTATTGACTGTAGTCAAACAGTAGGTAACTATTCATTCAGGAAATGCATTCATTCATCTGTTATGTCCAAGCCCAAGCAAAGCAGGAGGGTGAAGAATGATTTCCTGCTTTTCATGAATAAGCAGCTCTGTTTTGTTTGCAAATCTGTTTGTCATAGCAAAAGGCATAAGAATAGCTCATCTTAACAGACAATTTAGGCAGTTGTAGGTGCTGCAGGAATACTGGGCCGTATGTGTGAGATGGTCAGAAAAGAAGTTCAGTGAAAAGGAGTGATTTTCTATTTTTGTTATTTTAGAATAATATTTTATTACTCTATTTATGGTTATAACTATACTAATCAAATATTAATTGTATTTGCTTTTATTATAAGATTATGAACTTGGAAATTTAGGAGATTTAGTTGGGCTGTACTTGCATTTAATTTGTCCTCCTGCTTCCATGACCCCAGTGTGTTTTCCCCTTGTCTCTGTTGCTTTGCTTTTATGCTCTGGTATTCATCAGGCTTTGATCAGTTTGCTCCCCTTTTCAAACCCTGTTCAGAGATAAACCTCTTATGCAGATTTCCCATAGAGAATACTGGTATCCATAAGCCTCGCTGTCCCTTATAAAGACCATATACTTCAATATGAACAAGTCCAGTGTTTGAGCCCCAGAGATAATAGAATCTAAGTAGAGTAGTAGTTGCAAATTTGTGGGTTTTTTAATGAATTGGAGTCTTTAAATTTCTATTACCCTATGGGATGCTAGTACAGGTGAGCAAATAGCAAACTGTAGCTGAGAAAGGCGTGACAGATTGGCCAAATCTTTCTGGGCAAAAATGGAAAAAAATTATTATTTGTGTCAGTCTTTTACCTCTGTGATACTTGCTATAAATATTTTAGTTTCCTATATGCAGAAAATAGTGTTGGTTGTTGTCTCAGATCTAAAGCAATATCTTGAGTATGTTCAGAAAATAATTATTGCCTTAGAAAACCATTCATGTCAGGCTGTCATATCCGGCTGTCAATATACATAAGATTTTAAGCCTGGCTATAGCATTTCCTGTAGAGTTGAGGTGTAAACAATTAGAGCAAATCCGATTTCTGCGGAATATACTTTTGAGTATTCCAGTCCTTTTAAATTCCTTGGAGGGTATGGTGCAAGTACTTTACATTCAGTCAAGTAATATATATGTTTTCTCACACTTTAGTTCAGTTTGAAGATATAGCAGTTACTAATGGGTTAATGCATTTGAAAAACCTCAGGCTAAAATAATAACAGTTGGGGAGAAATTTCACTTTGTCAAGTAAAAAATGTCATCCAATATTGTTTGTTATTAAAATCAGCTCATAATTCAGCCTTTTATGAAAAGAAGAAGAAAAAATCTTTTAGGCCTAATTTGTTTCCAGGATCCACATCTGTGCTCTTGGAGTACATTCTTTGTCATAATAGCAGCTGATGAGACAACTGATGTTTACTTTAAACAGGGCTGGAAATTGTGAAAAATTGAGATGATTTTTCCCCTTACCCTAAATTTCACACACTCAAGAATGCTGTTAAGTACTACTTTGCCTAAAGTAATAGCTACTCAACATTAGGAAAATGTGAAAGTTGTATTTATAATCAAAAGTTAAGAGTGTAGGAACATGTGGTTTTGAGATGTGTGAAGAATGGCCCAAGCACTTGAAACTTAATGAAGGGCTTGCTACAGATTGAAAAACGTGTATTTGCTCACATCTTTAGTCTTTCTGGTACACCTTTGTTTTCCATCCTCTCTTTTGCTTCGATGATGGTGCAAATTTTCATTAATATCCACTTATCAAACATACAGCTTTTCTTACGGGTCAGCAAGGTGTCTTTTTGGGTGTTTAGCACCAGCAGCCACCTCACCCAAAAGTTCCACTGTGTGGGTTTCCCCCTCTACTGCCTCTAGTGCAATATAGCTGAGGTCAAAATTATGGAAAAGATATATTTTGTAATGGTTCCCTGCCCTTCCACATAATAAGTAGCTGGCATCGTTAAACAGTGATGTATCCAAGCACAGCATTAATTCTGTTTAAGTTTTTTAGTGGTTTTGGGGGCCTGTTCTCCAATATTGACTTACCAACTACAGATGTTCACCTACCCATCCTATTTTGTTTATCCTCCTTAGGCATTTGTACCCATTTTCGTTGCACAGTAAATAGAGAGGGCTGAGGATTGGTGGGTTTTTTTCCCCATGAATTGTTACAGTTATGGAAGCAGGTATTTTTTCCTTCCTTAGAAATCAGAAAATAAACAATATAGTAACTTGCTGTTCTTCCCAGTGAGAAATGAATCTGCTGTCTCTTTGAATCTATCCATATTTTAAACAATTTACTCTTTACTAGATCACAGAATATTGCTTCAGGGGGAGGAAGGAGCATCTGCAACACTTCTCCCACCCCAGCTGATTACACTGTAAGGCTGGGTAGGAGATACAGCTTTGTCACATCACACTGCCATTCTCATTTTCAGTAATGAACACAGGGACAGCTAGAGTGGCCTGGTGATGGCCCAAGTAGTCAGGAATCCAAAGGAAAGAGACTATTGAGAATAGCAGACACTCGAGAAGGAAAAACAGACATTAAAATCAGCTCAGCAGTAGTGGAAGGGGCTCTGCTAGCTGAGCATCTCCTAACCTGTATGAACCGAATGTGGGAAGGTCTCCTTGAGCCTGTGAAAAGTCAGTTTGTGACATTATAATCATGTAGTGTTCCCTGACTATAGGGTGGAGATTCTCAATTGCTCAAGGGGTTTTGAGCTGTGAAACTGAGTTTTGTGAGAAAAGTCAAAGAAATTCCAGATATGCAGGTATATTTTCCATCATTGAATGCTGAACCTCTTGAGAACTATTCATGTTGCTCTGTGTTATGCCGAATATTAGTTTGTTGGAGGATTGACCTTTTGCTTAATTTTCTGTGGTTTGCTTTGGTGCTTTCCATCGTGTGGGAGACTTTTTTACATCTGCGAAGCTTTGGTTGTGGCTGCCCTTTCACGTAGTCCTGGTGTGAATCTTGGTAGTTATGATTACTTTGGCACAGAGGTAAATGCTACTCCTGTACATGTTCATTCCATGGAGGGTCATATTCTATTCAGATTACAAACACTGTTCTTTCCTCCTTTATCCATTGTAGTTGTAATTCTTAATTTACAAATTAGAAAAGTAAGCCAAGCTGGTGATTATTATGATTATAATTGAAATTTTTTGCTTATATATACGTCTAATAACTTCTTTTAATGAGTTATGCAAATAGAGCTTGAACTAATTAATGAACTGCATAACATACATTCTGTAAAGAAATTTCTAAAAAAAATACTTGCCCTGGAAAAAAATGCATGGCTACATATTGAAATGAAATGTAGCAGCTGTTACAAAGATAGATTTTTCACCCTCATTTCTACCCGCAAAACTAAGGTTAGAATCTGACTAGTCAGTCACTGCGGGAGAAACTGAACAGAAATATAGTGACAGCTTAATTTTTAAAAGCTGCCATATCTTTCCAGGTAGCACAATTGAATAATATTTTAGCTAGGGAACTTTAGGAAGCTTAAACCTGACAGATATGCAAATACAGTAAATCAACACAAAGCTTTCTCCTCTTGCATTGTACATCTAAGTGGGCTGCCTTTTGTTTTATTTGGAAAATACTGATTTTTTTCTTTTCTCTTTAATTCCTTTCCTTTGCTATTTTGTTTAATATTACATTATAGCCTCTATGCATATTAGCTTCAGTAAAATGAGAGTAAGGCACATTCCTTTTTCAGTAACTTCAGCTGGCATTTTCTTTTAGTGTAGCTCACGAGGAGGTTCATGTTTCTTTCACAAAATTACATGAAAAGGTTAGACAACTTAGCATTGAAATAGTGAATCTTAATCAAAACATTTCAAATTCTTTTCTTAACAAAGTAAAAAAAAGCAGACTGTACGAAAAATCCCACAGTTACTTATCAGTAGCGTAGAACAATTTTCAAGAGTCAATATTGTAAAGAAATTCAACATTGGCATATTTTTTTTTCCTAGCACTTGCAGTCAAATTCTTTGTAAAACACACCAAATTTTGCTTTAAGAAGCCAGAAAGGTTCTGAATGCTGTGGAAGGATTCTCAAAAAAAAAAAATGGCCAAGTAAAATTTTAGTCATTTAAGTATTATGCAATTAGAAATAATTGACATTTCCACAACATCCATGTTGAAGAACAGCTGTCAATTTTTTTTGTGAAGGAGAAGGCTAAGTAAACACACATGATGTTCACAGTATGTTTGTTATTCCTTTGAACAAATACTAACTGATATAATTAAAAAAAAAAAAAAAGACAACCCAAACCAGTAAGAATATTGTTAATAGTTTTCAGATCTGGAAAAATAGAATTCTATTCTCTCTGTTCTCATATTTCTCATATTTTCTGTTTGTTTAGTTATGCTAGTTGAAGTGAACCCGATTTTTCCTGTTCTTTATATCCCCAATGGGAAAGAAGATTCATGTGTGTTTGGTATTATGCCTTCATTTAATAAAGATAAAATGAATGGAGACCTGAATGCTATGAAAATTCCTTGGCTTGTCTTGCTTCCCAACTTTTACCTTTTTCTGCTTTCCACTATATTTTGTGACCAGTTTCAGCTACAGCAGAGAGATATCCACAGTGGTCACGCAGCTTATTCTCCTCTCTTGTCCTTTCATATTTTAGCTTGGCCTTGATTCTTGCTATGCTGATGTGGTTATGCTAATCCCTGTGGTTTCCACAAAGGAGTGGGGAATCCTGCTTGCCCAGGGATCTCTATGTGGTAATTTGATTATAGAATATTTTCTTTGCATCCTAGAAGAAAGAAGTATGGCAAAGCTGTTAGTGCAAACTCACTTGTCATTCCTTGATCAGAAGTACTTGTATAGTAACAGGCTGATAAAGGCTCCAGTGCCATGGCATTTGGTGAAAAAGAGATAATTTGCTAAGAAACAAGATACAATTATTTGCATGCCAACTTGCTGGGGACTATTAATGCACCATTCTCTGCAGAGTTTCTGCTCTGAGTGACAATTTAAAGCACAAAATCTATATTTGTTCAAGCAGAAACTACCTGGGCTTGTATATATACATACACACACACATAGAGCTGGAACATTTGAAGAGAGCGATCAGCTTTATTTGGTTACCACAGAATAACACAGTGGAAGTTTTATGAATGGAGGCTCCCTATTTTTCCTACAGATTTATTAAAGCACGCCTGCTTTATGGACTTTGCCTCCAAATAATTAAGCTATTAATCATTATCTTTCATGCTTTCTCTTCCACTGCTGCCTCATCTCCATTGCAAGTATTAGACCATACATTCTTTAAGACTTGATGTTTAGCAGTTACTGATTTAGAGAATAGTGTGCACTTTGAAGATAAGAACTCTAAAGGCTTTGTAAGCCTGAAAAAAAAATTCTTTTGATTTTGTCTATGCTTTTGATTTTGTGTATTATCAGCTGTGTGTAAAGCATCAGTGAAAGATGGTTTGCTGTATTCTTTCCTACGGGGATAATATAAATGCAGAGTTTGCCTTCTCAGGCATAGAGACGTGGGCCAAGTCTACTGCCTTTGCCCTGGCTCACAAGCCATTGTGGAAGGCATTAATATGGCACTGTACTGGTGTTCTGGAAGTCCAGTGTAAAGCCAGCCTTTATCACTGTGAGCACTGCTGTGGCTAAATGGCTTCTTGGCTCATCTCTCTCCAAGGGCATATCAGCAATAACCAGAAAGGAATGCTCACCAACAGTCTCACTTCTCTAGTGAATGCACTAGAGCAAGGGATAGCACTGGTGTGTTTTTATGTTTTATAATGTGTTCTCATTTATTTGAGAGGGGCATTTTGAGTGTGCAATTTCAAGATATTTCTTCATGAATAAATGATAAGCCTGGAACTTGGAACTGGTGAACTTAATCAGTTGTTTACCTTGATGGAGCAGTATAACTCTTACTTTTCTTTTAAATCTGACAACCTTTGAAGTGTGCATAGATTAAAGCTTTCCCAACAGACCTCTTTTTATTTATCTGCTATGTATATAAGGAACAATATGCTTAAAGTTACATGGAGACTTTCCAGCAATTCTTTCATTGCTACCTATTTTCACATACTGTATTTTTTCCTTTTTCCTTGTAATGGTATGCCCTATTATCTTTAGCATCTACACCTTACCCAGAACTTTATTGGCCAAGATTTCCAAGAATTGCTTTTTTTTTTTTTTTTTTTTTTTTGTCTAGATGTGAAAGGGAAGCTTCATCCAAAAGACCAGCACGTGGTCAGGCCATAATCTAATTTTCAAATTGAGCACAAGGTTATTATTTTTCTCTGGTACTGAGGGTGACAAACAGGAACTGTGTAAGGCTGGTTTTTGAATGAAAGAGGTTTTGGGAACCCCCTCCTGGCTAACAGCAGGCTAATTCAGAAATGAAAATGCTATATTTTTAGGGGGTAATTTTTTGATTCTGTTCGTAGCATGGTGTCACCCACCAGGTCATTCCATGCATCTCAATTATATTGGAAGCATAGTAATAGTTTTCCATAATACAGAAGTCTTTGAACCTTTTTGGCAATGGCCAGCCATGTTGATTGATTGGCAGAGATGATTTGATCCACACAACTTTTTTTTCCTGTTAAAGAACATTAGGTGTTTAGATTTGTATCTAATGTTAATAAACCTGTTAGCAGACCAGGTGGTTGGCAACATCATCTCATTGCTTTCAGCCTGATTCTGCTAGTTGGGAATGAGATGCGTGGAAGAGCAGAAAGTAAATTTTTAATATATATGGTTGCACACTTAGAATAGCAATTTATCTGTTGCAAAATTCTGTAAGAATGTGCCTACTTAGCAATGCTGGCAAGCAGCTGCAATCAAAATAATCAAAACTCATGTTGTCAAATAATTTCATGCTAATATGGTGCCCTGTTGACCTTTCTAGGCTGAAAGTGAGAAATGGCACACTAAAGCATCCTTGTGCGATATATGGCCCTTCAAGATACTTGTCTAAATTATGTTGAATAATTCATGGTGAGCTAATTAGTTAATTAGTGTTCCATTCCAGTGGAACTTGTGCTGTGTCTGAATTTGAGCTTCTATCTTTATGCTCTCATCCTCAAAAAATGACAATAGAAATCTTGTCTCTTGCGCTTATTATTTCCCCACAGCATTCTTCCTCATTTGCAAGAAACAATTCCATTATCTACCCTATTTTTGTGCCTTGTTTTGTATCTCCCAGTGGATCCGTAACAAAAATTCTGCTGGTGAAATGCACAGCAGGATTCAGAATGGTGAGAGTAGTAGCGAGGGCTGTAAGTCCTGCAGGTATACAGGGATATAAGCAGTAAGAATTGATGTTGTCACTCTGGACTATGGTACTATACAGGCACCTACATGGGACACTCAGCTAAAGCAGATTGCAATATCTGAAGGTGTACACTCCAACTGTTCCCTAATTTTAAGCAGATTTAACATTTACAAGTTTTTGCAGCACCCTGGCATCCTGTTTAAAGTATTGCCATGTAAGCAGAGCTTAGCTGGATTTCCTGTTTCAAGGGCCAGAGACGAAGCTTAGCAGATACATTAGGTTTGGAAGATTCCAAAAAAAGCACCCTATTTATGAATATGCACAGGATGAAATGACCCTATGTACTTTTCATGCCTCATTTTTTTCCTCCCTGTTTTTCATGTATGCACCAAAGACTTTTTTGGCATTTTTCTTGTTGTTGGGGCTTTATTGTTGCCTTCCCCCTCCCTGGATTACTCCTTTCCTCCTTGTGTTTAGAAATTGAAATTTTTCTCCTTCAAAATTTCAAAATACAATAATGATTATTTTTTTTGTAACTTCTACTCCCTTGCTCTGATGGTTTTTCTTCAGGAAATACGTTTTTCAAAATTAAAATCAGAAATGTAAGAACTAAAAATACTGGTTTAGTCTACAAAATGGCCAAGTCTTTGTGCAGACATCCATTAGGTTACATGATTACCCTGGTCTAGCAGTCCTTTATGATAATTTTGAATCTTATCATCACTTAGGTCTTCTAACTGAAAGAGTGAATAGCAAAAAAGCAAAGAAAATGTGAATTATTTTAAAGTAATACTTAAAGATACTTTATTTCCACAGATTCAAAAACCTCAAAAAGAAACTAACAATTTTAAAATTAGCTATTGCTGATTTGGAAGTGCATGTGGTAGGAATTACACATGCCCACCATATGGCATTAGTATATAAAGAAATGGAAGAACATTGTGTAATGATGGACAGGGTCATTTTGCATGCGTGCAATTTTGAGGTCCATGAGTTAATATTACCCCTTGAAATCCCATCCTTGTCATGCCCAGTTTTGTACAGTCTGGCATGTTCCAGCTGGAGGTTGGCAAATCTTGGCTGACACAGAGAGAAGATTCTTTTGGTGGCCCTCTGGCTGATTTGTTCCGTTGCAAAAATAAAGACAACTGTTTGTTCTTACAGGAAGGTAATCCATAATTTATCAGTACTAGTTTAGGTTAACAATTAAAGTCAAGGTCTTGCATCCCAAGTCTGGAAAGTGATCATGCAGTCATACACAGATGGTTTACAAAAGCACTGAAGTGTGGTGTCTGTGAGTACTTCTCTACTTAGGTAAAGTGAAGTGGTCCGAAAATATGAAAGGGTGGAGTCTACCTAGGGTCTGAATGGAACAGATCCTGCTTGCCTATCTGGAATACAGAGTGGAAGTCAGTGACTGGCAGTTAAGATCAACTGCTTCTGTATTCTATGTTTGTTAATGATGCCTTGCTTTGATACCGACTTTAAACAAAATTTTCTACTATAAATGATAAAACCCTGTAAGAGAGAAACCCCCAAAATACGACAGAAAAGCTGTTCAGAAAGCTGTCTTTTTGCTCTTAGGTTACCAGCTCCTCAAGTACCCAGCTAGGAGGCAGTGTGCTTTCTCTCTAAAAATCTAATCAGTCAAGAGCAGGGGGAAAATCTTGGCATCCAAGGCAATGCTAGAAAAAAGTTCCCTCTTTAGAGGGAATAGAACAGTGGAACTCTCATCATTTCATCAAACCATGCTGAGTCTCAAACTAAGAATGGTTCTAGAAAAGATCAGAAATGAGAAATGTCACATGGATTATTATGTGCAAGATGTGCAGGATCCATATCTCTTTTCTGGGCCAGAATGCTGCTCGCCATATCTTGCCACAGATGGGAAGAAGACGGTATATGAAGGGGAAGTTGCTCGCAACTGATTTTTATTTTGGAAGTTCTTGTAAAGAACTTTTTTTTAGTGGTATTGCCTTTAGCAGGTGTGCATAATGTTAGCAGAATGTACTATCAGAAGAGCAGCTTTAGTTTGGTAGTCCTTATGTCTTTTCACAGGGTTGCATCATTGATCAAAAAAAAATAAGGTCACTATGGAAACACAGAAACATCTTAGTGTTTTCTTCACCATGTTTATTTTTAACACTATTGAATCTTATGAATGGTTCTTCAGATGTTGAGATTTTTCTGAATGTCCTTTCTTAATGTGTAAAAGACACACATAGGATTTGACATAAACCTTCAGTGACTTAGAATAATTTTTGCTAAGGGTATTTAGGGAACACAAGCTATTTCTAATGCAAGAAATTTCTCCCAGCCTTTGTGAAAATTCAGTCTTTCTTGAATTTTACAGAATGAATCAATGGTAGCTAACCTCCTGAAATGAGGAAAAGATGGTTGGGATTTCAGTGCAAGAAATAATCAGAATTTGGGGATTTTGAGTCCCTGAACACGTTATTGCACTCTTATATAGACAATCAAAATTTTTACAAGCATCAGCAACTGAAGTGTAAGAACTGCTTGATTTCTTGGGCCGTACCTTGGGAATTACAGTTGCGTACTTAGATTCCTAAATGGTATTTTAGAAGGTGAATATTGTAAATCAATCTTAAATATCTTTGTCAACTGCTTTATTGAAAATCTAAACACATCCTATGAGAAAAATTGTCCATCTTTTTATTGGGCTGTATAAATTAATGCTGCTGGTGGAAAGCAAAGATACTATCAAAATGTCATAGATGTGAGATTGATTTTAGTGGGGGCACATAAATAGTGATCCATGTCATCAGTAAAAGTGAAGACATAATCTTTAAAAAGGCAAACTTTTTCTATCTCTGTCACTTAATGAAATTAAATTTTGCTCCCTCACTTTGCCTCTCCTCCTTGCCCTTCTTCCCTACCCTTCCAAATTTTCACAACATTAAACTTCATTTCACTGATAAACCTACATGTAGTTTGAATCCAGCGGAATTCTGTAAGCTAAGTTTGACAGAATGGGGACATACATTTAGAGGAAAAAAATAAGAAGACATACACCATTCTTTATTTTTTCTCTCTAAAAACATCGCTATTTTAAATCAAAGTAGATGATCTTTGCATATTCATGTGCCCCGAATATGAGTTCTTGTCAAAATCATCTTTCTCTAAAGAACATCCATTGCAGAGCTCAGACCCTCATGTCAGTTGCATACAAAGTAGGATCTAGTGCAATCTCTGGAACTCTCCGGATTTCTGCTGTAGAATTAGTTCTTTTGAGAAACAAATATCTTCCTTTTGTGGACTTGCTGCCAGCTTGCCATGCTCTTCTGTTTTGAACCTGGAATTACTCCTGTAACTTTTGTAGATTGGGCCTTTCAGGTTCCATAGGAGAGAATATCCAATTCCCTAAGTCAAACACCTTCGCATCAAATTAAAGTGTATTGTGCATAACACAATATTCATAAATTCTTATAAATGGACAAAACAGTGGACCAGCTAAGAATTATATTCAAATATTTTCATTAAAAAAAGTCTGAAATAGAACTAGGAACACTGTTTGCGTATGGGTGTCTTATCCCTCATAGTTCTCAAACCATGGTGAGCAGTTAGTTCAGTGCCATTCATCAGCCTTCTTGCACAAGAGGAACCTTAAGGCCTTGTCATAGCTGTTATCATTTCTCAGTTCATGTTTTCCTTTGCCAGTCAACCCTTTTTCACTACTACAAAAATTGTGAAGAGTTAATATAGGATTTCTTTAAGATAAGCCTTTGCCAGAGAAGACAAAATAATGAATAATATGTTAAGATAATCTGATGTACCAGTTTAGGAAAGCAGCTCTATTTATTGGTTTTATCTTAATGACTTTCTGAACAGGGACCTAAATTGCAAATCCTTTAACTTCTCTATAGGGAGAAATAGTGAATTTTAAGTTATTAAAAACCCCCTTATGAACAGTAGTTTGCAGTTGTGCTTGTTTTGGCTGGCATAGAATGAATTTTTTTCACTGTAGCTGGTATGAGCTCTGTTTTGGATTCATGCTGAATAGAGAGTTGAAAAGAGGTGTTTTAGTTACAGCTTTTTCTGCTTCTCATCCTTCCCCTGCCCCTCACCCAGCAAGCGGGAGGCAGGTGTATAAGATGTTGGGAGGTGATGCAGCTGGAAGAGATGATCTCACCCGACCAAAGGGATGTTCCATGCCTTAAGGAGTCAATCTCAACATTTATAAAGACAGGGAAAGTTGGCTGTGGGCTACAGCTCAGGAACTGGCTGGACATCATGGTGATGAACCATTGTTAATTTTTTTTTTCTTTTTTTTGTGTGTGTGTGGGGTTTTTTTCCCAGTTATTGAACTACTCAACCCACAAGGCTTCTGAGCCTTTCCCTTTTAATTCTCTTCCTCCCTTCCTGGGAGGGAGTGAGAGGCTGTGTGCTATGCATGAGTTGGGTTAACGGGTTAAATCAGACAGCAGAAAAAAATTAATTTTCTTTTTTTAAGGTTATGTATGTAGTGATTACCTTTGAATTACAGAGGATTTATTGGCTTAAGCAATCAATATTTTACTCAAAATAGCCCATTTCTTCTCTCAGACTGGGATACTGGATCTTTGTTCACTTTATTCTCTGTCAATTTTGTATTTACTAGAGCATTTCAAATACAAAATATTAAAGACAATGCTACCAATTAATAGAAGCATCTTGCTTCTACAGTGAAAGAGATAGGATAAGCTGTGTAACTTCATAAAATGAACCCTAAGTTAATAATTTATTTGCCTTTTTCCACTACAGTAATTGTGAATGACATTTTTAAATTTAAGTAGTAGTGTAAAACACATTAAAAGCTAAATATTCTCTGCCAAAAACAGTTGAACATTTTTGAGATTCACTTTTCTTTGGCTTTTTCATACTGTGTTAGGAGAACTCAATATTTTTAAGCTCTTTTAAGAGCATCTTTAGGCCAGATGGAAACTAGTCACTGTGGCAACTGCTTGAGATGACAGAAATTAAAGTATCTTCTGGCATTGTCATGGCGAAGACTCTACAGAGCCTTTCATGTCTGGCAAGGGACTTCAATACCAAATTATTGATATTCTTTGAAAGTATTGTCTCAGTGTTTCCAACTGAAGCTGCTCAATTGGTGCGAACCCACAATGTGACTGTGTCTTCCATATCCATGTGATCCTGCTGACTATTAGTAAAACCGGTTTTGAGGGATAATCTATGCCTTAGCCCACTGATTATTTAATAAATAGCCATTCTATTCTCCTAATAACGTTTTAAGAATTACCTTTGAAGGGTTACTACTGGTTATGTGATTATAACCTTCTCCTGTGACGTGATAAAACTTTGATTCCTATGTGGAACCCTGAGACTTTCCTTCCCTGATCTTGATGAGAATGTTTTCCCTGAAGCAAAACCCCCCCCTTTTTCTAAGGGGGGGGTTTCACGGAATCAATTATATTTTGGCAGATTTTTTTCCTAGTCAGTCAGGAAATAGTATCAGAAATATCTGACAGACCCTGATGTCAAGGAAAATAACATTTAGTTTATTTTTTTATTGATATAAATATGTATTTTTCTTTTGAATATCATTTATTTATTTGAAACTTTTCAATATCTTCTCTCTTAACACTGATTTGAAATGAGGAAAAAAATAAAAACCCCTTTATATACTTATGAAGAATGAGAAGCAATTTTACATGGGAATGCCTGAAATTAGTTTTCTTGATGAGTTTGTGTATCTAACTACAGCTTTGTGGGTAAAAAAAAATTCTATATCTAATTATATTGTATGCGTATGTTCCATTTAATTACTAGTGAGAATAACTTAATTTATAAGCAAATGAGGAACATAGTATTTTTGTCTGGTGATACCAGTATATCATACTGATATGTTAATGTGACATATTGTGGTGAATATTACTGAAGCATTATCATTCTCTCTGTGTAACTAGCAGTGTAGAGAAGTGGAAGAGAAATAATAATTAATGTGCTGTGTCCTAGCAGAACTTTCTCTTTTGGAAAGAGTATAAACAGAGGTATAGAAAATTCACAAGTAAAAGAAACAAAAATATTAAGTTAATGTAAATTATTTTGCTGGCCAGTTTCTTCTGTTGAAACAAACCATTGCAGACCAGGCTTGTCCCAGGCGTCATTTTTCTTGTGTAGGTTTCCATTAAATTATCTAGCTGTCATCATTATTTCTTATTAGCCCACAGTATCTGCTTTGTAGTTTCTTGAGAAATGTTGAGTGGTCTTTAAGGAAGACAGAAAGTTTTAAAAAAAGAGATAATTCAAGGTCTTGGATCTCCATTTTGGTGAAGGACCTGAGAAAGAGCAAGGAGCACAACAAATTACCAAATTATCCCTGCTAATTAATAGCGAAGGTTCCCATGTCACTTGGCAGGGTGTAGAATTGTTTACTCATGCAGAAAGCTGACAGGGTTATCAGTCTGTACCCAAGTTCTGCATTCATCTGAAAACAGCCTTTGACTGCACAAAAGTAAACACTGACTGGTTTGTTTGTTTTTTTCTTTGGTTTTCTTTTATTTTTCATCAGTAACCCCAGCTTTGAAGGAGCTTAGAAGTCTTGTAGGTACACAAACCTCATGCAAACATCAAAACTCTTAATTATTAACTCCTGTTTCCAGAGAGAGAGCTGGCCCTTAAGTGGGAATAAAAGCAGATTTTCACCCATGGAAGTTCACAGTTCTCAAAGTCTTTTTAGTGATAGGAAAAAGGACAGATTTGTTTTGAGACCCTACTTCAATGTAATGTATTGGTAGATAATACTGAAACATTTGATTAAATGTTGATTTATTTTTTGTTAAAAATAGAAAAAATAATAACTACTAGAATAGACTAGAATTGAAGTCTAAAAAAAGGCTCTGTGTGCCAGACAAGATATGTGAAGGAAAGTGTCACTCCTGTCTGTGTATTGGTCCTCAATTAATTCTAGAAAATATACTTTTTTACTGGTTTCAAAAAATTTAGAAATTAATTGCATGATTTCAAGAGGAAACTTATGTGCTTAAGAAAATTATGGTGGCATTTAAGCATGAGGCCAAGCTGAGCTTGGAATCATTCACGTGTTGCTTAGAGTGCAGGACTTTTTCTCTTTAGTAATTGTTCTTGCTGGTCAGCAGCAGTAACTGGAAACGAGCATAGAAGAACTACTTCAAAAATGTATCGGGGTCTGCAAAATACTTTGAGAAGATTTCATGGAAAGTGCATGAGAACAAGTGAAAAATGGTGGCTGACCTTACTGCCACTGTTCATTTCAGCTGTTTGGTCTTACTTTGGTAGTATTTTGTATATACTCCTAAAATATTTCTTCTGTTTTGACAGGCAGTACAGGAGACTTGTGTTAGACAGTCTGAATAATTTGTTATAAATCTGAGTGCCTTGCTAAGATAATGAGATCTTAATTATGTGTAATTGTTCTTTTCTCATTTTAATTTCTCTCAAGAAATTCACCTTATTTTTACCAAAACTCTTACAAAAGAAATCAGCTTAGAACCATATAATTAAATTTTTATTTTTGATACCAAGCTGCTTATCTTGTTAAGCTTTATCAAGCACACTTTAAATCAACATGTTTACTTATTGCTGTGATCATTAACAATCAATCTAAATAGTCCTAATTTCCTGGTTTCCTGGAGGTTCTTAATCCCAGCCTTCCAGGGAAAGAGTTTGCATTAAATTTTTGGTGGCCTTTCCCCTCATGTAATGATCTAAAGTAAACTGTCTGAAATCCTAAGGGCACTGGAACAGAAAGCAAAACCCACAGAGGTTTGAAAAAGCTGAATTAGCCCTTTAAGCAGCAGGCTCCCACATTTCTGGTGCCTTTTTTTTCCTCGGGTAGGACTTCCCTCTCTAGCCAGCATTCTCATCCCAGACAGATATTTGTTGCTGCAGATTACGGCGGAAGAGAGCTATGGTGCATAGAGAGAGGGGTAGTGAAGATCTTTCTTCTGGCTTAGTATTTTCCCCATGTAATATAATGTATTTAGGGAGACTTTCAAAAATAATGCATTTGTTTGTTCTGCTTGATAAAAATGCTTCTATCGATGCTTCATTCTGTTTCTCATGTTCTTAATGTTTCTGGGAAGATATGTTACTGAATATATGAGAGGGTGGGTGGAAGTATGCCTTCCACATAATGAATGGCATGTCTAAATATACACCTTTTGAGCAGTACTTGGGCCCATCTGTTTTTCTAACTAGTTATACAATCAGAGCAGGAAATACTGAGTAGGTTGAGGTGACAATGACAGAAGAAAATTGTTGTAACTTTACCCTAATCTTGTGTCTGGAAAAGCATTCTCCAGCTTGAAAAGGAAAGTAGGAAAACTTTAAACAGAAATATAATCACAACACTTTAATCACACGGTTTGTGCAGTAAATTAAGTCTGCTTTACAATAAATATCTGATTAATATTATTAGATATAATGGTATTTGAAGCCCCAGCTGCAAGTGAGGCTGTAGACCAATTAACATTATGGTCAAGGGAAAGGAAAAAAAAAAGTGTGTGGAGACTGTTATACATCCAAATTGAGTGAAATTGTGGGCTATATAAAGGAAACACTTATTTCACTTGTCTGGGGACTGTATGTCTAAACTGGCTGCATGGCACATTAAAGGCCATTCACTACTCACTCACTGCATACTTTTTGTTTTTAGTTAAATAGGAATAATAAAGAGAGAAATTACCATGGGAAAATGAGACTTTTTCATGATAAAATTAACCATATCTAATATACAGAAGGATATTGAAAAATAAGAAAAAGAATAATATCTTGGTCATATGATTTGTGCCATCTCAGGTTGCTTAGAGTTTTTTCTAAAAATACAGGCTGTAAAATGCACTTAGTTTTTCATATCCTGAAAATATAAAGGCTTTTCTTGGTTTGAGGAAACCTATATAAAATTAAAATATTAATTTTCAAGTCTAAAATAGAATTTAAGAACAGGTTTCAATATTCAGAATATAATTGAAACTTGTAGGATAGTTTTAAATGGTTCAAAAGGCAGTGACATTTTAATGCATTTTTTTAAAAAATATATATGCACATCCCCATAGCATGTGCTGGGGTGAAAATATATATCAAAATGTGTTGTGGTAATTGTAGGCTGACATCATCTTCTAATTTTGTTCCTTCTTGAGTGTCTCTTTAGCCTTTTTTTTTTTGATAGTGTTTTGCAGTGTTGTGTGCTATAATTGAAGCCAGAGCATTTTTTTCTGGTCTGAGTGTCAGGTATTTTTGTAGGAAATTATCTAGTCAATTAATACTAAAAAAATACAATGTTGAGATGACCGGCAGTGAATTCTAGGTTAGACTGAATTTCAGAAATATGTGAACCAAGTTGTGAAGCTAAATAAAGAGCAAAATAAGTACTTGAAACTCCTTATTTTGAAAGTCCACCTCAGAAAATTGTCCAAATCTGCCAGTGCCAGATGTCCTCTCTGGTGTGCTTCAGTGTTGTAATAGTGCCATGCTAGGTCAGTGCGTGTGTACCTGTGTCTTAAAGCTGGGCACAACTTTCTGATCCTTTGAAGCAGCAGCATTTCCTTAGTTTTGACTGAGACAGAAGACAGGTACTTAATAAACCCTTTGTGACAGCTTTTGTTTCTGTTTTCTTAAATGGAGAAAAAACACTACAGGGCTGTGTGACTAAAACTGTGGAACCAGAGAGTGGGAGAGCTGGATAAGAGTTATGAGATTTGGAAAATGACAATTTCATTCAATGTCCCTGCATACAGAGGAGGGATTTGATTTGTTTTTAATATGCAAGCCCCCTTTCTACTCTGATGGAATTGGAATTATTATTATGGACTTTTTTCCACTATTTTCTCCATGAAGATTTAAAAACAGTTTTTCACAGATTAATCGGTATCTATGACAACTGTACAACTTGTGCTTTTGATTTGTATTTTTCCAGCTTTTATAGGGAGGTGAAGTAGCAGTGTTACATGTTGACAGTGGGAGAATAGCCAGCTTCGTAATTGGCTTTAAAAACAACAACAAATAAAATCTCTCCTCCTAATTCTGTTCTCGTGTGATAGAAAAGTCTGTGAAATGTGATGATTCAGTATTCTGTTTCACTGAGATGGGCAATGCAATGGAGTTGGGTATATAGTACTCTGACATTTATTGCATAAGAATCAGGATAGAATTCTCTCTGCTGGACTGTATACAGGTTTGTTTGTTTGTTTTGCTGAGTTTAAAGTTGAGAAAAGGAGACAGTTTATCTTTTTATTTCCTCCCTGCTATTCTCTAGTATATCTGTACAGCATTTACTAGTTATATTACTTATTTGGCATAATGGTTTAAAAACGACTATATGTTCTCCCTTCCAGCTTGTGTGTATGCACAATAGGGTGTATCACTTGGTAGGGCAGGTGCTCTAGTAATTTCTGGTTGTTGCGATTTAACCAACAGCTAAGCACCACACAGGCCACTCCCTTGATGCCTCTGCCTGCTCTGCTCCATCTCCCCAGTCCTGTAGTGGGACAGGAGAGAGAATCAGGGAAAAAAATAAGGCAAAAGTTCATGGGTTAAGAACAATTTAATAGGTCAGAAAAGGAAGGGGAAATAATGATGATGATGATGATGAACAAGATAAAAGACTTAAGAGATAGAAGACCAGTGATGCACAATGCAATTGCTCGCCAGACAGCTCCTGAGCAGCAGCCCTGGGCCAGCTTTTCCCTTAATGTGTCTGCTGAGCCTGATGCCACATTGTGTAAAATAGTCCTTTGGTCAGTGAGGGCCAGCTGTCCCAACTGCTCCCCTCTCAGCTTCTTGTGCCCCCCCAGCCTCTTCACTGGTATGGTGCGGAGCAGAAAAGGCTTTGACTCTGTGTAAACACTGCAAAACAACAATTAAAACATTATTGTTGAATTGAATTAATTAGCAACAATTAAAACATAAACATTATTTCCATCCTAAATCAAAAGTACAGCAAGCACTGTGCTAGCTATGAGAAAGAAAATTATCTTTATCCCAGCTGAAACTAGGTCACTGATTATTGGTCTCTAGGATTTTGCCAGAACTCCTCCTACCAGAAGCAAAAAGTACATGAAGCCTTTTAAAATGTTTTGAAGGATAACTTTAATGCATATGAAAGTTTAATAATTCTTGCTTTAATCTTTTACATTTTGATTGACATGTATCACCTCCCAAAGGTGTGGTTCTGGGCAACTATTGTTCTCCCCTGACTATTTTGTGAGCCTCATCATACGCTTGAGCAGAAATTAGCATAATTTCTGGCAGGTTTTTCAATTCTGTTAGAGATCAGCAGACTTATGCTACATTCTCATACTGTTTTTTCTGAAATATACTCAGGAGAATGTACAGTTACCTGGCCAGACTTCTTGTTGCATATAAGACCTCTACTTATTCAACAAGCCTTGCTCCTGGATCTCACTCTGGATTACTAACACTGGTAGCAAGTTGAGTTTCTGAAGTTATCTTCTCTGTATTCACTCAGGAAAGGAAAAAGCTGCTGATACTACTTTTCACAGCTAATTCTCTGGGGAAGCTCTAATGTTTCCAGTTTTCCATGAAGCCTTAATAATGAAACCAACAAATCACAAAATTGTATTAAAATTAATTGGCTTACAAGCTTTAAACATCAGGACTTCAAAGTGTTTCATGTCTGGAAAGTCATGTTTTATTTTAATGTGTACCTTAGTTTTGTCATAGTTTAGTAATGGTACTGTCTTGTAGTGAGACTAGGCTATGCATTAACCTTCCCTTTCCAAAATCTTCATCCTCCTGAGGGTTGGAAGGAAACCTGGATGTAATAGGATCCTGGAGAATCATTGGTTACCCTCTTCTTCTGTGTGAATGGAGCAAAGACTACCCTGATTGTGGTCTTAGGAATATTTTTTTTGCTCAATTCTTCTTAACAAACACAAAAATAACAAAACAAAAGCTCTGACAGAAGATGAAATTTTTTAAATTTGGTTTTGAGGGCTGTTTAAATCATCAGGGGAAGCTAGCAGAGTTGTTGCATGTCCTTGTAAAGAGCAGTTTTCCACAGAATTAGGTGTGAAATCATGTTGCTCTGAGCACAGTATGAATTGATAAAGATAGAAACTTCAAGCTGTTAGTAGAGAAAATTTCAGGCAGTGCTCAATGTAAAACATATTTCTGGGATTATCTGTGTTAAGTTAATAACAAAGCAACCAGGTTTGTGCCCATGACTATATGTGTCTGTTTCCATGGTGTTCTTTGCTGCTTTCTACCCTCTTTTGTCTTTGGACACACAGACACATCCTCAAGGTGTGAGAGGGAGGGAAGGAAAAAGAGACAGCATTGGCAGTCCCTCCTTCACCTCTGTAGGTCTTGCATACCCTTTGATTCTGGCTGTTAAGGAGTGCCTGCATCTGCTTGGACCCTAACCCCCTGGGGAGTCAGGAAGGTAGAAAGAAACCTGACGCTTTGCTGTATCTGCTCTGACAGGCTGTGATGGCAGGCATGTGAAGTATGAACCATATTGCATGTGGCAATTAGCAAACAAGACATGTAAAGAACAGAAAATTCAATGTTAAGGTGTAGGGGATGAAAATTTCAGTCACAAAGTTGTCTGTACCTCTCAGTGCTGATGCTTCACACACACCTCTGGAATATATTTAGCATTCTTCTCATCATCCTAATTAGTCAGGGATAAAGAGTCAAATAGCCTTCAAAATACTGGACAACATTTCTGTCAAGGAGCTAGTTTTGAACAGAAATCTGATATCCTAATTTTTGGGTTTATAATTTCCTGTCTGTAAATCTTATCTCAAATTTATAAGGCTCTTTTGAATTTTGGAGCCAACATCAGCAGTTAAGAGCACTTCCTGTTCATACTTGATTCGGATGAATCTACAGACAAAACTTTGTGGCTTCCTCCTGCTCCCTGTTGGAAGAGCTTTGAAAAGGATGGGGTGTTACCTAATTCTACCCATATATACAACAGATAATATAATTAAACAAAGCAAATGCTGCATTGTGAATTACGGAAAAAATTTGAATTCAAACTCTCTTTTTAGACATGTGGAAAAGAGTGAAATATTGTTACTCATATGAGTAAAGACAGGTAAGGTTTGGGGTTTTTTTCTGTTTTGTGTTTGGACATTTTGAGGGTTTGTGTTTTTTTCTTGTTGTTTACTGACATAATGTGACAATTTTTACTAGAAGCTGAGTTACTAGCAGATGACAACAAAGATTCAAGAAACACCATCTGTATCCGTTTTAGTGCTTTTGATGTACTAAATCTTCCTTCCTTGGAAACCTGCATTTTCACAGATAGAAGTGTTTCATGGCTTTTGACTAGATTCCTATATGGAAAGTTTGTTGGGTTTCGGGTGGTTTTGTTTGGGTTTTTATGGTCCAAGGTGAAGTTTGAAGGGAAGCACTGTGTGTGAACCCATGCTACTTGCCAGTGGACATGTAAGAATCAGACTATGATATAGCATGAGATAATAAATTTTAAAAAATTCAGTAATATATTAATCCAGAGGCTTGAATAGGGGGTTTCTTTTAATATTTGTGAACCATTTTTCTATCTTATTGAGCGTAATACCTGTCTATACTCACACACTGTGTAGCATGATAGGCTGGCGTGATATTGAGAAACTTTATAGCAGATTCTTGTCGTTGTTTTTTTCCCCTGGAAACTGGAATAAGAGAGACACCTTCTTGTCAATCTTCTTTTGTTTGTTTGTTTCAAAGTAGCCTGTCAATATATCTACTTTGTCTTCCTTTCCAGAAGAGCAGATGCTCTTTAGATTTAAAATTGGACCAAATGTTTAAAACTAAAATCCGTTAATCTGGCATGTTCTAGCTCCTAAATACCTAATATACTTGCAAAAGTACAAAGTCTATAAGTCTATATAATAGGAATATCTTTCCTAAATTGTATAATGGATGTGGGTTGTTCACAGATTGGTAAATGGGTTGTCAAAACAATTACACACGTGGTTGAAATTATATCAGTAGTGAGTTCTGAAGTGACCTGTTATGTAACCTACACAGAAATTCTAGATGTCTGTTGGTATGAAATGCTATGTAGCTTTTTTGCAGCTATGGTGATTGAAATGTCACTTTTCAACACTGTACTCAGGATTAAAACTAACATATTCCCCAGATAAGTGCCTTGAACCTAAATTAAAACTTTTTCAGAAATGATGATAAAGTGAATGCATTGGTACATGAGAACTTTGAACACCACTAAAAAATGAAGAGATTTTCAGATTTAAAAAAAATTGTTTAAAGAAGTTTTCAAACTGCCAGTTTTAGGGTTTTTTTTTCTTTCCCTGCTGGAAGCAGAACGTGTGGGTTTTCAATAGCATGGAAGACAGAATTTGGATAGAAAAATGGCATCAAATATATCTGAAAATATTTTCCTTAAGGGAGTAGAATTAAAGATTAAAGCATAAGATTAAATTATGTTAGTAAGAAAATAATGACAACAGCACCAGAATGATCATGACTGAGTAGCAAGAACACCTACCAAACTGCTACCCTGCGAAGACTGTGACATTTCATTGTTATTGGTTTTTATTGTTTGTTTGTTTGTTTGTTTGGGGTTTTTGGTTGTTTTGTTTTGTTTTTTTCCTGGAGTCTTCTCCTGTAACTCTTGATATGAAAGGGAAATGCCTGGTGGCAGTGCAGGCCTATTACTTTATTATTAGTCATAGTTCACAGAAGGTCATAGGAATTCATGCACTACTCTCTTTCTTCTAGTTGCTGTTCCCCAGCACATTCTTTTTAATAGAAAGACTCTTTTTCTAAACTTCTGTTTTCAGCACAGACTCCTTTTCCAACCGTTTCAAGCAAATTGCCAGCATGTTGCTAAAAAATAAAACGCAATTTGAAGAAATTGTGTTCATCTACTTCATAAAAAGGTTTAGTATTAAGTCTTTGAACTGCTTTAATTCCTGCCAGCACAGAGTATATGAGTTTCTTTATTAAAGCCATCCTTTTTTCTTTTCCCAGCAGCTACACTTGCTCTCTTAATAGTTGTAGAATAAATTCATTTCCCCACAATTTGCAGGGTTTGTCGTGTTTTATCATTAGTAGCACTTTTTAAACACTGGCTACTGCTAAAAATGAGAAAAAACACCTTAAAACTCAAACCCAACCAAAAATCCCCACACCCAAAAGCTCCAAACAAAAATGTATATATAGATTAATAAACTCATCAATGGAGGAAATGGTTAGCGTCCTATTGCTTGAAAAGCATATTAAAAGACTAATAAATTTAGAGGTTTGGTGGTTGGCTACTTCTGGAGCTTTCCCAAGAGAATTTGAGGTTTATGTTGTTGCTATCCTTCTGAATTCTCTCAGCTACAACCAAATCATACTTCCATAAAATTCAGTGATTTGAACGTCAGAAGAAACTGTTTTTTGTAGTTACCTAGACAGAGTTATTCATCATATTACCTATGTTGCTGAAACAGAAATGAATAAAAACTGTTTTACTTCCCAAAGAATTAATAAACGCTGCATTAGCACATTTTTGAATGACTAATTAGTATGTTATAATGAACCATAATTATTATTGCATATGAGAGACTATTATTTTATGATTGCATAGTCAGGGCTATTTAAGTTTCTCTGGTTCCAAAAACTCAAGACACTTTCCTATGTGTAATGAACTAAAACATGTGGACCATGTACAATGTAGACTAAACCCATATGGACTTTTTTATGTGCGCTTGGACCTTGATGTACACAGAGGTACTGGCTAATGCTGGAGGGGGTTTTTTTGTGGAGTCCAGTCTCACAGATTTCTCAGTTCTGAGCATTCAATGGGATTGGGAACTGAGCCACTACCATCCCCTTTTATAGGAGGAACTATCAAAGAAATATCTTTGTTTTTAAGAATTTTGAAGGAAAATGGCATGTTTTTTTATTCCTGTGACCCACTGAATAGGAAATTCAAACTCTGAAACAAAACAGTAAAATTGCAGCATGTTATAAAAAGCTAACTGGGTTGGTTGAACACAAGAAGAAAATTTATATTTGCTGGACTTGAGTGCATTACATAACCATTCCAAATTTATAAACAGTAACTAGAGAGATAAAGTACTAAAACTAACTGCTCCTAGGGTGATATAGGGCTACATTACATGACTTGTATTCTGATAATTAAAACTAGTTGGTTGCAGTATTGCCACAAAACAAGGTCAAATCCAGTTGCTTGAAATATAAAATGACAAAGCAGCACATCAATAAGTAGTCATTCTCTGATGTAACAAGCAAACATGAAGGGCTAAGTCCATAGGGTTGCTTAGTGTGCTTAGTTGCTTAGTTAGGTGTTGCTCCTGTCAGTAGATACTCTAAAAATTGCTTGTCCTCCCGAGTTTCTTTAAATCCCACGGATTTGACTGAGGATGCGGATAACTGCCTAGGTTCTGTTGTGGAGAGGCTGGCTCTGAAATGCTCCCAGTATGAGTAATGCTTCATATTGTACATGTGAAAGCTACAGATGCTCGTAGCCTTCAGGGAAAGAAATTTCTGTAGGCAGATTTTTAGACACAAACACAAGCTGCGTCTTGCAAAAGTATCAGCACTCACTTCCTGGAAGCTTCCTTTAAACAAATGTTCTTGGCTTGACTAAATCCAAGTTTAGATTCTTCCTTCTGCTCAACTGAGCCTGATGTAAGAATTATTGTGATATGGGTCTGTAGCAGTCTATTTATTGAAAATATTGTAATTATACCCATATTTTCTTGACAAGTTGCAAAGATTAGATTTCTTCATACTGAGAAAATGTGAAGGACTTTCCCTGCACTTGTGATGAATATCCAATATACTGTAAAATTTTCTTCTGTTTTTTGGGGGGTGTTGTTTTTTAATGATTCATCAAGCTTTTGAAAATTAATTGTTCAAAACCTAGAACACAAGCTAGAGCTTTGACTTTTTCTCTCCTCTTCTGTAAGTTAGATCATGGTTTGGGAGATAACCCTTCTTCTGCACTGGGCACACTAATATTAACATGAGGATGAGAATACAAGAATTTTAGTCCAAGGCCTACAGACATGTTACATTTGTTTAAATGTTGCATAGCTTGAGCCTTCTCCACTGAGAATAAAATATTATCTCTACTGGAAGAGTAGATTCTGTTTCTGCAACAGAATTTGTGTTTCAGCTTTGATTTGCAGTGTAAGTAGTGCAGATTAATTTTATACAGCAATATAAAATGCCAGTCCATCTCAGGACTTCTGCTATGAATGAAAGACTTCTGGTGAATGATGGCCAGATTTGAGGAAACAGAAATTTCATTGTTGTGATAATCTTGCCACAGCACACGAATAGCAACTGCTGGGAGAAGAAACAGTTGTAACAGTATATAGAAAAATATGATAGTGTCATATTTATACTAATCTTGCTCCAAAAAGACACTTATTTTACCTCTTTTTCTGAACACCTCATGTGCTTTTTTATTTGTAGCTGCCAGTCTTTTTCAGTGAGGGCATGTGGTATATATTTGATTGTGACAAATACACCTACCTACCTCCTCCAGAGCTCCCGGATGGGCAGTCTATGGTAACTATTGGTCGTTGCTCCAAAACTGAATCACTGCTGCTTAGTAGCTATTAGTGTCATGGATAATCAATGCAGCAATTGATTCTGATCTAAGAGATTCTGATCTTGGTCACGGCCCTGCTGTTTAAATATCTTCTCTCCCCTGAGTAAGTTTGTATTCAGAGAGGGGAATGAGCACAAAATGGTATGCAAGAAACTTGAAGATATCTCTGTTTTAAAGAGAATTTTTAACATCTTGAGATCTATGTTGCTAACAGATCAGTTTCATAAAAACAAGGTTATATTTTAAGATCCTTAGAACTGACATGTTTAGCTGAAAATTGCTGGGTGTCAGCTTCAATTACTTAAAGTGTTTAGTTTCCATAATAAACACAGAAATACTGTATTTAGTAGAGGGTAACTCTGCAGAAACTGAAGTATGTCACTGATACTGATTGAAATGCTTTTCAGGATGAGCTGAATTTAAATATTTTCATTGCTCACTACAGTGCCTGTGGGTTTTGTGTTTTTTTTTTTTTTTTCTCGAGTATGTATGTAAGTGTGTGTGTTTGCATATATATATATATGTATGAAGTCACGTATTTATTAAAATATGCTATCTCTACAGGGTATGCTCTGGCCTAGAACTTTGTTGCTGTTGCACTGAATTGCCCTGGGTATCTCAGGACAAACCAATCCATGGTGGACACAGGCAGGCTTGGGAGGAAGTTTTTTCCAGTCAGCACCAAGAAGACAAGAGTGAGAATGATGGGGGAGAGATTAAGATAAATTAAGATTCTGGGAAGTCAGAGGCACTTGGTCATTGAGATGATCCTCTTTCAATCTCACTGCTCATGTTGCTTTAGGGAATAGGCTTCTTTGGGAAGCATGTCTGATGTGCCTTCCAGTGGGGCAAGGTTCCTGGCAGATCGCTAGCTGCAGTCCGGCCAACAATGGTTATAAGCCTACATGTGTGCCAGTTTTCAGTATCTGCAAGTCTTCCTTGCATGTGGAAAACTGCAGCATGAATATATGTTCTTCTTTCTGACCCTCTAACAGGGATTTGAATTAATTTTATCCAAGACAAACACTGCTACTGATCTTTTTGATCTTTGGTGGTGAAAAATTCTGTAGATTCGCAGTTTTTGAAAGCTGAGATTTAGCAAGATATTAGGAAAGGAATTTTGTATGAGACTACAATGCAGGGGAATATTTTAAGTTTGACAAAAATACTTAATTCTCTTCTTGTTGTCACCCACTTCCACTTTATCTAGCTTTTGAAATTTCAGAATAAGAGAGGTGTGAGAGAGACCACTTTACATTCAATCTTATAGTCTCTCTTCTTAAACTGTGTATCTGCAACTCAGTACACATTTATTCTCCATGTAATTAGTATGATGTGGCTAAGGCAGGGTAGCAGTTTTTTCTAAATTGGTTCCAGAAAGTATGTAAAATGTTGGATAGATTTTTGTTTTATTAAATTTTGTCAAGACAGTATATTCTTCTATCTTGCTCCACCTAGGTATAAGCTGGGCTGTTGTGTGCTAAATTAAAAAAAAATGTTTTAACATTCTTTAACAGGAAAGCTAAACATGTACAACTTCTTTGTTGGTTTGGATAACAAATAAAACAAGGAAACAAAAACAGACTTCTCATAGAAGTTGTTCAAAAAATTTTATCTTATAGCAACACAAAATATTAAAAGAACAGTACTTGTCTTTGTTTATGCCCAGAAATTAATCAAATGGCATGAAGAAACAAGAAGATTTTTTGCAATAAAACCAGGCAAAGTTATTAATATAAAATTCCTGATTAATCTATTGGATATTCTAGAGGAAGAAAAGCATTCATTTTTTATTTAAACAAAGTATTCATGTTTTAATAACTTAAAGAAAAAAAAAACAAAAGAAGAAAGAGAAATATCTATTCAGAAATTTGTTTAATAAAGGGGGAAATTTGCCAATAACCTCACAGAGAAATAGAAAATACAATATTCTATGTAGTCTGAGATTCTTTTTCTTGAGGTGTAGAAAGTACAATATAAAATCCATTGTTCACACAGCTCAGCTCTGCAGTAGGCTCTAATACAAAAATACACCACATCAGAAATATGACAAACTGAGACAGAAACATTAAACTGATAAAGCAGATCCACACCACAGGACTGAACCTTGAAAGTTATATCAAACAGCACCAGAGTTTGTGGGGATTTCTTTGCTTACTAACCCTGTCCTAAATCATACATGTACACTCAAAATTGTGGGCTGACTTTTTAAATTCCAGCTGTGTGTATAAAAGCACCATTCATTTTCTGTTTGATTTTTTTTCTCCATTGGCTTTATATGCAGAACTTAGAAAAAATGTAATTTTCCACTGCGGGTGCACAGCATCATTCTAAGGAAAGCCTGTGAAAAGCTGTAGTGGGAGCCCAGCAGTATTTCTAGAACTGCAGCTTCAAACAGAAGGCTGCAAACACTGAGATATTTTGACAGGGTTTTATTTTTCAATCAATATAAACAAAAATCAAATAGGCATGAAAATCATCCTGAAGTGTTTAAAAGCTAAATAATGTCATATTGAGAAAGCATAGGTTCATTCCTGTCTTTTTCTACAAAAGAAGAATGCCTTTTTGATGCATTATAACTTCAGTGTGTCTCTTTCCTTGTAAAATGTTGGGGTGGTTTTGTGGTGTGTGGGTTTTCAATTTTTTTCCTCTCGAGAATTAATTTTTCTGACAAAATTTCAAGTTTTAAGAAATGCACTTTTCTAACTAAAAATAGCTCTGATAAGTCCTCCAACCAGCCTCTGCTAAGGAATAACATTACACCTGGTTTAAAAGTCAATTTGATAGTCAATGCATTGTTTGGAGGTTTTTTGTGCACTTTGCTGCAGAGCAATAAATATCAAAACACCATAAATTAACACTTTATATAAGTAGTATACTGACACTTTTCTTACCAGTGTGAGGAATATTAAAATTTCTGTAAGTTTAAAAATCATCAGGTTGTGGCAGTTGTGCTAATAAGGTAAAAGGAGCAGAACATGTGGGAGTGTCAGTAATTATTATCTGAAATGAGAGAGTATTCTAGAAATATCTTAAAGCTATATTGTTGACTTCCAGTGAATGACTGAACATATAAATTGCTTGATGAAAGAGCAGGAGATATCTGTTTCTGTAGGTGCTGTAGATATCTTAGCCCAAGAACTGGAATCCTGAGTGGATCTGGCTTACAGCTTTAAGGCTTGAGTTTAGTATTCAGAAGCTGTTTATGAAGAAATGTATAATTAAGTTTTTGCAGATTTGTTGATAATTTTGTAAGTGTTGGTCTTGTAATAATGGTCAGATGAAGCTAAAATTGTTACAGTGAAATCCTTAGACTATAGAGATGGAGGGTGGGGAGAAGGAGGACAAAGAAATACTGGTATATTGAAGGGGGTTTGTGTGGTATATCTATTTGTGCTTTTCTTTTGCTTTTTAATCAGTGTGAACTATGAATGTGTAAGATCTGTGAGGAAACACTGAGACTCTAAATATGGAGTATTATGGTAACATCTGTTACCACTGATCCCTGATCAAAAAGTAATTTGTTCATTCTATTACTACTATCAGCTTTTGCATGAGTACATTAATGGTATTATCAAAGAACACAGGGAAGCATAGACTTAAAAGTGGCTTTGGCATTCTCTGGCATCTAGCTTGGGAAACAGGTTCTTTCTAGTTGGGCAGATCTGCAATAGGCAGAAAATATGTGCTTTTTACAAATGTGAGCCTAGTGGTTCTTGAGGGTATGAAAGGTGGCCTGGTGTTTTGAAGAACTGACAGTCGGTTTTGGATGCATTACCTAAGACGAGCTATGGGAATAGAAAGTGCAGGGAAAATAGTTCTAATGGGGAAAAAAAAAGAAAAATCTCGTATTCTTTCTAGATTCTACAGCTACTGTGAACTGTATTATGAAAAGAATTTAAGGTCATGGTTGGTGTGGAGTTGCTGAGTGACATGTTTAGTGAGAAAGGATGCCAATAACTGAAAAAACCCAGAGAGCTCCCACAATGTATTTTATTAACATTTTGTTTTCACTTCCAATTCTCTGTAGCATTTGCTGGGGGGAAAAGCCCCCCAAAACTAACCAAACAAAAACCTAACCAACTGAACAAAAATCACTTTGTTTTATCTGAGCATTTCTTTGATGTTCATATTACAATTAAATTTAAATAATTTTGACTAGTATTTGATTTTTAGACCTGGAAGGAGAGAAGAAAGCACCAAGTCCCTTCCAGGATTTTATGACAGACTACTTCCATGTGCAGCTTTTTATTTCTTCTGCAAGTTCTTGGGAGGTATATTTCTCAACATGTCTTTTAATATGTTACTGAAAGAAATTAATACATAGAATTTATTAGAAAAACTATGATACGTTGCTCTCCAGGACATAAATTCAACACTTGCTGTTAACACTAAATACAAAGAAAGCAAACCATTCCGTATAAAAATATGCTAATGACATAAACTGCAACTTTGTTATTTTTAAAGTGAGGCCAAATGTATAGGAAGTTTTGTCTGAAGTGGTGTTAGCTTGTGCATGTAGTTTGTGTCTCAAAACACATTAAATGTCAGTGCTAGGCTGATCAATTTTTTATGTTCTGAAGTAAAATGCGTGAAGTTCCTATGAGGGAAACAAAAAGTATTTTTATTTGGGAGAATGAGAATACCACATTGTGGGGAAAAAAAATATGCAGCCTGGTATGACAGATGGTGAGGAGTACAAAGCAGTCACTGGTATTAAAATTGAATTCAATATGTCCTGGTGGTTAGAGGTTTATCTCTATATGAATGGATGGCATATACAAATGAGTTCAGTAACATTTGTCTGATTCAGATGCAGATGCTCTCATTTGCTTGGAGGGAGCCATTGGAAATGGTCTGATTCTGGTTCTGGGAGAAAGGCAGGTACATGTTTAAAAGCCTGCCTTCTGTTTCAGAAAGTATTTGCTTTTTCAGTGTATTTGAGAAATGTTGCTGTTTCATGCTTGTGTTCATAATATAATGGGTTTGTTAGGCTTTGTAAACAATGCTGCACTGGGGCCCTTTCTAACATCCATTTTAAATGTGATGGAGGGGTGTATCTCGTAATAAATAGGATTTTTATTCTTTAGGTGAAAGGACGAAATAAACATTTTAACCATGTATTCCAAGAAGGTTAGCCAGAAATTTACATGTTGGATCCCTGTACTTAAGCTTGTAAACCAAAGCTTAGATATATGTAGTTTGATTTTTTTTTTCAAGGTATTCAGCATTTTTCTAAATTTCTAAAGGGCACACTAGGTGCTGAGTGCCCTTTAAAATTTTCTTTCATTTAAAAACCACTAGTGAGATGAAAAGGTTAAACTAGGCTGACTTCTAGCTCTAGACATTGTACTCCGGTTTAATTTTCAAATCTGTACTATTTTCTAATCCAAAAATATCAGATATGCTTTTGCAACTTTAATTGAATGAGTTGGTCGGTATATTCTCATTATGGGCTTTATCCTTAACAGAATGGCACTAAGAGAAAGATAAAGCTTCAGTTCTGTTAAAGCAGATTGTTCTCTAAGTAGTTATACGCAGGAATCAGTCTCAGCACTGAGGAGGTTTGATGTGAACCACACCTAGATAAACAGCATAAAACTAGACACGGCAAGATCCTTCAGAAGATTGGTATAAATTTCATTTAAGTAAGGCTAGGCTGGCTTAAGCTGTAGTGACTGAAAATTGGGAAAATTTGCTAGCTGCTCAGGAAATAGCCAGTGGTGCTACAATTACATATAGCATTTTAATTTAAATACAAGAATTGATAGAAACCTGACAAATTATACTCTTATAAAGCTGTTCATATAGTGACTAAGGAAATAGGAATGTTTTGTAAAATTTGCATAGTTATGTGTAATTGTCTTCACCTCTCACATTATTCAGGCATATTCAAGCAAACACCTGAGTGTCAGTTTAATTTGTGCTCTCAAACCAGCGGTTTCAATTTTTGCTTTCAATATGTAGTTTTGCGAATAATAAGTTAAAAACACCAGGAAGATTCTATTAATTTCAGAGACATGTTTATTCATGGATTTTTATTTTGGTATATTTCAATCTAAAAAAAGAGAACAAAAAGTGTTTTAGAGAGCTGTTAATGTGCGACTTTTTTGGGAGAATTACGAGAGTAACACACATGGATGAAGCCGTATGTTCCTAAGATGTCACAACACCTTCAAATTTGCTGACTTACTGGAACTTTTGGATCTATTTTTGTCTGAGCCCAAATTGTGGTGATGTTAGCAAGTTCAAAATCTCGTACTTCATCTGGATTAAAGTATTTCATGAAAGGAAGCTGAACAGAATGAATGAGAATAGCAACCAGCTTCTCATTTTCAACAGCTGTCTGATAGCAATACAGCTGCTAAAATATGGTAACTGTGTGTTTGCGGTGAGAGGCAAAATGGATATGTTTACTTGGGTTTTCTTACCCAGCTTATGTAACCTGCCCTGAATGATTTCCTTAAAGTATACATACCTCTGTTTTTTAAAATATACTGGGAAGTTAGACACTTGCTAAGAAATCAATCTTCTATTCCAGACAGCTCTGGTGGCTGCATTCCACATGGGAAATGAGATGTAGTACCCATTTACCTTCAGAACACATCTTTAGTTGTGCTAGATTAAGTTTAAATTAACTATTTGAATGCAACATTCAAATTGACACCACATTTATATTTCTATATAAACAGCATCAGTGAAGAAAAGCAGGGTTGGGCTTGAATTTAATTGGCATGGATAAAGGACTTATTTGGAGATTCTGTCCTTCAGTGTACCTTATCTCAGACTGTGCCCTGAGGGAGAACAATTTCTTATCCTGGTTTATGCATGCTGGATTTTACAGCAAAAGCTTCCTTGGAAACCTTAAAAAAGTCCAGGAAGATACATTTTATTCTGATATATATCTACAGCTTGAGAAATAATACTTGAGAAAAGAATTTGGCATCCTTTAAATGGTCTTAGGAATGTGTCACTCACCTGGAACTATAAGAAACACTTAGAACTTGGGATATCTCTGGGTAACAATTTCTTGGTTTGACAAAGAGTAAAACTGTTTCCTAATGCTCAGGAGCATTGTTCATGGTAGAATGTCTTCCTATATGAACTTTCAGTTGTATATGAAACTGTACATGATCAAACATGCTAAATTCAGACATCTAAATACAAGAAGGTAACTCATGATTGATTCTTACTTTAGACTAACTGTAAAGTTGAATTACTGCTCTCTGATTCCAATAAGTTTAAGAGGATAATTGTTGAAGAATTGAGCTCTTTGGAGACAGAGAGAATAGTGCAATATCCATTATTCCCTTAAATGAGTAAGGGGGTTTTCAGTCCCTTATGTACATCAAGAGATGAGTAGAATTTGATTTCCTAAAGGACAGCTAACTTGCTGAGTTTATGACGGTCACTGGTTATTTCAACCAATTCCTTCCATTTGAAACACACGTTACAATTTAGAGCAAGAAAAGTATAAGGAGAAAACAGTTCTAAGTACATAATTTAGCTATAGCAGTGAAAGCTTCTTCAATAATGTATTAATCAAAAAACTTTCAGCTACCTCTACCATAAATAATATATATTAAGTAGTTGTCATAAAAAGGTTCCTAACACACTGAAGATAAAACTGTTTAAGTTGCTTTATGAAGGCCCAAAGTAAAAGTCTTTATTCCCTTATGGTTAGGTTCAATGTTTGCACAAAATTTCAGCAAGACATAATTGAATGGTAAATAAGTTTATGTAGAATCTATATACACTCTCTACCCATATTATTTGAATACAGTATTTCCATATTTTGCACAATTTTTCATACTATTTTAGACACTGAAAATATGAACTTATGTGACTGTCTTAAACATAATTGTATAAAGCTCACATTTTTTTCTGAATTTTCAAGAAAAATGAAAAATGTACAGAAGAATTATATTTTGTCGGTTATTAGAAATGCTTATAAGATACTTCACATACTTTTTATCCTGATAATTTTACTGTGCAGCTTATCAGCGAAGCATTTCAGTTGGCATACTGTGGAAACAGGAATGAAAAAAGAATAGTTAAAACCCTGTCCCATCCTGTCTCCAAGTTGTGAATGCTTATTTTTCTTTTCCTCACACAGACATTAGTTTAACACTCTTTACTTGGTACCTAGTAGAGATTAAATTTTGGACAAAAGTTAGCATAAAAACAGATGTTTCAGGATATTCAACAACAGGAATAGTTGCCATTTTGTGTCTTGGTCTCTTGTCTGTCATGATTTATTTGCCAGACAAGTTTTTATTTGGAAGCTCAGATTTGTTTGCCTGCTTGACCAAGATCCTTCTCTTTGCCACCTGTGCTGTCATCCTAATAACTTTGATACTACCTTTCTGTGGAATCACTTGGAAAACTGGAGATGGTGAAGAAATAACAGCCTATTATCAAAAACTCATAGCTGGAAGATTATGGATATTTACTTTTGGTCTATCTGCAGCAGTTTGAGAAAAGCTTCATGTATTACTGTGATTTAGGTCCTACCTGTGTAAGACAGGTTTTTATAATTAGGTATATATTCAGTTTCTCAACATCACAGTGTATGGCCATGCCCATCTATATTAGCAATAGAAATCGATGGCATATTACGTATCTTTATATCTGAAAATCTTCCTAATTGCCACCAAATTATATTCTCATCTTTAAGAAAACAGCCACAAGTGAATAATCTCCTCAGAATAGGATTCACATTTGTACTGCAAGCTAGGTGATGCACATAGTATTAGAAGCTAGAAATTGATTTACCAAACAATCATAGACCATAAAAGAAACAAATCCATGATCTTAGGCTCCTAAAGTAGTTTGCAGACTTTGAGCACTATTAACATCAACACCACATCAAGAATTTTTTCTCACTCTCTTATTTTATTTTTTTTTATGCAGATGCTGGCACTTTTTCTTGTTTTAGTCAAGGAATTCCTGTTATTTGCTGCCACTGTTTATTTTTGTGTAAATTAGTCAATGTTACGACAAATGCCTACAAGAAAAAATTGTTTTGACTGAAGTAATTGAGAGCAACAGCAAAAGTACTATGAAGTTTCATTAGAAAAGAATTAGAAAATATTCTGCCCTCTCCTGTCAGAGATTAATATTATTTCATGTAGACAGAAGACTATGCTTAACAAAAGTAACCCACATTAACAGAGTTGGTAAAGCCAAGAGACTCATTTAATACTGTAGGTATTTCTGAAATTAAATACTAGATGCTAGTCTGATGGGGAGTATCTGCCATTTGGTGTCTCAATGTGCAATGCAATTGACAGGTAAAGAATTGGATTTTCTGGTGTTGAGGGTTGCCTTCACTGTCTGCAAGCAAGTACTGTTAATTGGGGACAAAAAATATCCCTGTTTCTGTGAGGTCTGAAAGGCTCATCTAATTTTGATTAACTGGAATCAGTTACAGCAGATATAATCCTAACAAATGCAATTTGGGAGGTGTAGAAAGAGACAAATTCACCAAAATAGAGCAGTAAATGTGCTGCTCAGTTTGGTCAGCCCTGCACACTAAAAAAAGGGTGATCTTGGCCTACTGAACAGTGATGATGGTGTCTTAGCTAGGCTGCCAAACACAAAGAATGGCTAAAACTGAATATTTGCAATGAAAAGGAGGATTGCGGCTGAATGTCTGGCTGAAATCACACCCAGATATGACATAGCTTTCTCTTGTGCCTGATAAACGTGTAATTTACATCAAATTAGACATCCTTGCATTTGCACATGTATGTAATTAGGCTGTGAGGAATCCATCAAATTGTCAAGCTTCTGTGTTTATTTCTTCCCTCCATCCCTCTGCTTTGTGGCCTTTAGTGGTTACTTTTTAAATCTTTCTTTTTATCCTCTGCTGCTATCTGGTGGTGTGCATTGGAAAACATTGTTCAGTGCTTTCTCTTCCTTCTCTACTTAGTGTAAATGAAAACGTTTAAAGAACTCTTTAAAGCAAAGAAGAGCAATCGATTTTGTTTTACATAGGCCTCCACTAAGGCTTACTTTGTATTTAAACATTTCTCTGGTTTTAAGGTACAAGTAAGGTACAAGACCTTTGAACAGAACCAAGACATATTTAAATCCAAAACTGGTCTGACGTTCTTGACATGGAAAACGCAGTTCTAAAATCTATCTGTGGCACAACACTTAGTGGAACACGACCCTTCAGTTACTGGTATGGGAAATTATTAATTTTATATCCTCCACAGCACTATTTATATAATTCATATCATACCTTTCACTTTTAGCAAATGAGGATTTTCCCACCTGCTATGGGAAATGTGGGGTTGAACAGGTAAGGAAAGCTGGTCTGGCTTGTGTGAGTGTGAGGGGAGCTAAACAGAGCCCCGTGGGCTCTCTTGAGCCACCTTGAGCATTTGGTCCCAGCAGTGAGAATCTCTTGAGTTGGGAGTGTCACTGCCAGAGAGTCTTGTGATGTTTTCTTAATGCACTGGAAGGTTTAAGATCCATTTCTTAAATTCTGAGGTGGACTTGACATGGCCATCGTTTTAAAAGTTAGAGTAAACATACATAGGTGAGTCAAAGTCAAGGGGTCTGGAAGGATGAATAGAAATCTAAACTGTAACAAAGTTAAGGATGGATACAAGAAATGAAATTGCTGGAAGCAGTGGTTTATCAATTGCTTTTAGCTGTACTTAAGATTACTACAAGATCTGATACAAACTTTATCTTTGAAAGGGGACTTTTCTAGAATCCAATTTTTCACACTCTATACATATTTTCTTTAAAGATAAAACACATTTGCAGAATATAATCCATAAATAGGTAGAAAATGCAGAGTTCTTTCATTGTTGCAATTTTTAATGATAAATGCCAAAATTTTCATACCTCTACCATTTCTTCCCATTTAGATAGTTCTACTATTGGGTTTCCATTCTTTTCTCTTTGGTGTATATAGCACGTATCTAGCTCTTCAGATTTAGTAATCAACAAAAACAATGTACTTCTTGCCCTTCTGCTCTTTATTTCCCCTATCTTTTATATCCAAGTTTCTCTTTCCTATTTTCTGAGTTTCCTCCTCTTTCTGCTTAGTTTTTGAAACAGAATGTTTATATGAGACTGTTACATGAATTTACCACATCAAAGATGGTTGCTGTAAGTAATATGAATCCGTACAACATTTATTACACTTGTTTGGTTTCTCTGAAACTACTTCTTTGTTCTGGTTTGTAGTACAGACTTTCCTATAAAAATTGGGAAACCAAATCCAGTAGCCTAAACATGTCTTTAGCAGCATTTCCCCCACCCCCCATCCTCCTCTTGTCCCTACCTGATGTCCTGTCCAGGTAAGATTTATTGACATTAAAATAAAAAGAAAAAAAAAAAAAGAAAAAAAAAAAGAGACTAGTAGCTTTCATGTAAAGCCTTGTGGTTTTGGTAGATACTTTCAGGCTCTTAATTTATAGTAAAAATTGCAGAAATTAAAATACTGATTATTTCTTTTTACACACTAGTTAGACTTGTACACAAAACTATGCATTTCTGTTAGCTCCAGTGATATTACTGGTTCTGCATTAATTTTGTTTCATATGAGTATTTTCTAGAATTTGATATTTTAATCAAGGCCACCATGAACTGAGAGCTCACAAGGCTTCATAAATGCAGAATAGAGTGGTGAGCTTTCATTTGGAAAGAAATATTAAAATCACTGGCCAAAAAAAAATGCGTGAAGAATAGAGATTTAATACCCTTAATCACATACAGAGGTGAGCCAAGTGAAAATTCAGTCAAACAGTTGTAATAACAAGATTATTCTTGTGTAAAACTAAGTCATTTAGCAGAAAGGTTAATGTATTCAATATGTAAAAAACCATGCAGTTCTAATAAGGTACTGAATAAATTATATGTTGTTTTTTTCAGCAATGACTAATAGTTAAATTTGCTATTTTTTAAACCAGTGCATAATTAAAACGTTCACTGATATCCGTAATAGGTCACAAACCTTTAGGTCTGTTCTCCTTTCTGTGTGTAAGCTTAGTCTACTAAAATTATTAGTTTGCCTCCCGAATGTGTGTAGTTCGACCAAAACATTCAAATATTAGTGACACTCTTTACTACTTTCAGTAAACCTGCTATGTTACATGTCAATTCTACTGTCCTTTTCCTATAAAGTATCTTTGCCTGCTTAAAGTGGTGGAAGCATCCATCCACGGCTGTCTGTAAGATGCCTCTGCTGAAGTCTGCTGTTCTTTGCTTGCCAGTTCTAGCAATTTATGCAACAGATATTGCTGTTCATATTATATGACTTTGGTAATTTTCTTGGCCTTCTTGATAAAGGAAAAAAGGTGGCTCTGCATTGCAACCAGCCTGATGTTGTTATTGCAATGTGTTAGATGTCCCAGAGTGTGTATAACATACTCTTCCTTCCCCTTCTGGCCTCATGAAATGTTGCTCTATGTGCCTCAAGTTTCAGTGTGAACCAAAGGAAGAATATCTGTACTCCCTCAGTACAGTTCTCTCCTGAGCTTGATCCAGAGCCTTCTTTAGGCATAGAGAAATTATTTGGGAACCCTGCCACTAACCCTCAGGAAGTCCCTACAAATCACTGCAGCTTTTGGTCCCACCTCTTCTCATTACAGTCTGGTGAAAGATGATCTATATGGACATCTACTCCTGTCTCAATAGGAATGAAAAATGCATTTGAAATGTCCAAAATGTCCTATGAAAAGTAATTGACAACTAAAAGAATGATGAGTTATGGGTGGGGGTGGAGTAGTGGAATAACACATTTTACATCAGCCTTGGGAATAGTTTAGAAAGGTAAAAGCCGATGTTATAATGTACACAGAGGAAGGAAGTCATGCAAACAATAAAACCAAACTGCTGGAAATTGAATGAAAGGATTTTGACATCCAATGTATATACAGTAGTTGTTAGAGAAATGGTACATCTGATGGTTTTCCTTGTGTCCACAATCTGTCAGATTTATAGAAGAGCTGTCCAATGATGGAAAAAATACTGGGAAAGCTATAAAATATAAAGCCAGGGTATAAAATAGTGAGAAGACATACATATATAAATGAAAAGAAGATGCATGAAAGGATGTATATTAAAAAGTTTTCAAATAAAATAGAAATTATTTTGAAATAATGACAATTTTTTTCAAGCAAGATATAAGAGAGTTATATTAACAGTAGGGTAGTTTGACTAGCAAAATTTTCTGATTGTTGTGTCAAATAAACCCACCATCTGGGCATGGGTCACACTGTATAATCTGAAATATATTTTCCTTGTACTTCTGGCAGGAAAGGTTTTTCGAAATAGTGATGTTGTTGTATCAGATGATATCAGCCCACAACAAGGTTTGTCTTTGACTGCAGTAAAATGGATCAACTCTACAAAGGATTCAGGCTGCCTTTTGCTTGTTGTTTTCCACAGTTATTTATCTGACACTCTCCAAGGAAGCTACTTCTAGCCTGTTTGATAACTCCTGCTTTGATGAAACATGGAATTGTTAGTTATACCCAGTGAGACATGTCATTTTCTATAATGCATGTAATTAACATTCCTGGGGGAGTTCAGTGTCTGACTGAACAGTACCTCCCTGAAAGAGAATGTGCTCGGGTGTAAATGTCCCATAAGGGAAGGTTCTCCCTGGTGTATCTGATGAAAGTCATCCCCTAGACAGTCGAAGTGGTTGTCTCCAAGTTTATTTGAATGCAAGTTTGTTCAAATAAGTCCTGTCTAACTCACCACTGCAAATAATCTGTCAACTGGAATGTTAACGTGCTGCTAGGATACAGGTAGTAATGTAAGTCCTCCTTGTATTTCCAAGTATGTTGAACAAATCTTACAGGTGTACAAAACCAAAACTTTCTAACAAACAGTTAAGTCAGTGTTATAGATTTATTGGCCTTTGATCTTCTTTTTTTTTTTTGTTCTGCTGCCATTTAAGTTAGACTCCTTTACCTGAATAACTTGTCTTAAATAGCATTGCAGAAAGATAGTTTCATATGCAAATACTTGGTTACTGTGTCTTATATCAACAGTGCTTTATCCAAAGGGAGATGAGATTTTTATCAGGATATGAATGTAAAGGTAGGAAAGAAACATATGACATGAAACATAGAAATATTTGGAATGTAAAATCCAGAAGCACATTTAAAATAGACAGAGAAATTGGTCATATATACTTGTGTCAATGGTTCCAAGGATAACAGTATGATTGTTATGGATTTAGCAAAGTAAAATGGTGCAGTTTTAGGGAAGGAAAAGTGGAGCGCAGAAGGGAGCATGTGGCCAGAGATTGTGAATGCAGTGGTATTGGACTGATATAGGTCAAAATGTTGTCACAGGTTAACACGTTGGTATAGAAGCCTGGAAGTCCTCTGGGATCTGGAGGATTTTTGCAGGTTGTGAAAGTCTATATCCCTTCTGGGTCTTGACTGAGCAGCTGCACCTTCAGAGTTTCTCCATTTCGGTTCCAGTATTTCTTGCATAATATTCTGTCTTACTCTTTAGTGTGTTACCTCCTTCACTGCTTCCTAACTCTTGTATGTTGGAAAGTGATCCTGGAAGACGCACTTTGGTGAGGGAAGAGTAGGAGGGGCTTGGTATTGAGGGATAGAGGGGGAAGATATTTCAAAACTGTTGAATAAACATTGACATATTGTCAAAATCACTGACCCTGGTTTTTCAGCCTGAGATGTTTTGATTTTTAAGACTCTGTTCTCATGGAATTTTCTGTAAACAAAAGGAGATGTTTTTGCTAACTATCAGGTTTTCATTCTTCTTTGGAAGTGGATACAATTTGATGTCTCTGTGTAGGCCAATGTGATTAAATGGGCGTTAATTCTAGCACCAATCAGTTTAGCTCTAGCGACCTAGTATATAAGGAGGTCAAATTTTTAATAAATCAGTCTTAGCCTTCTGACAAATTCTAGAGTCATGTAGTCTGATTTTGTGTCCTACAGCAACAGACTTAGATCAAAACTTCTGTGCCAGTTCAAAGGATTGCAGAAACTCTTCTAAGCAGAATGTTTCCTTGACTTTTTATTAGCCATGAATTTCCTACAAAACCTGAGATTAGCTTGGTAGGAACATGGTACTGATAATGCAAGGACTAGGGGTTCAATTCCCATATGAGCCATTCACTTAGGATTGGGACTTGATTATCCTTTTGGGCCCCTTCCAACTCAGAATATTCTGTATTTCTGTGAAGTGACAGTTTGATCAAATGCAGAACCTATGTTAGAGCTAATGGACAGAAGAAAGCAATAGCTCTTGTTTTTGTTTTTAGAAATAGATATCCCCTTATTACTGTGCAAGATACTTCCTCTTTTACTAAATATTGGGCAAGTCCCTGATTCTCGTTTAAAAAACATTAGAAATCTGTTTTGTTTAACCATTTCACAAGTATTTTTCAGACCTTTAATCTGGGTGAGAGTATATGCAAAAAATTTTTATCTACCAGTGTTTTGAGCATCCTCTTCTAAATGGGGTTAAATGTCCCTGGGTAATACCTTGCACTATTTCAGATGATGGTTCCCTTCCCCCACCCCCAGCCCATAAATAGATCTGTGCATAAACAGTAGGAAAGAAGTGGGGAAATTAATGTACAAGCACTGTGAGGCAATTTTTTGAAAATGACAATATTGTCCCCGAACAAACTGTTTTACATTTGTTATTGTTACCTTCCCAGTAGATTTTTGTATCTTTGGTCTAAGAGGCATTAGAAACAGCTTCTCAATAGCAGGAAAGATAGATTTTTGGTTCCTAGTGAAAATAATTTATCAGTGGCTTGCTATTTGTATTTGCCATTAAGTTTTACTTGTCTGTAGCTGAAAACTATCTTATGATTTTTTTTGCTCTTGTAAAATTTATTCTAGGTAATGAAGATATTGTTCATTTCAGGTTACTGAAACTATGGTGTCATTCTTGGTCTTTTTCTTTTGAAAAAGGTTTATTTTCTGAACTTTTTTTTCTTTTTTATGTTGGTTTATTCAGAAATGTCACATGGCAATCTTATTATTTTCTGCTTTCTTCCAAACCAGGATTAAACAAATTAAATTATATGTTGTGTGAAAAACATTACAACTGTCACAAGAAATCAGAGAATTGAACCAAATTGAGTATATAATTTCTTCATTGTGGGTTACTTTCCAAAATAAGATAAGGAAAGATATTTTCTTCTCTTATGCTATGTTTGCTGAAGCGTTCCACATAACGGGAAGTTTAACAAACCTCACGTTTCCCAAAATGTCACACCTTCTCTGATATCAAGACAGTCTGTCTCTCTTTTTGACTTGAAAAGAGATATTCTCTGGAATGGGCAATGCAAATAAACAGAGGAGGACAAAGAAAATGTAATTCCTTCCAAACTAGCAGCTTCTGAAAAAGAATATCAGCTTGAAATTCTTCTGTACTGCCACTTTCTGGCAGAGTCTGTAGAAACTCATTGGAAAAAATGATCTGTCTCAGAAGTGTCCCTGTATGTCCTATTGCTGCTATGACTGAAGTGTTGATAAAATATACTGGTTATTGCAAGGATAAACTGTGGTGTTGGCCAAATGGCATCAATAGTTGATTCATAATAGACAATTCCACTCTCTAGTTATGGTCACTGTTTTCTGAACCCCAAGTTGCTAGTAATTTGCATTCTATCAGCATTTTAGGCAATCCACTAAGACTTGAAATGGGTAATATATAGATTTCTCATTGGCTCTGGGCCCATTACATACTTTATTATGTTTTTTGAAGAATATATGATAGTCTTCAGTGAATGAGGGCTTACAGATAAGCTTGTTTTGCTTTGGTGTTTGTTTTTTTTTTTTCACCTTTTTAAAAAATCTTATTACGAGTAAGTACTCTTACAAGACTAAAAGTATGTACTCTCTGTACTTTTGTATATTTGCTGGCTTTCCAAAAAGCAAAATATAAAAAAACTTCCCCCAGTGCCAGCTGACATTTTTCCATGGATTATATGATTGTAATTCAGAGTCCCCTTTGCATTTGTGGTGAATGGTGTCATAGACATTAGAGCTTTGGCGCTTGTTACCTGTAACAGAGTGGAGCCTTCAGCTATCTCTTTCCCCCTAATATCATATCTTCCCAAGTAAATGGAGAAAGAATACTGCTGCTTTCAGCTCCTTGCCATGTTCTTTTTCTGTCCAAAATGTTGATGACTTTTGTGCAATAGAATTTTTGCTGTTCTGATGTAATATACGCAGGAGGTTTTCTTTGTTCAGGGGTTTTTCTGGTCGGGATACTGCACATAGAAATAGTAGGGGCTGCCTATGTTCCTGGCTCTTAAAACACAGGCTGTGGCCCTATGGCTGTAAACATCTATATGATGGGGAGGGGAAGCTCTATAATAAAACCCACAGTCCTACTGGGATAACTTTTCAGTCTATAGCATTTATATATGCATTCCAAGTTAGTAATGATAGAATGTCGTGGTTTATAAAGTAGACAAAATGTTGTGCACTGATGTGAGGAAGGGTTTGATAGTTTGGTGAGGGCAGTAGTAATCTCTGTTGCATAGTACTTGAGGGAGACATAAAGTTCACACAGAACCTTTAAGTCCGTCCCCCACCGCAACCAATCAAACAAAAAGAAACCCAGAGGAAAAGGAGAAGGCAGAGTTTGGGGGGCAAAAAAGGACAATGATGCAAAGGAAAGAATTATTTTATGGAGAAGGATGCTAAAATCCCTCCAAAGTTTTGAGGTAGAGGCTTTTAGTCAAGAGTGAAAACTGAAGCAGGTTTCCTCAGGCCAATACACAGGATTGTGCTCTTGGCATCAGTAAAACACAAAATTAATGAGAAGTGTCATGAATGAAATGAAGAAAAGATAATATATTGGACTAAATGAAAAGCACAAGTTTTAGAGAACTATAGCAGTTACTTACTCTAAAGGTTTATGGGTATGATTGGCATGACAGTTTTTTTGTTCTTACTCATATAGTAAAAACTGATTTTCTTGGATTGTCAAAGCAAATTAGTAGTTAGTAAGCCTATCTTGTTATAATTGAAAATGAGTAGTAGTATGTCAGAACAACAAATGCCAATATCCCCATTTTATGAACAGTAGGTCTTCTGTGATGTCCAGTGATTTTACTACCACACAATAACTTGGAGAAATGGCATTAAGTGCAGGGACATGTTTGTTTTCTAGAACGTGTTATGACTACAGATTACTGTATAATAAAAGCTTTTATTGTTTCTTCATCAATAGATTGTAAATAGGGAAAGTGAGAAGAGCGGAAAAAGGTGGATAGGTTGGAAAGGTGGTATACACAACATTGGAACAATACTATTGAAATTATTTTGTTAACCACAGTTGCGACAACATTTCCCCTTAAAAGTAGCCTACACTTACAATAGTGTTACAGAGCATCCTCTATGAGATTGTGAGTCTCACAGAAGTTGGCAGAAAACAACAGTACACTAATAAGTGTGAGCAGTTATTTCATTTATTTTGAAAAATATAAGAATTAAAATATACTATTTTTATTAATCTATAATAAATATTGTAGGTGACCTGTGTCCAGCTCCCAAAATTATGTGAAATGGTCTATGAGAAACGGACGTCAAATTGCCAGAAAATGTAAATTCTAGTTTTTAACAAGAAATTATGAATGAGAATTAGGTTATACATTAAAATTCTAGCCAAATATTAAGCTGAAGGGCTTAAATGAATGCAATAGAAGTAGAAAACATCGTGCTTTCATAATAAACACTAATTTGAAGAATGTGCAGTCTTCCGACTGCCACTAGATGGTGACAGTGACCCTTAAACAGTGTGGACTTGATCAGCTATGTTGAAAGCGGCTTCGCAGACTGGTATATACTGTCTGGAAGAATAATGTTCATCAGCTCTGTAAAGCTGGGGAGGCATGTAACCATTTTCTGTTTCAAGATGATTTTTACAGACATTACTTATTAAAGACCTAAAATCCTGTTCTACCTTACCCTCTTACTGGAGTTTAAGCCTAACAAAAGGCTTTTGATCTACTCATAGGTTTAATAGAAAATTTATTATGCTATCCAATTCCTTCTCTTGGGGACGTGATTGAATGCATGCCCTCCCCATAATTTACCCGAGTTCCAAAGCCTCCTTTCTACATTAGGGTTGACTCTGTTCCTATTTATCCATCCAGAAGTATTAACATGTAACTCTTTCTTATCAGATGTCTTTGAGTCTCCCAGCACTTATTTTCCTTAGCCAAACAAACAAACAAAATAAAAATTAGTAGTCTTCAATGTAGTAGTCTCTTAAACTGTAAATTTAAGACCTGACGAATTAAAATTTAAAGTCCTGTCAAAATAACTGGCAGTAATACATCTCAGGTTTGCTCAATTTGCAAACTATTTGTAGTTATTTATAACAGAGTCAGCCAATAAATAACTGTCTGATAAAGATGACTAGATGACAATGGCTTTCAGAATAAGGTAACTCTTACTATGAATGAAAACATTTTGTTTCTCATTAAATGCTGGAAATTTACTTCCCCTAGGATAATGGTCCTCATTCCTTTATGTATCTTAAAATCACTAGCATAATTTTCATCCCTTAACAGATCTGCTTGAATTCCACATCATGAGAAAACTAATATATCTGGCAGCACTTGAGTATGATGAACATCAGTAGTTTAGGCTGGAACAGAAGTCCTGTGCATAGCCCAATTGTCCTGCTTTCTGTGCTTTGGTTGGTGTTGTGGAGAAGCGTCTTAGGGCTTGAACTTCCTTCCTCTCAGATAAAACTAAATTACAGATGCTTACTAGGAGTCTGCTCAATGCACATCAATCTTCAGCGGGCATTTGGTCCTCTGAGCCAGAATGGAGCTGGTTGAAACAACTTATAAAATTTGTCAAGTATGGGTAGTAAGTTCTCAACCCATTTATCTATTTATTCAGAGTTCCTGGTCTCATTTGTCTACACTTACTGCTTAAACACATGAACTTATAATATCAAAATCTGAAGATTTTTGCCTATTCATAAATTTGTAGGTTTGGTAGGCTTTTGGATGTTATTTTGGTTGTAGGAGTAACACCAAATCCCTTAAATTTGCTACGCAGTGCAATAGGAGCTGTGGGGGAACAATTATAATCTCAATGGCTAAATAAAAATGTTCCTATTTCCCAATAAACCATATATTCAAAGGTATAGTTAGGAACTGGAGAGAGTGGAGTTCTATAGTCATAAAGTCACTTCTTTAAATTATGAATGCTATTAAAAGAAGACCAGATGTCCCACTGAGTTGATTTGCTCCCAGTATTTTTCCTGTATGTACTATAAGAAGTAATTATTCGGCCTTCAAAATAATGAAGTCAGCTTGGAAGGGGCAAGTTTTCAATAAACATGCCAAAAATTACCTCTTTTGCAAGTGCTGTTTCTTAGAGTTAGCTGTGGAAATATTATATGTTGTTTATTTCTTTGTAAGAAAGTAATTTCAGTTAACTAACTAGTTTGTCAAGATTATTGACCCATGAGAAAACAGCACTCGTTATAGAAATGGAATTATAGTACAAGCTTTAGATAATTTGATGTGAACACTCTTCATAATTCATGATACTGAAAATTATTTATGCCAATAAATATGCTGACACGTCCCTACTTTATTTATCAAGTCTGGCCCTGTACTGGTGGTGGGAGTTCTCAAGTAAATATTTCACAATGTAAAACATGGAATGGGCCAAACTAACAAACACATCCCAATTTTCAATATTATATATAATATAGGTTTTTAGGTCACTTTACAAAACATAATGAAATTTAATAACTTATTGCTTTTTTTACAAGGCATCTGAATCACCATGTATAAATACTTGGTTTCTACCTTCTGCATGTTTTTGTATTTCTACATTGCTCCATTATGGTCACACTGCTTGTGTTTTCATAAATTTCAGTGGTTTTCCAATACAAGATTTAATTTCTGCTCTTCACTTTCAGTCAACTGTTCATTTACTCGAAACTAAAATTTTTCTTAGTAAGATAGCATATGGCTCTGCAAGTTAGCACTCCTTTATTTATTTAACATCCATATCTGCTAAGCAAAATGTTTCCAACACGGAAGCCTACAGGAATTCCCAGAATCATCAGTAATTTGAATCATCAGATAAAGGAGCAAAAGATAGATACTTTTTTTGCCTTAAAATGGTTCTCAGTTTGCTTCTGTTGATGCAGAAAGACAATTGTCATTTCTTTTATATAGTGCTGGAAAAGCTGATTATATGGCCATGGATGGTGCTGTTGATGGATGTTTTGCACTGTATGCACTTCCCTTGCTGTTAGAAAAATGTTCTACTGGAACCATAAAGTCTGAGAACTGAAGTTATTTGTTTTAATAAGAGAAGAATATATGAACTTTGTGATCATAGAAGCCATTAACAATAAAAGACAGGCCTATTTTACTTAAAAATAACAATGGAACACCCAACAACCACCCTGAAACTTTTCCTGTTAATTTTATTTATCATGCCTTATGGTGTTTATTTCTCCCTAGGCATCTACTATTTATTATTAAGAGATGTTTTCAAAAGACATTAAAGGAAGAGAGAAATTTAATGCTGGAAAAAGGAATTGACAACCTATTACTCTATGGTAGGAATTACAGAAAGTAATTATTCAGAATGGTGCTGAACAAGTGAGAAATAATGCTATCCATATATATTTCATTTGAAGTATTGCCTGCTCTGGCTGCTCTGAAAAAATAAGTAAATCAACCTCCTCTAGTTAGCAATTGCAATTCTTTTTCAGCCAACTCATATACTTAAGTTTTCCTGCATCATCATACTTAATTTCTTGAAAATGGAAGATTATAACATAAATATAAGACAAACATTATTACATGAATCAAATGAACTTCAACAGAGGGACAAAAAAACTGGGAGGAAATATTCATAAAGTTTAGTAAGTCCTTTCAGAAATATATTGAATCTCACAGGTGTGGTTGCAGACAATAATTCTGAAGTTCAGTAGGATGACAGAGAAAAAATTAACCTCATATATGCTGGCATGTTATGTTGACATGTAAGATACAGCAGTAGTTCAGCATTGTGACTCACATGTGGCAATTCAACACTAATGTTGGTAAGTTGTCTTGAAGTTATTTGTGACTTATATTGGCAGTAAGTTGAGTTCTACAGCATTTAATTTCATTTCATGTTCTACACTGGGCTGCAAAATATATGGTCCATTTGTAAAATGTCTTACCCACAAGAAAATTTTGCAGGCTGGTATATAAAACATTTTCAGGTTTTTCTGCCTAGAACATTACATGCACATATGATACATAAAGAATTTTCTATTGTGTGAGGAGATAGAAAGATGAGGAAATATAAAATTATAGCATAATGGATTATTGCACAGACTCAGAGAAATAGAATAATTATCTAGTGAAAGTTGCAAATTATGCTGCCATCTTTTAAAAACTGTGCTGTGTTGTAGAACACATTCAAAGAGGGGAATAATTATCATGTTGCCTGATGAGTCTTCACCAGACAAGGGGTGAAATTTAGAGCAATAGACCTTATGTTTTTTTGATCCAGCTAGACCCAAATTACACTGAACAATAACTCTACCAAAAAGCCTAGTAGGAAAGAGACATATCAACTTTGCATCCAGAAACATTGTCTTTGACATGCAAGGAAATAAAGGAGTTCCCCTTAAATCTTCATGGAAAACCACAAGGGATTGCAGTAGCCAGCAGCAAGTCAATGTGGTTTCTCTACTATCAGGATATGAAATAAATGTACACCTGATCTAGGTGTTTCTTCAGCCACCACTTGCTGGTGGCTGAAAAATAAAAATACAAGAATAATAGGGGTTGTACTTTTTTATACAAATGAAACAAGGCTACCTGTGTGCAAAGGACTGCCTTTGTCATTGTCAATACCACACATTCAGAAATTTAAGTAAGTTTAAGATTTATGAGTTCCCTCATCTAATTCTATTTGTAGTAGCCCAGGAGAGTGGATACCACTGCAAAATGTGTCCATTTTAGTTAAGGCTATACAGCTCTGCATTTGCTGATCTTGGTAAGTAGAAAGTAACGAGGTCACATTTGTTTTTGGGGATGGAATAACCATACCAATCTGTAATGCAGTGGCATTAAGGGTATACTGCAAAACAGTGTTAAGTGGAGACATATCATCTCCTAAATATGATGCTGCCAGACATGAAGTAGATCTAAGTTCAGCCTCAAGTCTGTTCAAGTATCATATCTGACAGATTCTTCTCCAAAAGATACTCACTGTTCCTAACCCTGCACTCTGTCGACCTATACTCCTGGGTCACTTGTCCCCATTTCTACCTCCTGTACTCTTTATTTTTGTATCAAATCTTTTATCAAGAGCTACTTGTTCATCCATACAGGTCCTCTGACACCTTTTGTTGGTTTCCTGCTCATTGGGATGGACTATTCTTGAGCTTGGAGGAGGTGATCCTTGAAAATCAATTAGGTCTCCTGGTCCCCTATCTTTAAGACAGGTTCCCATGGGATTCTTTCGAGCAGGTGCCTGAAAAAAATTTGCTTTTCTAAAGGCCAGAGTTATGATCTTGCTGTTTGCCTTATTTCCTCCTGTCAGGACTCTGATCTTCATCATCTCATTATTACCACAGGCAAGACTACTCCCAAACTTTACATTGCCAACCAGTCCTTTCTTATTTATTAGCATGGAGTCTAACAGAGTGTCTCCCCATACTGACTTCTGTATTACTTGTGGTAGGAAACTTGTGCCCTTGCCTATGTCTGTTGTGTTGCCTCCCTAGAGGATAGTGGTGGTTCAAGTCCCCCGTGAGGGCGAACGCTTGTGAACATTAGGCTTCTTCCAATTGTTTAAAAAGGCCTCATCTAATTCTTCATCCAGACCAGAGAGACCATAGCAGACACCCACCACAATGTTGTCCATGTGTGCCCACTACTCCTGAACCATTAGCTCTTAGCCAGCTCATGGTTTCAGTTTGTTGTTCTTTGATTGCTTCCTTCATCATTTAAAATTATACTTACTTGATCAGACTCACCTGGGCCTCTTTGTGGTAACTGCGATTCCTGAGGAAGTAAGAGCAGGTTAAGGGAGAAAACTATCAAAGCCAAGTCCTAATTGCTATAAAACCATAACTGCTACGATTAACTTATTGGCAGCTTTTTGAGGTTAAAAAAAGGTAGCATGCTCTTTTCTTTTGTTGTTTTGATGCAGCATCACCAAGAGTTCAGTGTTGTGACACAGCATCTTGTACTTAAACTTTGTTCATTTTGTTTTTTGTGGGAAATTCATTTTATATCCCTTAAATATTTAAAATCTGTAAATATTAAAAATCTGTAAGTCTGTGCTTACAGCTGGACAACAAATGTTCTTGGAATTTAAAATATATGTTACACAAATCTTGTTTGGGCAGCCATCATTTACATGCTCTATACAAGGAAACAATCAACATGGGCCAGACACTAACTTCCTTCTCTGTCTGCAGAACACACTTGAAAAATGTTCTAACATAAATGTAGCTAGTGTACCTAAAAGCTTTTTAAAAGCCATATAAAACTACTTGAGACAGAAATAATGGTCCTTCTTTCATGAAAAACGAGAACAGAATGTGCAGTCAACAGCAATACAGTAAAAACAGCGGGGAAAAAATCAAGAACTTTACTAGATTAATTTCTTGTACTGTCAATCACATTGTAATACCTGAGTTTTCAGGAAATGAGTGTCCCTAAAGGACTTTGTGGTATGTCAATAATATTGCTAAGTTCTTTAATAATCTGTTTACTAAAGAAGTAAGAAAAGTCAGCTATTTTGTGATGTGTCATAACCCTAATAAAGAAAGGTAGTGATTCTGTCCAAGGAGGCACAATCTGTACAGAAGTATTCTTCTGCTTCTGTAAGTGTCCTTTTTCAACTGGTAACTGCTGAGAGACAGTAAAATGTCAAGATATCAGTATTAAGAAATCTGCTATTATTTTTCAGTAAAGAATGTTATTTATATACCTCAGTAAGCTGAGGTATTGTTACTATAACAGGGGCGTATCCTGCTTTTATTATCCTTCTTTTGTTAAGAAAAACCATTATGAAAAGGTGCTGAGAGATCAGGTCAGGGAAGCATTTTCTCTGTGTATGGATAAAGAATAGAACTCAGACAATGCAGCAATCCTGTACTCTGAGAATCTCTGGGTTTTGGATTATTAGATAGCTACTTGGGATCAGAACCTTTTGCACCTTTTCTTTTTTGGAGTATGTATGGAGGAATGAGCTTTCAGTAACAATCCTGACTCTAATGAGAGTTATTGATATGGCCACACTCCTGAGCATCTGCTACTTGAGCATGAAAGTAGAAGTAGCTGGCTTAACCATGCACCTAAAAAGTTTAATGAGATGTATGACAGCTCAGGTTAAGGTTTGACTTAAATAAGCATGAAAAGATATCTGAATTGGAAAAAAAAAAACCCTTGGCTTGTATTCATTCTTCTCTGATAAAATTTTTAAATGTCTCTTAAAGCAGAAAGTATCATTGGGCTAATCTGTAAGTCTGTAATTACAGATAGTCAACAAATGCTGAGCTGTTCTAATATCATAAATGAATATTTCTGTATATGTTAATATGATAGGACAAATTTATTTACTAGGTCTACTTAAATTAGACAATTTATTATGGAAGAAATTATTAAAAATGTTATTTATAACATTGAATATTTTAAAAAAATTGTTCTTATTTTGCTGGGACTTCTACAATTACATAGTCTAAAATAAAAACGAGAATCTGAAGGAAGAAAAGGAAAGAAAAAAGTTCTTTTGACAGATGGGGTAGGAAAGGAGGATGAGAGGATGAACCTGTTGAAGAGTACTTTGAATATCACAGTGTTTTCTTGTATTTCCTTTTTTTTTTTTTTTTTTTTAGATTTTGGGTGCTTTGAGGGTATAACAAAGCCAGCTTCAATAGGCGTCTTGTCAAATAAGCACCTACATGAATTACAGATGCAGCTCTTACTGGGGCTTTTTTTTATCTCTGTGCCACACACATCTTTAGTTTAAGACGCTTGTCGCCCCACTGTGCAGCCTTGAGCATTTGTTTCGCCTTTTCTCTCCTGTTGTGCCAAGCAAACAACTTCTTATCACCCCTGTCTGCATTTCTGCATTTGCTATGTCTTTGTATGTGGTGTATGCCTGGCTGCCTCTCTGGAGTGAAAATGACTCTGGTTAAGCAGAAGAAACAACTTAGAATAGGCATCTCTCCATAGGTCCCAATCCAAGGGTTTCTAACCAGTTTTCTGGATTACACTTTCATTCTTAGTTCCAGGATAACTTTTCTTCTCCCTGTTATTCTCCACTTTTCATCCCCTCACCTTTTAATTTCCCTTTATTTTTTATATACACAGTGCTAGGGATAAAAGGTTTTTGTGGGATGGAGACCACTCTTATTTTCTTTCATTGTTTCTTGACCCATTAAATACTTCCTTTGAGTTATGCATCTTCCAGAACAAAGTGGATTTAAATGATTTGGGAAGGTTAACTTGGTTTACCCCAGCTACAAATCTTTCTGAATAGCCCAGAGATAGGAGAGAGATCCAAACTGACTTGCCATGTTCTTTTGTAAAATCACAAATCATGTGCTCCATATAGCTCCGTAGAAGTACTGACTGTCTTTGTTTTGGGTTTTGGTTTGTTGCCTTGTTTTTAATTCTCATTTCATTAGTATATCTCAAAAAGAAAAAAAAAGGTCATTCTACTAGTGCCTTACAAATATTATGTGTAAATTAAAATACTTTTCCAGATGGGAAAAATGAATTAGGGAGAAAAGAAAAAGTTGTTTTGCCTATTGTCATTGAAGACCACTTGAAATTTCATTTTCCTCTGGAAAGATCAATTTTTTTCCAGTGGGACTGGGCTCTCTGTCATGACAATAAATGTGGAAAAAAACCTCCCAAGAAACACAATTTGAACTTTATAGGAAATTATTACTTCATCCTGGTAACTTCTTGTCTTTCTGAAGAGGTCCCAGAGAGTTTTGAAGCTCTTGTGCAAATGGTTCTGTTTGCTTGTATTGATAATGGATGCATTCTTTTAATACTTTCTCAAAACACCTGAATTTAGACTTTGTTTGGGTTCATGGATAATCCAACGGCAACATACTCTAGACTAAATGACAAGTCTTTATTTCTGTATGTTATAAAGCCTCTGCTGAAGTTATATGTTCACAGTTAAGGATATTTTTTGTCTTTAGGACACTGAACTCATGTATATTGTGAAAGGATCTTTTTAAATATATGCAAATATTTTTGCCCTAAAACTTTGTTAAGTTAGTGTAATATCTTTTATAGTTCAATTTACTACTGCTTGTTAGAATCTTGATAAACTTCAATCAAATATTACTAGAGGCAAAGAGATCTCTAGTTTGGGGTTTTTGTGGGTTATTTTTCTGGGGGTTTTTTTAGGTTTGTTTGTTTTTGAAGGGGGTTGGATTGCTTTGCTTGGGGCTTTTATCTGTTGCTTTTAAGGAATAGTAATAGGGGAAAAACTTGGTCTTTGTTGAAGAAATTTCCTGTTCTGATAGAATGTGAGGTATGCAGTTTCTTTTTTATTTGAAAGAAAGTAAAGGATGCTACCATACCAGATCAAGGCAAGCCAGACACTGAGGTAATGGAGGACAGCAAGGAAGCAATCTTTGAGTTGAGCCCAGATGTTCCCCAAAATTAAGTCCAAGGGACTCTGCCTGGTTAACCAAGAGGTGTAGCTCTTATTGGATTCTGAGGGAATAAGTGATATTTTCTAAACAAGTTAATTAGTAAGTCGAGTATAGAGAAGAATAATTGTCTTATAGCAGCAATTATTTTTAACAGTCTGTTTAACCAGAAATAGTTTTTCTGTTTGGAAAGATCTGATTATAAATAAGGTAATTAAATGGCAGTATGCAATATACTGTAATTATAATTTTATATTTCTAAATATAACTGAGAATGTTGGGTTAATTTAGTCATAACAATATATTTATTTTTAACCACCTACTCCCTTGGAATATATCTAATAAGAAACTTTCTGTAGTAGCAAGTCTTTCAAAGAATGTGATGATAAAGTTAAGTAAACATATTTAAATATAAAGTATTTCTAAATTAATTCTTATATCAATTTTTCCTGTGGCTTTTTCCAAGATGCAGTTGTTTAAGGTAGAAGACCATTTTGGAGTCACTCCTCATTGGTGACAATATTTAGTCTTTAGGTTTTTTCCACAAACAATAGAACGCCATGTTACCAGTCCCTTAATTTAAATGCTTGTTTTATTCCAAGAACAATTAAATATTAATTTGTTTTTTCAGCCAAAGATAAGGATTAGAAATATTTTTATGTAGGGAATTCACACATGGTGCTTGAAATTATTCCCAGGCTTGCACAGATAGCAGTGTTCAATAATGTTTTTGATAATTGTATCCAGCTGCATGCATATTGTAACGCTAAGCAATTTTTTTGTATGTGTCTACTGTCAAATTCTACAGTATGCTTCTCAGTATAGAAAAATGTAGGATCTGAAATTTTAAAGTTATCCATAGAACTATTGTCTATGAAGTTGGACATAAGGGGAATGATAATTTTATTCTAACTTTAATATTATGTGTAAATTAAAATTTAGGTTATTTATTTACATTAAATTTATATTAAATTGTTTATATGCCTCAATTTACCGTGACAATGCAGTAAAGAAAAAGGGGCTTTTAAAGACATATGTGCTGCTTATTTAGACATGCTAAAAAGATTGCATGGCAAAACAGTAGTGCTTTACTTTTGCCAGTTCAGTAGTTTATTTCTTATATCAGATGCTCTCTCATGAAATACTTAGAAGGTCAAAGGCACAAGGCTTTTCCTCTGGTTCTATATGCATAGCTAGGCTATGAACAGTCTTTCTTAAATTTGCTTCATCTACTTTTTTTCTGTTTGAGCCATTTGGTTGCTGAAGGTGGAAAGATGTTTTTATTTGTTCTAGAAATTAGTTTGTGGTTACGACTGCCAGTGTGTGAAAAACAGACAATCCTGTTAAGAAATAGTAGGAAAAGTTATTTGAGTTTTGGGGAGTATCTTTACTTACTCATGTCAAGCAAACCTTCTCAGCAGAAGTCCCAGTATCTCAGAATTTATGCTAAATGGCACTTGCAGTGAGAGGCTACACTAAGATCAAGAAAAGCCTATGAGAAAATCAATACAAACCCTAGGAAGCAGATGATTTGAGATTAGCATTAAAAGACCATGATAATCTGAGTGTTTCGGAAAGTCTAAGATAGACCTCTGTTAAAAAATCATTAGCTAGTACAAGTTCTGCATAAACACTTCGTTTCTCTTTGGTGGAGAAGGAGATGTCTCCAGCTGTTTTGTTGGTGAAAGTCAACTCAGATTTTCTTTTGGAGTGAAAAGATGTACATGACCGATGAAAGGAATATTTAACATTCTTTCCGCACTTTTTACATTCTGTGCAGGCAATAAAGGTTATTAGGAGGACAATTGCTACTTCTGTGTTGTCAGATTCACCACAGGGCTACTTTCATCATCCCAGAGGGAATTATGTGATTAATGATGAGAGTTTTGGCTCATGGCTGGAAACAAATAAATCTTAAACATCTTCCTAAAGGCTTGTGAACTGACTTCAGTTTTATGTTTCTAAATATTTGCTTTTATTCCATATTTTGAGGTCATCTGGAAGGAAATAGTATATCCTTTTTTTTTCATTATGTGGTGAAGAGAAAAAAAACTGAACAAGAACAAAAGAGCTCATATTAATCTATCTAGCAGAAGCCATAGTTTTTTATGTGCTGAAATGAACTTTAACATTCTCACTTTTACTATATTTATTATTATACCATCTAAACAGAAATTAAACTTGATGATTTAAAGATTAAAATAATTAAACTGATGCCTTTTATCTTATTCCAAAATACATACTGAAATGGATTTACTGGATGATTTTATTTAGTTTTCCAGATTGTGATGCAAGTTGTCTATGCTACCTTGAGTTTTGGTCTTTTTCTTAATGCAAAGTTGCTCCACTCAAAAAACGGATAATGGATGATTCTTGTACAATAATTTTAATATATACAAATTTGTGTATTTTTTCCTCATGCTTTAAAATATTTGTAAAAATTATTGTAATTCTGTTGTGTATGTTGTGCATTGAAGTCAGGGGCATTATGACTGATGAAAAATACATTTGGAAAAAAAAAGGAATTGGGCTCAGTGATCCTCAGTGGTCCTTTCCAGCTCAGACTACTTTATGATTCTGTGGCCGTGTTGAGACCCTGGGACACTCTGAGAAAAGCATGAAAAACTTACTCTTAAAAATTATAGATTAAGTAGATCCCCTCTCAGTGGGTCATTATGTGAAGGAATAAAAAAAGATGGTGAAAGAATCTACTTAATGTTTGAATAGGATAGCTTTTTGTTTTGCTAATTAGCCTTTATTTCTACTGTCACAATATTATTTGGCCACAGAGAAGGCAGGTTGACAGAATGAGTTTAAATCTTTTGTCAACTGAAAATTAAACCACAAATAACTAAGATAGTGACACTGCTGATCAGCAGCTCCCTGGGTGCTTATCTTCAGACTCTTAGTGAATACAGTGCCTTTTGCACAGAATACTGTACTAGCTGAAGAGCATTATAGCTTTAATCTCTAACCTAAAAACTGTGTTATTACAGAGGAGGATGAATATTGTTCTCTTTTTTTTGTGGGTCAGAGTACATACCTCTTTAATTCTGCAGGAACATCTCTAGAACAAAAGACCTCTAAACTGTAGAAATGAAAGAAGCTCCTTTAACCCGGAGGTCTTGCTTCTTAGCCAGATGGACTAGTAGGGTCAGATGCATTAGAACAGCAGTGTCTGCTTGGATTTGTTTAGAGAAGGAGAGGTGCAATGCTGACTGCACAGCTGCTACATCAGTGTCTGTAAAATAGCAATGATGCAATAACATCCCAGTGATCAGGCATGAAAAACAGACAATAGGCAAATCAACAGAAATAAATTCACTTCTGGTAAAGTGCCAAGAACTTATAAATCTGAAGAAAGATTGTCTATCCCAGGCTACTATATACGTTGTAGCTGTCAATGAGGAGAGTCAGCTCTATGGCTTGGCCACATGTCCCAAAATTAGTTACTTCTGCTAGTAAAGGACTTCAGGAGCAGCAGTAAAAGTTACAAACTCTGATGTGCTCAAGCTATAAAAAAATGGGGTGCCCTTCTGCCCACTGCCATGAATGGCACATGATAGGTATTTTCTTGTTCTTGTTATCTTTGAAATTTTCCTTTATTGATGGCATTGTTTAATTTTTTGTGTTTGTTGAAGAAAAAGAGGGGCAAAAGATAATTAAACAAAGGTGAAATTATCACTTTTTATTCTCCAAGAAACCTTCTTAATACTTCAGATTCCTTAATGCCTTTTAGTCTTAAGTATATATGTATATAACACTTTATGTTAAATTTGACTGCAATTTACTTCGAATCCATACTAAAATGAATTATATAAACAGAGCCTGGGAAAATTTTTATACCCTGGTTTAGAGCAATTACACGCAGGAGTCTTGATTTTCAAATGGAAGAAATGACTAGTCAAAATATCAAAGTGCCTTCGGAAACAATCTATGCCTTGAAAAGATGCCAAATAGAAATAATGAGGCTCTTCTGTTTCCCAAGAATTGTGTGATGAAAGGATCCTAAAGTTAGTCTTCTGTCAGCCAAATCTCTGTCTTACATGAGAGCTAAAGCATTTCTTTCCTCTCTATTTCAATCCAATGATCAGCAGGTTAATTTAGACCATCGTGAGAGCAGAGCAGGAGCTCTCAGATAATTGTCTTGTTTGCTTCTGAGTATTGCTTGCTAGCAAGATCTGTGCCTCTTTATTGCAATCCAAGATCCTTCCCTATCTGTGGACAAAATAGCAGTGATGTCTGGAGAAGTTCTGATGTGTTGTCTGGAGGAAAGTAAAATGATTCATCCATTGCAGTTTACCTTGAATTAAACACTAGCAACAAGTTGGATTAATGAGAAGGAACAGGTTCCTCTCAAGCAAACCTAGGTGCATTCCTACCTCTGCAATGGGAGTTTCCGCTGGTGACCTTCTTGTAAATAGTAGGGATTTTGTTGAGGCTGAATTACCGTGGTTGATTGTTTTCTTTCCTTTTTTGTTCACTCAGATCCCTTTGCTACATACCTCAATAATCTATTTTCCCTACTGTCCTGGTTTAGGGCAAATTTTGGGAGGAAACCTCCGAATGAGGTTCCTCTGGAAATAACAAACCCAAACGGAGCCTTCCCCATAACTGGTCTGGAAAGAGACTTCCTTGGAGAAAAGTGGAAAAAGCTATTTATTTAACAAAAGAAAAAAAAAGAAAAAAAAAAACCAAGAATAAAATGCCCACAAGCACACAGGATGAATAATATGAAACAATAAAACTTTTCGTTGAAGTGAGATGGCAAATTGGGAAAAGTCCTTGCTGTAGATGCAGTTTGTCTCTCTCAGTCTCTTATCCGTTCCTCCGGCACGGGAGAAAAATGCTGTCCTCGGCTCCAGAAGGGCACAATGGGGGGAAATTTTTCAGCTCTCCTCTGTTTTTTCAGTCCGGAGCAGTTTCAAACAGTCCTAAGGAAAAAAAAGAATAAAACCAGTTCTCTGCCCTAGCTAGCTAAAACTAACTAAAAAGCACAGGAGATCTCTGTCCCGCTGCAGTCTGACCAAACTGCTGCTGCACAGGGAGAGTGTCCCGGAGAGAGGAACGTGAGGAGATAACATTGTCTTCAGAACAAATTGCACTCTAAGGATCACCTTAAAGGCGCAGAACACAATATACAGAACAGACGATTGGGGATACAGGCATCATAAAGTCACTCTAGGACTCCCGCTAACAATCACCTCACTTCTATTATCTCCTACTTTCCTCTTCCTGCCAATCCCTAGAGCTGGCACCAATCTTTATTGCTGCTTCAAGGCTTAAAGCTCTGAAATGAAGGTTGCCATTAGGTAGGAAAAGACTGTAATAAAACAGTTAGCGAAATAATGTCTTACAGAGAGCTCAATTCAAGCTCAGATACTTCTTTCTCATTCACCTCAATCACAGCTTTGTGCAACCTAATTGATACATCCCTTCTGAAAGTGCTTTGACATTGTGACATCCAACATTTCAGAGCTGCTGTCACATCAAGTTTGTCAATATCCAGTACAGGACCTCTTTTCTAAGGTTTGTTTGTAATTCATATGTTTACCTGCCTCAATGAAGAGTGGGGAAGAAAGACATTATCAGTATCAAAGAACATAGTCCCATTTTTATTGCTGCAGGAAATGAAAACTTGCTTATCCAGGCCTACCTGAACTTTCACCTTACAATCAAAATTTGAGTTACTTTATAATCATCAGAAAGCTACAGAATAAAACTGAGCTATCCACAGAAACAAAATTATTGATACAGGTAAATGAGTATTTTAACAAATGGTAGGCTAACATTTTTTCTGTAGTATATTTTCTCTCAGATTTTTTTTTTAAGGAAACAATTCTCATTACTTTTTCAAGTGACATGACAGTTTAGTCTGTTCTGCATAGTATCTGGAATCATGTATCAAATCCAAAGGCTGTTGCATTAGTTCCCGTTTTCAGATCCTCAGAATTAATTTCAGCCCAGAGACTGAGCAGTCATTAACATGGGAAATTTATTTCTAGGTAAGGGCTGACATACTTCAGAATAATTTGAGGAACTTCACTTTCATGTATTATCCAGTATTTTCTCTTTTGGAATCTGAGAACCTAGCTTCTCTCACTACTAGCATGCAAGCACCCAATCAACTTCTTGAAATTAGAGAGAGAACAAAGAAAAGGGAGGAGGATTACTTCATTTTAATTTCAGCTACATCTGAATAATATAGTTGGGAAATAAATTGAGTGTGTTATTCATTAGAGTTATCAGCATAAAACTTTTCTGTAGCTATAAACATTTTAAGGATGTAAGAGAAAGATACTTCTGATTTGGAGAAACAATTATTGATGAAAGACGTTTTTGGTTTATGTGCAAAAACATATTTCAAGTGGTTAAATTACATATGCAACATTTTGCCTTCATTGAGATAAAATTTTAACTTTAATTATTTGTTAATGAAAGGGGTTTATCTGCAGGCTTGAAACCACAAGTGTAAAAATTTGGACTGAATAGCAAATTAAAAGTACTTGTTAATTGTCAGACATTGAGGCTACTCTTTCTTGCATGATGATAGACTATAAGGGGAAGAAAATTCCCAGAATAAGCATGTCAGAGTAAAGAACAGATGACATATTCAGTGACAAAAACATACAATAGAAAATATTCTTCCAAATTAAAGATGAGGCACAACATCTTGCTTTGATCAGTGACCAGGATGCTGGAACTATTTCTTAGTGGATGGAAAGGCCTCTGAACAAGGGATATAAACGTTCTAGTCTATTAGAGATGGTCTTATTATACTGCTTTAGGTAACTTGCAGAAAAATTTCCACAAACACATATTACAATAGGATTTAACAGTTTGGAGAAAATGACCAGTTGTAAAATTTCTTTTCTGTTTTTAACTTCATGAAACCTGGAAGTAAAGAGGAGCTAATCTGCTTTGCTTTCTTCTTTGGGGCCGAAAGATGAGGACATCTTAGGTCCCAAAAAACATGCATAGGAGTTGGGAATGTAGCTTTCCAGGGATGATAACCTACCTAGCAAATTTGAAAGGAATATGAACTTCATTGCTCTAAAATGATTGTACACCCAAGTTGGCAAAATAACATGCAAATGAACTTAAGTTTTATCTGTAAATAAATGGAAACATATCTCACTCAATCTAAGCTGTAATTTTGAATGAAAATCAGTTTATTATTAGCAGCTGTGTGGAACAGCATTAATAACTTCTTAATACATTCAAACACAAACAATATTTGAAAGTGAAGCTGATCAAAAACTGAGACTTCACAAAACAGTAACTGCAAAAGAAAAGCTGCTTTACCAACTTTTTATAGCAATGACATGACTCTTCAAGGTTACTTGTATTAATGAAGCATGTATTTGATATTCTATTTTTCATCTGAAACAGTTCACAGTTATCAAAATCTGATTTCTTGAATATTTAAATGCAATCTCACAATCAAATAATTGGAGCAGGGAGCACCATTATTTTTGCTTACATATGTGTTCCCTCTTGGGAAGTTTCCCTTCTAAGACAATTTCAGCAAAATGCTAGAATTTGAAAATCAGATACTTGAATTTTCATACACACTTGAGTTCATCTAATTAAGCCTATGTCTCCACAGCATTTTTTGTTTTTTATAATGAGACAGAACAGTCAACACATACTAGGTTTCTTGTTGAAACAGTAACAGAGAGTAACAAAACTGGAAAGAAGATTTAAGCCAATTGATCATAAATTACAGAATTTAGGTTGATAGTAATTTTCATAGATTGATTAAAAAAACCTTAAGCAACACTGTGCATGCTAAAATATACACTGATGTTATTATACGGTTAAGTAATTTGTCTTTGCAATTATGCATAATAGAAAAAAGATAACAAGTCATTTAATAACTGTCTTTCTTATATGGTATACAAAACCTCGTTATTGTAATTTATTAATTATTATCTTTGAAGAAATTATTCAATATAGTTTTTTGGGTTACTTACTTGAAGGACAGAAATAAATGGTTCTACAGGAGACAGGTGGCAAAATAATTACATGCTGGATTTATTAATATTGCATAGAAAGAGCTGCAATATCAGCAGTTGTGAAGGATGTTGTCATGGCCAGCCTTACCTTTTTTGTAACTCATGCATGCAGCTTTGAAAATGTATCCATCAACAGCTATGTTATTTATAGAGTGAATTCCAACTTCTTTGGCTTTCTAAGAAACAAGTCAGTCACTGTGTGACTTATTGATATAATTATTTTTCATAAAGATGCAAACTTAAAGATGTACTTGCTAATGAGCCATCTGAAATCCCATGTGTCTCCCCCTTGCCTTCCTTCCACAGTTAATGCCTTTTTTTTTTTTTTCTTTTGGGAGAAGTGAGGATTGCATCATTACTTCCCAAAATGATTGACTCCGATCTTTCACCCTAAAGCATCTGACCTGGGTGATCCAGATAAGATGGAAAAATTCACATTACAAGAATGTTGCTCTTTATGTATTCTGTGGAAAGTGGATTTTTTTCAAGTTTTTAAATTAGTCTTTTTACACTGTTGGAAAGAGATGTTAAAAATCTCAATAAAAGGTTAGAAGCTATGATCTTGCTTTCCCCTTATACATTACAGAAGGCTTTCTCATGGTCAGATGAGTATTATATCATTTCTGTCATCTTGTGCTAAAGCCTGTAAAAGTATTAATTTATTCTGTTATCAGTTTTACACTGTATAAAGGAAACATACTCTTAACATATGGTTAAGTGCAGAACTCCCAGTGAAATTAGCAGGACTCTCATGCATGTAGTGCCTATGAAAATTCCCCTGTACCTAAGTGAATCCCAATGACACAACCACCTTCAAATCTCTGGCTTTTAAGGAATGCTGTGGTACTTCTGCACAGATATAGGGAAAGCAGGATAACTAATTCTAACACGGATGTTCCTTTATAGCCAAGTGCCTTGATTGCTGCTTTTTCTCTTTCAGTATTTCCTCCTATTACTTCTGAAATTCATTTACATACTGTCATATTTTTTAATATAAACTACCATAAATTGATATAAAAATTTACGTACATGGTATAACCCTTCTTGTGATAGGAACACCACTATGGAACTTGAAACAAAGATTTTGATTGCTAGAGCAATCTGGAGTTCCAGATGTTTATTTTACCTATCTCTAAATATTGGAGAAGGAACAATCTATGATCCGATAATGCATATTTATCTGTTCCTGATTAGATGAAATAGAGTCAGAAATTATAAAATAGGCTTGTGCTTGAGCGAGGTGCCTCATGTTGGCAATTCCAAACTTCTCTTATTAACTGCATATTGTTATAGTGCCTATGTCTAGAATTTTTGTTTAAGTTATATCCATTATATTATATCAAATATATATGTTTATTTTAAATGCTGCAGTCACTATCTTTTACATCACAACTTCATGCAGAACTTGTGTGGTAAACAGTAAATTTGGGGTTAACTGTCGCCCTGATTTTTTCAGCCTTCTCTTCTGCTTCACAATTTCATGTTTTGGGTTCTTTCTCACGCTTTGGTCTGTAAACATTGGCAAATGTTTATCATAACTTCAAGGTAGTTTACATTCCTGTTCTTAGAGATATGGACAGCTGATGGACAGTTGTCTTGACCAATGGGATGGGGAGAGGTGTCAGCCTTCTCCCCCAATCCCTGGCCCATTGTAGATATGATATATATTGGAGTCGGACTCTCAAATAAAGTAGAGTTTTTAGTTCATGCCTTCTGATCAAAGTGTGAGTGTGTGTTTGTGTGTGTGTGATGAGCTGCATCAGTTAACCACTTTTAGCTGGAAGGTTTAAAGGCATGTCTCCCAGGAAAGTACTCTAATCCCAGGAAAGTATTCTAATAGCCTTATTAAAAGCCAGAGTAGACTCTCTTGGCCTGTGCAACTGTGTAATTTTCATCAAAAAGGAGCAAACATAAAATAAAGGAATTGTAGGATGGTCTGCCTCCTTCTTCTTGGTCCCAGAATTCTTACATTTTACAGTTTAGAATCACAGAGGTGAAAATTTCAGAAGTAGAAATTAGAGTTACAAATGCTCACTTTGAAGTGCATGGGCCTTAGGCCTCTTTGCTCTCTGTTATTTTGGTTCCATTATTATCTCTCTCCAAGAGGAAGCTGGGGGCTAGAACTGTGTGATCTGCATATACCTTGTTGATTAGGGCTCTTCTGCCTGTTAAGAAATGGGGCTTCTTGGAGGATTCTATATGCTGAAGAGTTTCACGTATTTTCCTGACTGTTCAGACTACAGATGTTCTTGGACACAAAAGTTACACAGCCAGAATATTTTTGAGTTGAATCAAGAACTATCTTGCAAATTAAAGCACCCCACAGACTGGGAGACAAATGTTGAGCGGGGGTTGTGGATTTGGTCTGGGATTTATATAAGAAAATACCAAGGAGCCTAAATCATGACTTGGATTTAAGCGTTGATAAACACTGACACAATGGCAATGGAGTTTGCACCAGCATTTTACACTTGCTTAGAGGAGAAATGGTTGACAGGATGTGCAATTTGTACCTGAGAAATACATTCACTTGAAAAAAAAACAACCAAAAACTGCCACAAAATGCCATGAAACTCCCCAAAACTAAAGCAAACACCCCCAAGCTATAGAATTCATACAGTACAACCTAAACAATGTACAATGTTGTCCTTGACTATTCTTAGCAAGAAATGTGGAATGAAGATTTAACACTGAAAAAAATTAGAAAGTTTGATTAGGAGATGCATACTCACCTAACAAAAGTGAAAATGAGATTTGAATGGTATGTATCATAGGAAATCAAGAAAGCTCTGCAAGAGGATTAATAATTACCTGATTACATCTTTCTGGATTTAATCAAAAGACCTCAAGTGCGTATGAAATTCCATCACCCAGAATAGCTATGGCAATTGAATTAGATGTGTTTCTGCTAAAATGAGAGAAAAATTTAACCAGTTTCTGAGGTTCTAAAAAGCTGGCAAAAAACCCGCAACTGGCACCACTCCTGCCAAAATTGAAATGGGTTGGATTTTTGTTGACATTAGAAGATTTAGAAGTGATAGAGCATGGAATATAAATATGACAGAAAGTTCCAATTAACATTGAAAGAGATGTACATGTACCTAGATGTATAGTACATGTTCCATATACTATTTCTCAGACACTGAACTCATGTTTTTTTAATTTATTCTATGTTGCAATGTGTATTAGTGAATCAAATGAATACCACTGCTCATGCTCCTAAACCATTACAATATCAGGAGAAAACTGGATGTTTAAAATTACTGACATACCTGATCCTTCAAACTAGGAGCCATACTTGAAAGAGACCCCTCTGTTCTACGTCGTGGCTTGTTTCTTTGTGCACTCACTTCAGGTCGGTTTTCAGTGTACTGCTTTGTTTTGCTATTTTTAAAGTAGATTATGCTTTTATGTTCAATTAAGACAATAGTTGGCTCCTAGCTAACTATTTAATTGAAACAGTTACTAGCAACTAATGTGTACATTTCAATTTTAATATCATCTCATCTCAAATTTAGATGGAAAGCTTTAACTGAATTTGAAGTGATAGAACATTGAGTTTGGTAATTTCAAGATTATAACTCATTCCAGCCGTTTTTAATGCAGTTGTAAACTGGGAAGTTCTGATCACAAGTCTATTGTGGTAAGAAAGCAAAGAGATTTCCTCAAAAATCCTAGAGCATTTTTCAACATAAAAAAATAGTTGTTTATTTTTTTTGTCTAATTATGGATTGTTTTTTGTTGTTCTTACATTAACATGCTCAGAAACAATTCCAAGATTTATTCTGTAATTAGAGTTTACACCAAAATAAATTAAAAAAAGGGGAAATTTGTAAAGTTAAGAAAAATACAGAAGAAACAGAAGGGATGCAGCGTTTCTATTTCCCTAGTGGTTTAATAATATCCACATAGATAGCTCTGCTTGAGTTAATTTCTCTGAAGCTAATTAGTAATCTTTCAGTAGCAGTTTTCCAATAGAAATTTTATTGTGTTGTGGTTTAGGCTCTGAGGCCCCCTCATTCACAGAATCATGAAATGGCTTGAGTTAAAAGGGACTTTTGAAGGTCATGTAGTCAAAACCCCCCTGCCATGGGTACAGACACCTCCAACTGCACCAGGTTGCTCAGAGCCCCACCCAGCCTGGCCTTGAACATCTCCAGGGATGGGGCATCCAGAGCTTCTCTGGGCACACTGCTCCAGGTTTCTAAAGCTTTTTATTGCCTAAAGATGTAGACGAGTTACTAATGCAGATGTTTTTGAAAAACCTAATATACTGATACAGCTTCAAAAATGTGTCCATATTTACTGTGTGGAAAATTAATGCCACTCAAGGTGTTTTGCATTGAGTTGCCATGATTATCGTCTGTGGAGACTAGCAGGCAGCAACTCATCTTAACTATGTAGCCCTCCCAAAGAAACATAATTAAACATGTAATTTGCTCCTTTGCATGAAATGAGTTTTAACATGAATGCTTCAGTAAACAAATCTACCTATATAATTAAAGCAACATAGAAAATCTATTTAAAGCTCAGAGAAGGAGAAATATAATAAAAGGTCAGCCCACTGTTTCATCCTACAATCATTTTCATTGCCAATTAGACACAGGTGTGTGCCATATAAATAAGAAAAACTATGAGTGTGATGGATGTGATTATTACTCATCTCAAACAGCCTTTTCCTTTTTTCCTCCCTGTTCTAATTGGATAGTTTCCAGCTGCTCAACATGTGCTGCTGAGATATGCCATTGGAAAATCACATTGAAAACACAACACAACCATCCTGAATGCTTCATTCTCTTAAAATAGTGTTAGAGATGTTATGGTAAACATTTAAACAGGCTTAGACAAAAAAATCAGTACTGCAATAAAAGCTGTGAACAAAAATATGCATTTCAACTTAATAATGTAAAAACAGAATTGAAAGTCAGATGTACAGTGAGGGGAGAATGCAAGGTCTCTTGGAAAAAGTAGATGACTTTGTGAATGAAAATTACTCAGGTATAATTCTATAATGGTAACAATTGTTAATTGTCATCAACATGGAAGATCTTAGCTGCATTTTTCCATTCATTAGCTAGTTGAACCTAACATTCCCAGAAATGGGCTGGACCCATAAAGAAGCCAAACTGGAAAAATGGTAGTGAAATGCAGCTTTACAAATTTAGGCTTGTCTGATTCAAAGTCTGATGTGATTCCCAGTGGTGTGACGGACAAATATTGCTACCACCTCTCCAGGGCAGTTCATGAAACCAAAAATCACAGGCCATCAAAGTGGGCTACAGAAATGCACCTACCCAGAGAGCCTAAATTGATTGTTAGGCTACTTAGTTAAGAACAGGGAGTTATTGAACAAGGAGCGTATGAGTTGGAGAGTTTCTTCCTCCTTATTCTTGGGTGTAGCTGTGTTTTTATGTTTATGCATCTACTAACACATTTTGTTTACTTGGTTTTTTTTTTCCCCCCATTGGTCTGCAAGCATGTCTGAGTCTGATAATCTGTTAAATGTTTCATTTCTGGTGTATAAATTCCCTTTTTATCTATTATCCTGAAAGTATTTTTTTCCCAGTTATCAAGGTTGCAGCCCTCCAGGAACAGGTGGAGACACTTAAAGTTTTGTGATCACAGGGCCTTTGTGATCCTGTGCCTGTACTACTGGGCTCTCCTGATAAGGTCACATTTTATTTTCTTCAGTGGTCAAGCTGTAATGTCCTAATAATGTAAAAATCATTTTATTAGCTTAGCCTGTTTGCATATATTGCACATGTATTTCTGCCCTAGAGTCATTGATTGAGTAATTGACTCTACTAAGAGAGACTAGATGCCATTAGGAGATATACATATCTATACATTTATGTATATACGTATATATACGTGGTATTTTCAGGACTACTTGTAAAAGAAGTTGTTTTGCAACATGAACAATAAATTGCTTTCATTGTTTCATTTGCCTTAAAAATCTGGGAAAGGTCTCATACATGGTATGCCAATGTGTAGCAATTTTATTCAGTCGTCCTTGAATTCCTAATTTCATTTCTGTATTTAAATACATGAGGCAGTTTGAAGACTTATATTTGGAGGCTCACAGGGAGTACCATGAGTAGGTAACATTATGAGCTTCTTTGTCACTCTCAGCCTACGTGTCCTGTCAGCCCCCTGTGTGCTGGCACCTGAGGCGGGTGCGTGTGAGGCTTTCAGGTAGGGGGGGCAGGAGAGCCCCTGTAGCAGCAGCCAAGGGGCTATAAAGCTCTCAAGCTCTCCCCTGGAGGGCATGGATGGGGCTGCAGAGGCTGCCTGGAGCTAGAGAGTTAACACGGAGTAGTTAACTGCTGGAGCAGTCCCCGGTGAGCTCACAACCTGCTAATTAGTGTTAGAGGCACCTGCTGCTGCCCCTCCCCGTTGCCTTCACCCAATCAAGAAAGCAAGTTTGTTCTCCCGGGGCACAATATGCCCCCCTTTTTATAAATCTGTGATGTTTTTCCAAAGGATCAACAGGGTTTTAACACTACCTTCCTTGAGCTCCTTACAGCTGTACAACTTGTGAGTACCAAGCCAAATATTGCTGTTTTGTTGAGCAGCAGTAAATACATATAGACTTGCAACTTGGAAAGTCATCTGCAAGTGCTGAGGTTTTATTTATTAATAAATAAAATCCTCTCAGTATTTCAGCTGTACAGTTTGAGAAACTGATGTAAGCTTTGCAATACTTTTTCCTTTCTGTAGTTAGACAAAGACAGTTTTAAGACTTAAAGATATGTTGCTAAGGAAGATGTGAAGGAAAATATAAAGTATATAATTTGAGAATTCAAAGAAAGGTAGAGAAAAACTTCAAAGGTATTGCTGCTGTTGGAAGAAGTTTGCTCAATTCTGGAGCAGCTTGTGATGAAATATTTTTGGCTTTTTAATACTGTTTTCATTGTTAATCACTAAAGATATTTTTGTGATTTGCTAAGTTCTTTTTTTCTTTTCCTGCTAACTGCTAACTATAGATGAGTATGAAAACTTTAAGTTCTAAATTTTAAGATTTTGCTTGCTTCTTGTATTGTTTGGGGTTTTTTCCTGATAATAAACTGATGTTCTTACGAGATTATTCACTAGGAGTATAATACACCAATTGAAAAGCTATTACCTTTGACAAAGTTAATTACAATCTGAACTCAAGGGAGAAAATAAATTCAAGGGAAGACTTCAGATGACAAAAGAATGCCTTTTATGATTTCCAAGGTTTTTCAGGTTTCTGCCGAGGTCAGGGAGTGGGGCATGCCTATATCTTACTAAAGTACTTTGAAGGAATTTTTATTCTGCCTACTATGTATCTGAAATTCCAAATGTTTCTCAGGTGACAAGAAATGGAAACAATTTAAGATGAGTTTTTCAGCTATTTCTATGCCCCCACCTAATGTACATGTGTTCAGATTAGACAGAAATGAGTTTGGTATCCTTCCCTTTCCTCATGGCTATAGGTTCATGTGTCTTCCAACTTAAGCTTTTGTGGCGACCTGATCATGATATTATTTTCTTTCTATTCTCCCGTGCATATAAGCACATGCTCATCTGTCCTCTCAGCTTTTTCCATGTCATACTGTCTTAAGAACTGTATTAGCTCTTAGACAAGCTTGAGGATTAAAAAAATTAATATTTAAGAAATATTAAGAAATATTAATATCAGACTTGGTGATGGCAGATATGAAGCTGCTCTAACGTTCTAGAGAATCCCATACAATAACCACACATTTGGTGAAGTTTTTCAAAAGCCTATTTTCATCAATAGTATTTTATTTGTGCACAGCTCGTTCCCTATAACGACAGTTGTTTTGGCTTTGAAACAAAGTAGATTGTGGAACAGCAGTGGCAGAAATTCAGAAGTGCTAGCATTTAGGAAAAATCATTACTGCTGTCTTTTATTTGAATTAATTTTTCATCTAAAGATGGTCTCTGCAACCATGCAATGCAATTTTTAAAATTGTTTTCTATGCCTTCAGTGATAGCAAGAATGAACAGTCAGAAAGCAAAAAACATGGTAATGGGAGGGGCAAAAATGATCAGTTGTAGTGCTTCTAAAATAGAAAATAAAGGATTTAGCTATATTGACGTCATTAATAAGGGATAGGCTTAAGGCTCTCATGCCATCCTACTACGCCCTCCAAAACAGGGAATATCAAATGAAATTTTATAGTAGCTCAGATATGGGTTAATATTTTGTATAAAAACTCTTGCTTTTATTTATTTATATAGAGCCATAAATCAGTTTGCTAAGAGTTGCAGAAAGAGAATATCCCTGCTTGCAGAGACTTGAATGCAAGTAATAGGTGTTTGTAACTGAGGCAATAAAATGCAGTATACTCTGGTATATTTTATCAATGCTTTAGGATAAGTTGCTCTGTTCAGAGCTTATGATTCCATTGACATGTAGAAAGAGAACTTTCTGGGCTGGAGGTGAGTAGGTTAAACAGGCTACTAATCTGTCCCATGAAAAAGCTTGGGGGGGGGGAACCTTAATTTTATTTATCTATTCTTACAAATAAAATTTATATTGGTTAACATAATGAATGGCGATGCTGGAAAAAAAAAGCACAAAGATTTCTTGGTCCTCTTACAGTGGATAAAAAGGATTAGCTTGGATGTGTAAACCTAAAACAATCTGTAAGATGTGTTAAGGTGTTGCATCCCACATACAAAGGTGTGTTGCTGTTCCATGTTGCAAACTGTGTACACAGACACATGTGCTCTACGTGCATGTGCCTACTGGGAACAGGTGCTTAGTCTTACTGCAGTTTGGAATTGAGGGCATGGACCTTTTCTGGACTAACAGATCTGGCCCTATTCCTCTGAGAAGGAGGTTGTTTCTGAGTGGAGATGATTAAATGCACTTTTGTTGTTGTTGTCTAACACAATATTTGGCCAGTTCTTGTCCCGGAAATGAAATGATATTTTTGCCATGACCATTTGGGTTTTGTGTTTAAGGAGGAATCACAGGCTATTTTCAAATGAGAATGACTATACGGGGCCTGACCAAAATTTTTGCTGAATCAGGTTCCTTGTCTTTGATAGTGGTGGGCAGCTTCTGTCTAGGAAATGGCACCAATTCTCAATGTGATGTGATGCTTCAATAAAATGCTCCCCACACTACAACGTTTAAGGGTAATGGGAAACCTAGGGAGAGATAAAGTCTTTGTACAAAAAGTTACACAAAGCAGGCCTCTTGAAAGAATGTAAGTTGAAGAGTAGCTATCTATTAACATGGGTGATTTTGGTTTAACCATTGCTCAGCACAGATACGTGTCTTGCTCAAAAGAGTGTTGTAAAATACCAGCTCTCTTCTATGGAAGTTAAATTTGTCTCTGTTACATCTCAGTGGTAGTGAGAATCCACAGGGCTTACTGAGGGGAACAGACATGCTCTGTTTAAAAGCTGTTTGTCTTCTCAGAGTTTAGATTTATTGAGGGCCAAGAAGGAATGAATCCTAATAATGCCTGTCATGGTTTAAGCCCAGCTAGAGATGAAACACTACACAACCACTGACTCAGCCCCCATCTTTCCATGTCCCAGTCCAGTGGAATGGTGAGGAGGATCAGAGTAAAACCTGTAGGTGGAGATAAGAACAGCTAAGTAACTGAAAATAAAGTAAAAATACAGTAATAATGGTAAATTATAATAATAATTACAATTATAAGGAAAAAAAAAACCAACAAGTGCTGCATAATGCCATTGCTCACCACCGAACATAAATCAATCCCCATTCAGGGTGACTCCCTGAGTTTATATACCAGGCATGATTTGTGGTGTGGAATGTCTCTTTGGTCAGTTTGGGTTACCTGTGCCAGTTATACTCCCTCTCAGCTTGTTTTGTTTGTGTACCTCCTTACTGACAGAGTGTGAGATAAGGAAAAATGTCCTTGACTTAGGAAAAACCTCAAAACCTCAAAACATCAGTGTATTATCAACGCCATTTTCATTCTGAATCCAAAGCATAGCACAGTAACAGCTCCTGAGAAAAAAATTAACTTTATCCTAGCTAAAATCAGGACAAGGCTTATCACAGAAACAAATTTGAATCCTATTTCAACAACTACTATGTTTTTCTGACTACTTCCATCACCTTTAGGATGCTAGTCATTGTATGCAATACAATTTGTTAGAAAGATAAAGATGTATTCACTGTTTTCACTCTGCTTAGTTTATTTGTAAAGGGTGAAGACCAAGAACTAATATCCTTCCTATTCTGTTCCCGATATAGGTTTGTTGGTTTTGTTTGTTTGTTTTCAGTTATGGGATAATTTAAATTTTAATGACTAATACTCATCTTTCTAAAGGGGTCTCTCTAGTTCACTGTGCCACCTGCAGTAGCTTTTTACATATTTTTTTTTCTGTGTACCCTTCTAAAAGTACTATTCATTACTTTTCCACATTTGACCCATTTCCTGTTGAAAAGTCTTGTTCATTATATTGCTTTCATGAATATGTTTTTAAAGTGGTTTTTTTTTTTAATGTGGAAACATATTTAGCTGCGTTTTTTCTTATGCATCTGAAGATAGTTCAACCTTTAAGGAGTTTCTATGAATTCTTACAAGATTTTATTCATTATCTAGAAAGAAGTTCATTAGAATAACGATATGATAAATGTTGTTGAACTTCTCTGCATAATTCCTGGCAGTTTCATTAAAAATGAATAATTTAATGGTCTTTTAATTAAACTTTCATGCACTGTTCATGAGCATGATAATCCTAATATGTAACTCTAATTAACACAAAATAGAGTAAAATTTGTTGCAATGAAGAGACCTATTTTTAAAATACAGACTCTCTTCAGTTTAAATGTCAAAATACAGTAGTGTTGAGACTAACAAGAAGCAAGCTTGTAATTTGTTAAACTACCTCATTCCTTATTATGAATATCTTACACAAATATCTTAGAATTACTTTTTCTTTTTCTCATTATTTTAGTGAACATCATCTTCTTCACTGTCTTACAAACAGTTGAATCTAACAAATAATTCCTATCACATTATTATTTTTATAGCATTCTTATAAGGACTTAGAAAAATGGCACATGCAGGTTTTTTCTGTTTATGTACAACACAATATATGTCATTGCAAACACCTAACTCAAGCTAACAGTTATCTGTATTTTGAAGACTAAAATTGGCTGATTTCTGTATGGTGTAATTACATGAACATTTTAAGAGGCTGTTATTTTTGGGCACCCAGTAAAGGAGGAAGGAGCTGTCATAGGTCTAGCTGTGTATTAAATTTTCCAAACGAGAGTTTGAACTTGAAGTTACTTCCACAAGATTTCTCGTTAGCCAAGCTGTCTTATTTATTTGTAATTTTTGCAAGGCCATATATGCCACAGGACTTGAACTGTATGCTTCTACAGGTCTTGCTCCTAACAGCATAGCTGAGGTGAAGGGCTCAGAACAATCTCAGTGCCAGAACTTTAAAACAGATTCATAAGGAGATTAAATTTCAGAATCGAGTACAAAATTTTGCACCCTTTATGCATTCATATTTTAGGGAGTCTTGGCTACTGGTTAATGACATACACTTGTTCTTGTTTTGTGTTCTGGCTAGTAGATGTGATGCTAGATGAGAATTCTTGTTCCAAATGTAAAGCAATAAAATAACATCTTTTTTACATGTTTGCATGTTTTTCAGAATTCACTTTTATTACTTTACTTTGTTTTTTTTCTGTCCATCAAAAAAAAATCGCTCATGATCAAACACTAAAACCAGCAAACTGTGCCTTACTAAGGCTGCCAGCACAGTTTGACTGGGAAATAACAAAGTGAAAAGGATCTGTGCTTAATTTTTTTTCCTCCTCTGCACATTGAATTATTTCAAGTGTCTGAGTCATGGACTGTTTGCTGAGCAGGCTTCCTCATTTTGCCCGTAATGTGTTGCGGCCAGAATTGTGGAATCATCTCACACACTGAGGTCTGTTTGGCCTCTGTCAGCCAAACAGTCTATGAAACTTGAGTAGCTGGTCTGAGCACAATGGATACACTGGCATACAACATTCAGAGAACTAGCTGCATATGTATTCTTACAAGAACCTCAGTTAATCAGAGCTTTTTTGTCTTATTTTTAAAACATCTCTTTAGCTATATTTGTTCCTGATCAATACGTAAATAGCAGAGAGGGTGTACAGTCTGAATAAATCATAGAAATGTTTGGTGAAATAAAACCTAAAGATCTGGCAAGTAGTTGCATTGTTTCTATACACTTGCTATATGAAACAATATTTACACACTCAAAATAAAGATGAAAAAGAAAATGCTATTTAAATTTCAAATTTTCCTTGGTCTAAGGATTGCCATTGTTGCCTTGGCAATAAAATCTTCATGTAAAGCAACATGTGCTCCATCACAACAGTATCTGAAAGAAGTAACAACAGATCTGTGATTTTCCCTAGAAGGGCATGAAAACTCTTGTCCTGTGCTGTTTGCTCATGGACTCTAACCTATCCTGCAACACTGCTATGCTGCTGTGTGACATTTCAATGCCCTAAGTATGCATCTGCTGTCATGCTGCTACTGTGGATTTTATACTTCTTTCCCAATCCCAAGAATAGGACTTTAATGTTCACTTGTGACAGGGAGAGGGGATGTGTAGTGGTCCAAAGCACTAGGTTAATAAATGCTGTTACAATGAAGAGAAAAAGTTGAAAGTTGCACTTTTATGAAACCCTGGATCACAATCACAGGATGGGTCAGTTTGGAGGAGACCACAGTGGGTCATCTGGTCCAACCTCCCTGCTTGAGCAGGGCTGTCCAAGAGCACATGACAGAAGATTCTGGCTAACTGGGTAACTTTTTCAGAGACAGGGATGTCACTGCAAAGTGGAATTGCAGGGTAGTACCATTACTTAAACATTGTTACTAGTTTAGAAAAATAATTCCTGAGTATTTTGAGAAGTCATTCTATTTGCAGCGCTGCAACCTGCAAAGTGTATTGATAAATGTAAAAGGACTATACTTAGTAGGGTTATAGAAGACCATAGTTTTAAGACCTCCTGATACATGCTTATGAAATCATAAAGACCATCTTTACATTTTTCCTATTTTTCTTGGTTTGAATCTCTGTTGAAACTGTCAAAGCAGCATAAAAATACTTTATACCATGTTTAATTACCTTTTGCTCTGCTCTTTAATTTGTAATTTAATTTGAAATTTGTAGTGTTGGAAAGCCCACAGAACAGGAGAGGGGAAAGGAAAATCAATGCTGAATAGAGCAAATGATATAAATATTGAGGAAGGGGAAGGAAGTCACTAACCCTTCTGATTCTACCAAAATTGATATTTGAGTAAGGAAAGTGATTAATGTTAATGATTTATAGTCAGAATGGGCTGCATTGTTTGGTTTATTAAATATTATCCATATTTTATTACTGTGATCTTTTTGCTGTCTGAAGTACAGAGGACTGATCAGATTTATGAATTCCTTTCAGTGTGTCTACCTTCTTGGTACCTTTCCCTTCTCCTCTTTTGAACAAATTCACATAATTGATAAGAGGATATCAACGGAGGTACTCTTCTTCAACAACAATATTTTAACCACAGGCTGGCATAATAGCAATTTTAAAAGCTAATCAGTTTACCAGAAACATGTATCTTGTTAAAAAAAAACCAACCAAACAAACAAAAAAACCAAACCAACCACCCCTCCAGACACAAAAACACCTCTAGCTTGGCACTTTTTTTTTTTCTTAGTTTAGTTGATAACATTTTGTACCCATCAGGACATTGTCAGCATATTGTTAATCCTAGATTGTAAAGGAATTGTTGTTTGAAGGTGTGAGTGCATATTGTAAATATTGCTGGGATAAGAAGCTGTAAAGCTGTAATTGCAAAATTGCTGTACAGCAGCTCTGTTTTATGTGTTCCGTGTTCATCTCTGGGTTATTAGCAAGTTATGCAAGTCAACACACAAACATAATTTCATGTTGAAGGACTGGTGCCTTCACTGGAAGTTTGGGTGCCTCATTCAGTGCATTCCCAGGCAGGGGGAGGGAGCCTGAGGGAGAAGTGAGTGGAAGCAGAGACAGTGTTTCCTGGACCACCGTGTCAGAGTAGAGCGCTGAGCAAGTTTGGATGTCTGCGCCGTTGGTCTGAAGGAAGTGTTTCCTTTCAAGGCAATACTGGGTGAATCTCATCCAGAAGGGCAGCCCCAAGAACACAGCAGTGAATGGGAAGTTTGGACGCAGTTAACAGCTACAATCACATGTATTTGTTTCCCAAGTGCCATGAGCTAGAAGTCTGGTCATAATTTGTAATTTCTAGTAAAGGTATAATTTACATAGTGTTGCTATTTTTGAAGGAAACTCTTTATTTCAAAATTCCTCTTTTGAAGTTTCCTATTTTTTGTTCTCTTTGGAAGTATGGCTGGCAGTATAATAAGTAGATAAAAGGCTTTTTTCCCCCCCTCTCATTGTTTTTAGCAGAAATTGAATCAGTCCTTTAGTTTTCATATTTGGTGGGGGGTTTTCAAATCCACATATATCGGGATTTTAAAATCCCGATATATGTGGAATGCATGAAAATAAAATGTGGTTTTGAAGATTCTGGGAATTGATTTCTGTTGCTTGGCAAGTTTAAAAAGATTGAGATGCATGCTTTAGTAGAATTACAGAATTTTTGTCCTTTTTTTTGTCTTGGAAAGACTAAGATTTTTTTTTCCCCACAAGGATCATTGGGTGCAAACCTTATCGGTGGATATCTTTGATATGGGCATCAAACCCACAACCATACTAATGCCATGATCTAAGCAACAGAGCTAATCTCAGGGGAGAGTGCAATTTCAACAGCAATTTAAAGGTAAAAACCCCTTTTTTCACCAGAAAAAAGTAGGTGTGGTATTGCTAAAAAATTTTAAGTTTATTTGTTGAAAGATTATGGAATTGTTTAAAAGGCTAGTGCTAAACTAAAGTGTAAGTTTCCTCAAGGGTAATTCAAAAGGTTCTTGAGCATTTTGAATAGCGTTCCTTTTTATTTTATGCATAATATATTCTTTTAGCAACTGAGTCATGCTGCCTACAATATATAATTCTTCCTATAGAAGAGATCATCATGAAGACTATAATCTTTGGTACCTTAAAAGATATTAAGGCAATGACAAAGTTACCTATCTAGTACAGAAATAATAGGGAATTATCCTTCTTCTGACATAATTTTTTTTCATGCCTTCTGAGAGTGGTGGTGCTGATGTTCTGCAAAGATCTCTTCTTGTGGTGACAGGGCAATGACTAAGCAATTTTAATTATTGTACCCAAAAAGGAAGTATTGAGCAATTATCATCAGAAGAAGAGCAACTGGAGTCTGGAGGAAAGGGAGGGAATGCTGTCACTGTCAAACCTTTCCATGAACCTAAAATAAAAATCTCAGCAGCTGAGAAAAGAGATATCCAAGATGAAAGTAATGCTCATTTAAAATAGTCAAGTACTGCTGACTTCAAGAAGTGTTTCATAAGTCTGATACTTGACATGAAAGTTATAATGTCAGCAATAAGAACAAAATATCCTTTTCTACTCTCTCAAATGGAGTTTGAGGTTTCATTACAGAAAACATTCTTTGAGAAAGATTTCCTTGAACAACCATTTCATGGAACTTGCATAAAACATTAGCCTAGATAAAGTATTATAAGTAGTAGGGGATTAAAGACTGACTGGAAAGCAGTTTCCTAATTAGGTGTAATGTAAACAGCCTGTAAATTATGGGCTAATGTAGGTATCTTTCTACACAGTTGGATGGATACTTAACTCTTAGTTACTCTGGTCTAAAGCAAGTTTTACATCATTAAGCAAGACTGGTTACATTGTTAAGCGACACTGTGGAATCTTGGACCCTGGACATATTAAAAAATAAATAAATAAAGCACATTAGTGTATAAGACAGAATCCACCTGGAAGAGGTTGGGGTGGGAAACAAAGGTCCATAACAAGCACTAATTTCACATCTAAGGATAGTGCTTATGTGGTTTATGAAAGTGATTTATGAAACAGATGCTATTGCATAGTAGATTGCAAATTCTGACTTGTTTCTGTCATGTTTTGCATCTAACCCCTTTTCTCTTGGATGCTGTTTAGCTGGCTGCTGGGTCCTTGAGCTTTTTCCAGGTTGTCCCTGGCCCAGTGCCAGGGAGTGTGTTGTCTTCAAGGAGCAGGGATCTTGCACTTACCTAACACTTTGAGAGCAGCTGGGCAAAAGAGAGGGGAGCTATCATTTTCATCAGTATTTCAGGTCTATAGCCTTCTATTCATAAAGACAGAGGCCCCCTCCATTTTTTAGCTATTAATACTAGAGTAGTCCATCCATTCAGGGGAAATATGAGGTTTTTTCCCCAGTAAGCCTCAATTAAATAAACCAGATTTTATTGTGTTCCTTCATTTCTATTAACTATAATAGTCTAAATTTCTCCGTGTTATACAATTTGGCTTTCATTATTTTTTTCTAAGACATTTCTATTCCTCATTTTGAAGAGTAAAATCATTTAGCCCTTAGTTGAGACAATTTTCTCTAGACAGAGAGAAAGCAAAAACAAGTCAAAAATGTTATGCAGTTATGCAGGAATACATGTGTCGTGTTTATTGCACTATTTCAGCTAATCCCTGTTGTTACCTTACATCAAGCATTTTAATGGTGTTTGTGCCTTGCTTGGCGGGACATACGTGTAACATTTAATAAGAGGCAATAAATGAAGCTGACAGATTTGGATAGGCTGTTATAAGGGTTTGGGTGTTACCAATAGATAAGGCTTATGATGCCTTACCTATCGGTAACATTTGGAAGTTTTTAATGGTCACTGATCTTTCAGTGATATGTAAATATATCTATTAGTATTTTTTATATTATTTTTACGATGTGGTTTCAGGTAAACAATATCTATTTCAGCTATTATTTTCAGTGAATACAGCAGAAATAATTTGATTAAATTGTGTAGAAAAAGGATTCTTAAGCAATTAATGAAATCTTATTTGAAGGCCATATTTTTGCATAAAATAATTCTAAATGCAAACTAAATATATACTGCAATTTGCTGGAGGATGTTTTTTGTTTTGTTTGGGGATTTTGGTATGTGTATGTGATTGGTTTTTTTCCCCCGAGAAAAATGTCAACAGCGATATTTGCCAGTGTCAGGCCAAATTATTATTATTATTTATATTACAGTAATTACAGTAAACAAGAGGTATCAAGTGTTCAGATGCAAGACAAACCATAAAATAAAGTGTTTTTATTTATTTTACTAGTAGATACCTTGATTTTAAAATTAAAGATTTCTTGTCCTCTTCCAGTTACTGTTATATCTAATGTGATCTTATTCAAAGTGTATTAGGGCTAAGAATAATAATTATTATTCTAATTTTTTTACATGGGGCAATATTTTGCTTGCAGCTGTTTGATTTGACTCTATGCAGTTTTGTGTAGTGAAGCCTCTTGGGTCCCCTCTGTATACCAGCTTCATTAAGAAATACTCTGTACAGAGCAATTTATCTTCTTGGAAACGATCTGCGCAGAGCTGCAGCTGGATTATTCCTGCTCCCTGGTATGTCTGCTTGTCTCAGATTGCATCCTAGTGTACACTCAGCCCACGTATTAGCAGCTTTCAGGGTACCTGTAAAATCAAACCCACTAACTAGGCCAGTGGAACATATCTAGCTTACTTGTCTGAAATTGCTACTGTCTGAAACCATGCCTGTGCTGTCCAAGCTTATGCTAGGGTCTTCATTAAGTGCTTCTAGCTTGGAGCTTTGCACCTGTCAGAATAGATAAAATTGCATGTGAGCCTTTGTGAACTCTCTGGGATTCTAGTCTTGTTTTAAGCCAAAGAGTGCAACAAATGCTTAGCTGCATTTGAACTCATCACACATTTTACAGGAATATGCTCAAGTTTCTGATTAAGAGAATAATTGTACATAGCCCAAAGTTTAGCAAATGTTGCTCATGCAGGCACTGAATGTCAGAAATTTGTATCTAGGATCATGAAAGTCACTTTTAATCTTGATCTGACACTATGAGAAAGATCCATTATGTATACGGATTTCTTAGAATCTTTGTACATTTCACACAGAAGCAGTAGTAATATAAACAGGGCATTTTTAGAGTAAGGATTTCCAAGATATCAGGTCACACCTTAACAACAAAAAAAATCTAATTAAAATAACAAAAGATTTTTACCTCAGAAATTTTGAGGTACAACGTACCTGCTGTGGCCACAATATCTCTAAATCCCTCTAACTCCTTCCCAGTCACATAATCACACAATTGGTATTCAAGAATAAATTAGTAGTCATCTGACATTTCTAAAAGTTCTATATGGGGGCAAAAGTCTTTGCTCAACTTTAAGTCATCTGTTCTGGAAACTGGGTTGAAACAGGACTTTAGGGAAGAAGCACTTTAATGAGCTCAATGTACATTAAAATACTCTTTATCCAATCCCCTCTGGAGATGCTGTAAAAGAGTTTTCCATAAATGTGTAGCATGATAGCACTTTGCAATTTTCTGATAGAAGGCATAAGTTTCTGCATATTAAAGACAAAATGAAATCTTCCAAAACTCAGAGTATGCTCACGTTGGGTTGTTAAATTTTACAGGCAAAATCTGCAGCACTCCCTGTTGTGTGCCTATATGCTTCATTCTGTGCTAATTAGTGCATAGCTGAATTCAGTCAAGAAGGAACTCACTGGAGTGAGAGGAATTGATGTATTTGAGACAGGCAACTGACTTATTCTGTGTAGTCTAGATTATGTTAAAAAATGCCATGTGCGGGATCACTAAAATATGTAGTAATTGAAAGCCATAATCAAAGGCAGTCAGAATTATTCTTAGTGCATATAATACAAAGAGAACATCTAAGATTTGTTTGTTTATACTTTGCTAACAATCCCATGAGATACTCATCAATTATTCTCAGGGGATGGGAGTGGAGATGGTGTGGGGTGTGGAGGGGAAGTATCTGATATTTTAACTTTAAATATTAATTCAGTCATAAAATACATTTCTGTTTTCAGACAATTTTATGGTTATAGGTGGCTGCAAATATGAGTCTGTTTTCCAGAAAAAGTAATAATCTTGGGATGTTTATGGATTTGCATGAAAGGGGAAAAAAAATGGGTTATTTTCTTATCATAAAATTGTATTCTAGAGTATTGTGAAACAAAACAAAATCGATAAAACCTGGGTAGGGGCTGGCAAGATTCACCTAGCACTGAAGTGCTAAAATATGCATGTTGAAATATGCAGGGTTATTTTTGCTTAAACACAATGTAAAGACTGCTTACTAACTCCCATTATTTGGATTAATATCTAGATTAATATTTATATAGTAATTAAATTTTGTTCTAGGCATCATTCAACTGACCATGATATTATTGTCATGACTCTTCACAAAGATAAAAAAATGTTATCCATAGTATCCTGTAACAGACCAAATAAGCAAAGACCTTTTAAGGAAAGTCAAAATTCTTTATTTTTCTTAACTGATGTCTTAACAGATTGATTAATCCAAGATTCATTTTTAGTAGTTCATATTTAATTATTACAGGAAGAAAAACAATGATAATGCAAACACTACTACAGTAATAAGATATAAATTTAAGTAGTCATACAGGTAAACCCTCATAAGAATTCTTAATATTTCACTATTGCAAGGAGTAGTGAGAAGGAACAAAGTAGAAAAATATAGCAATCTGCAAGCATCCTTTTGCTTCAAGAATTTTGTTCACAATGTTTTCTTTTTCCTTGGGCAAGAATATATAAAAATTTTAGGTATTTTTATATGCTGCTAGGATATCTTTCCACCTAGTTTCTTTGCTGTTCTGCAAGTGTGCTCTGTGATGCAATTTATGTGTTAGATGTAAGCCCCAGAATTTTGTCTGAAATTGTATTATTGTTTCTTCACATGACCATTAGTGAGTAGTCTGTGAACCCAGGAGTTTCCATTGCCAGCCCAGGCCTCTACTAAACAAGTACACGTTTATCCTGCATCTGGAACTGTCCCTTCTGGAAGCCTTTGCTGTCATTCCAGACCTCTACTTCTCTAAAAGCTTTTGTTCTAGTAAAGCCATAAATCCCCCACTCTACACAGAATAACTACTTGCTGCTACGATGCATATTAAAACTATGTGTGTATCACACCAAGATAAGGACATGTAGATCAAGAATGCCCATCTGGTTGTTAACAAATCCCTGTTAGAGCTAAACAAAGCAAAAGGAGGGCCAGAGGCAGGTAAGGACAAGTTCAAAGCAGAGAAAGCAAACTGATAAGTGTTAGTCCTGAGGCCTTGCAAACCCCATAGGGGGTCTGTGACCTCCTAGTATTGACGGCAGGACTGTATTCACAGGACCACAGAGCTACACATATATTGTGTTCATTCGCTTCGAAGGGACAAGCAAACAATGCTGCTCCTGGGCAAGTGTATCTTTTAATAAAGTATTTACATCTCATTTTAATGGCACAAAGAAATACAACGCTATTTGTAGTCAGTGTAAATATTGACACCATCTAAACCCTGCACATTTCTAGTCAGAATAAATTGTTAGACTTTCAAACAGCTATGTCAAGAAGGTCCTGTTTATTTCAAAAATATCCTTTCACATTTTTTTTTGTTGGATGTCTAATAGCAATAGCTAAGGTTTGGGGGAAAAAAAATTCATGTTTCAATATTTACAAAACACCTCATGAATATTTAACTATTTATTTTCCTTTTTTTTTAATGAAGACAAGAAAAAACAGTTGATTGACAGAATGCCAATTACCTGTTACTTCTCCTATTATGAAGACATAACACTACCCTGAGGGTCCAGCATATTGGTTCTTATACCTGCAATACATTAGGATTTCAAAGTCTCTGTAAAATTAGCCCAGAGACCTATTTTGGTCTCATCTGCATGTTTGGAGTTTATGGATGAGATTGTCTTTCTCATTTTTAATAGTTGTTTTCACTTAATTAGCAAGCTTTAAACTGTTAATATGTTTATAATGTGATCTTTAAATATAATCAGAAATTCATAAGCTCAAAGTATGTCTTATTTTCGACATTTTGATATTTTTCATGTTTTGCTATCTCCAAAGATGAGTGTCCAAACCCTCTGGACAATCTATTCCAGTGTTTTTCAGCTCTTACTCTGAGGATAATTTTCTTGCAAGTAGTCGGGACTTTCTCCTGCAATTTCTACTTTTTTCGTCTCATTCTGCTAAGCACTTCCAGAAGAGACCAAATCCATCTTCTCTCTAGATCCTTGTTAGGCAGTTAGAGGAAGCAATTAAATATCCCCTGAACTTCTGACCTCAGCCCCAGCTCTCTCATCTCCACTCTAAGAGGTCTGACAGGGTATAGCAGTGGTGGTAGTCTCCCACCTGTTCCTTTGAGAGACCTGCTTGAATACAGCCTGTCTAGTTACTATTTTATGCCACTTTTCAATGGCAGAAATAAAGACAAGGGAAAAGGAAAAAAAATGTGGCTTTAAGTTGCTTATAGAATATAGCATTGCAGAATTTCACTTTCTCATGTGGCCTAAAATAGGGGAATTCCTCCTTCCTACACCAGCGTTTTTCAGCACACATTTTAGAGGCTGAAATATTTCCTAATTTAAGAGTTACTTCCCATGAAGCAAAAGTAGCATTAACCATTATATTTCATTGTTTTCAAAGAAATGTTACAAGTCTCTTAAAAGATAAAGTTGTTTTTATTGAAATTTCCTAGACACTGGCACAGAACATCAGAAAATAGGAACACAGGAGAAAAAGAAGCTAGTTCATTCACAGATATACTAAATGGCATCCTAATTATTCCTTTCATAGGGCAGCCAAATAACATTTGAAAGTAGGGGTCAGGAGGTCCTTGCCTTAATATACATTCAGTTACTCCTGGGATTATTTCTTTGACCTGAATCTATAGACAAATATATACTATTTATTCTTTATGCCAATATTATCTTTGCTTTTACACAGAAATAAGATTTTGTTAGACTTGTTTTTTGTATGAGGCTTTTTTTACAAATTTGTGTTACATTCCCAGTTATTCTGTTTCTTGGCAAAGGTGAATAAACCAAGATCCTCTCCTTTAACCACTGATCCTCACTACTCTCCAACCCATGGTTCATTTGTTTCAGTTGTAGTCTGAATTCATCTTCCTTGAAAACAACTGATTATGCAGCCTTCAGGTGATTTTATAATAGTAATGAAACTTATTTTCATAGAGAAGCTACAGCTTCCTGCTTTGTTCCAGAAACTTCTGGTAGAAGAGTAAAATCTGTTGATATTTTCTTCAGGCCTTTGTCTCTCTTTCTTGCATTTATCTTTATATTTATGTTCCATATATATGGCTCCCCAAATTCTTCTTGCTAGTTCCTTCAAAGTATTCTACAAAATCTGCCTGCAGCTTTGTATTTAACACAAAAACATTTATTTTTCTACTTGCTCTTAATCTTCTACTAGCATTGGTCTTGAGGTTAGTGCAGAGACAATCTGAGCATCAAAGCAAAGCCTTGCAGCTCTCCTTCCTAATTCTGAAGAAATTCAAAAAAGGAAGTTAAGGGTAAATTATTTGCTTTATTTACAAAGTAGACTTTTTTTTTTTACATTAAAAATTATGTGATTTGGTAGGAGAAATACAGGACTAAGGTCTTAGAGACCCTTTCCTAATGAACAATATAAGGCTTGGTTTCAGGCAGCTCTACAGCTTTTCTATGATCAGTCTTTTCTGAATAGTTTGGTCTGTAGGACTGTGCTCTTTCTGTCCTAGAAGGAGGGCTCTCTATCACTCCTCTTCTTTTAACTCTTTCTTGAACTGTGCAGCAGCTCTGTATTCCCAGTTCCTTGCTCCTGTTGAGTCCACCTTAGAGACTCTTACTCCTCGTGGGGGAGGCAGTCCTCCCTACAGTTGTCCACTGTTGTCTAAACAAAGTCCTTGAAACGAACACGATGAGTATAGCGAGAAGAAAGACAAGAGACACGAAAGCTGCGCTTTAAACCACTCTTCAAACAAAAGTTAATCGAAATGAAACTGGACAGTCACGGAGCAGTGAATGTCTAAGCACAACACCACATGAATGTGGTAAGTTTAGGGCTGTTTTAAATCAGAATGCTTAATTTTTTGCTAAAATACATATTCACACAGCTCAGAAAAGTTTGGACTGTCAAGAAAAAGATAAAGACAAGTTGTAACAAATATTTGTAACATGTAAATTCTAGTTAATTCTAAGCAAAGAATATCTGTAATTTAGGGAGAGTCATAAATTATAGGGAAACATTTTTATAAGAGTTGGATTTGATTATCTTTGTGGATCCTTTCTGACTCAGAATATTCTCTGGTTTTGTGATATATCTAGTTTTGGAACTGTTTGGATATGAGTTATTTTTGGTTATAATCCTACAAAGAGATGAAGGATGAACAGTGAGTGTGACGATAAGATGTATTGTTTTTTAAGGCATTTAATATGTTACCTCATGAAACTTTGTAATATCAGCTTCAATTGGCTCAAATATTAATATTGCAATGCCTTTTACACATATTTGGAAGACAAAATAAACTGATTAGACAACTATGAATCTTGAAAATATTTTATAAGCATGTATTTGATCACTTGATGGGAACAAGAAGCCATTAATGTTTTAATCAAAAAGCATAAAAACGTAGCTTGTTTATGATGACCTTTTTATTTGTATTTTACTTCCACTAATGTTGTTCACAGTCTGTCATTACTATTGTCTTCCTTTACTCATAGTAAGTATGATTTTTAGTAAAATATGAGCCTTTTCAATGTAGTAAAAAAAAAATCATAGGGGAGCTGCTGAATTTTCAAGTGATAATAAAGGAAATTTAAGAGAGCCAAAATTGGAAATGATGCTTAAGAAATTATGTAGACACTTGCTGGGCAATCACGTCTGTGTGAGAATGAGAAGGTGGGAAATATATCACTGACTGGGGGTTAGGTACTACATGAAAAATAAAAGTAATTTGGCCTTGCATCTAAGTTTCTTTCAAGGAAAACTTGTGGGTTTTCACATTCTTGAACAGAGATAAGTCATTCATTACTTCTGAAAAAGAAAAATTGATGCGGTTTGCGATATTTGATTAGAAGCCATTGGGCATGTGCACAAATGAGTAGTGATCTGAGGAATATCAGATTCACCAAGTGAAAATTATTAACTTAAAAAAAAAATTACCCTGCAACATAAATCCCTCTGAAGCATTATCATAAATCCTCCAAACATATTTCAAATGGTGTTTTTTCATACTAATCTTATTTTTTTAAATGGTTTTATTACTAATAACTATCACTGATTATTTTTCTGAGTTAATTTTCTGCATTTTGAGCTTTTTATTTTTACTTTTAAAATCCAATTATTTATCTTTTATGAAAGAAATGACATGAATATTTTGAATAAAATGTTATGTCACATGTCTTTGCAATAGTAAACCTCCATACTTAGACTGGAGAGTAAACACACATTTACCACTCTGAGTAAGTTACATTTGTATGTACATATAAAAAAATGTACATATATGCATATATACATGAAAATTTGGGCACCTGTATTCAGAAGTAGATAGTGCAAGTGGAAGTATTTATAGCAAAATACACACTTTTAATTATCACTTTTTTATATATAAGTCTATGGACAAATCACTTCTATTTTTCATTGTAAAGTACAATCATAGTTTAAATTCATAAAGATCAGTTTCCCTTGGTTGAATTGGCTCAGGTGAAAGTGGAAAATATTTCAGGCAAAGTCAAGTTAAGGGGTGGTATTTGAATTGATCAATATAGTATAGACTCATGACACTCCTTGCATTTTGTGACCTGTTATTTAATGATTTTTAAACAGTAAATACTTAAATTATAATTTTAAAATACCTTCTGTCCTCTCCCTGAGTGTTGGATTATTTTTGGTTGTTTGACTTATTAATTATATATTCTTAGGGTATAGGATGACATGAACACGTGTAGGTATTGAAAGAAAAAAGGATAGTGAGACGAAACTGGAGTGTTAATCTGGATTATGGTAAACTAAGTAGGTATTTCTCTAAAAAACTGCTTTATCAACTTTGTCGAGCTCCTTGGAAGAAATCTGCTTGACAAATACATTTTGAAAGCTTTTATAAAAATATCACTAAAGAAGGTATTGGTTGGACAATCAGGGGGTAAGTCTGCTGCTGTGAAACAGGGCACACTAGCACCTCCTTTTATTTTCTTCATCTGTCTTCTCTTCTAGAGCTTCCTTTTCATGGTCCAGTGCTCTAACACTCTCCCCCATATGCAAAAAGGATAGTAGTAAGCAAATGTTGATCAATGCTGAGCCCAAAACTTGACTTTTTCTAACAAATAAAAGCATGGTTATCTTTTTAGTTTCTTTAGAGTTATCAATAGAATAAATTAGCAAGTTTTCCCTTGACTGGCTTTATATATCATTATTTACACATTGCTTAGCTAAATGTTGTTCTACTCAAAGGAAAAACGCTGGGAAATTTTATTAGGACCAAGAGTAATGTAGTAGGCATTGATGCAAATTATCTTTAGTCTTTTGATAAAAACTGATGAGCTTGGAAAAAATATAATATATTGTCCTTTTTTAAAAAAATCACAAGCTAAAATGTACTGCTAACCAGGAGTATTATTTCAAGTGCTCTGAGACACCTGAGTATTGCCTTTTGTTAAGGCAGTGCCAATTTGTTGTGACAGCCAGCTCTCCTATCAAGTCCATGCTAGTGTAATCCATTATTATCATGTATGGAGTTATGGAGAAAAATACAATGACAAGGAGTAAGGTGTGCACAAAAGAAAGCAAAGTGCTCAGGAATTTGTTAAAAGTGTTTGTTTGGTAATGGAATGGCAGCCTGAGCTATGGATATTGATGTGCACACGAGAAGCTCTGAATCAAAACGGGTCTGAACCATGGCAACCTGGGTTTTTTTATTTTGTGTTTATCTGTCCTAAATACCAAAATTCTTGCAGGAATGGATGTGGTGGGCAGGGCTACCCAGCTGGCTTTTTTATGTCTGTGTTATTTTGTGATTGTCCATATTTGGTGGAATGTGATACTCTCTTACTGTTGTGTTACAGTAAAATAATGCTAAATGTACAAGAATAGCTGCATGACAATGTGGCTGTTGTTGCTATGTGTATGTAGGATGGCAAGCTGAGGGGTGCGGATGTTTCCCTGTCACAGAGAGTACTTTCAGCTGTGATGCCAGGAGTGCCTTTAAAGCTAGTGATTAGATGCGCTCATCACATTTGCCCTGCAGTTTTGGATGTGAAAGTAGCATTGGTATAGTCATTGATGGTTTAGATATGTGCGTAAAATTATCTAACTAATTTAACTGGATTTGACTTAATTTAATCAGTGACTTGGTACTAAAAATAGCCTAAGAATTCACTGTCAATCAAGGAGAGATAAGAACTGGTTATGACACTAACTAAACATTATTTTAAGAGCAAAAGGGTTATAGCTCACTTCCCCCCAGTGTAAATCTTGCATTTTAATCCTCCATCAATTTCATTGTGTTACTTAAGTAAGTAGCTACCAAGTATAACGGTACCTATTTGCCTGTTTTCTTTTTCGAATGAACTTAGTCTTTTCTCATATTTATTAAGTATTTTTAAGTATATACCACTGAAACTGTGTTCTTCTGCCAAATTTAATGTTATATCCTTGTACACTCTAGTATCTATACTGGTATTTTTTTCTCTTTGTGCCATATAATCAACTACATATTATTCTTTCTTTTTAGCTAGGAGTTCAATTTACTGTTTTATATCTCCAACTGAAATGTGGCTTTCTGCTTTATAATTTTCTCCCAGTAAGAATTTTTTCTTTTTTCTTTTTTTTTTTTTTTCTGTCATAATATTATTTTAAGAGTGTCTGCTTCAACAACAATACATAGCTCAGGGAAAACCCTAACGACAAACATTAGGAGAGAAATAAAATCTGAAATGGTGCAAAATTTGAAACCAGTTTATCTTTACCAACTTATATTTGAGTACTGTTATTTTGAGATAAGTAGACTGCAGGAGAAGGCTACAGACTGTGAGTGTTGTGGATGAGCAGAGGGAAGCACAGCTGGGTAGCGGGGCTTTTTCTTTTGGGCCCCATGTCTCAAAACTGCATCTGCCAATCCCATAGACAATATCACAGATCATGTGGGTGCCATCAAGTTAAAACCTCAGTTAAAATGTGGTGGAATTTAAGTTTATAGTATCTAGGTTTACTGTGTTGCAGGGGAATGGGACTGACAGTGGTAAATCTATGTTTATTTTTTCCATTTTCTAGACCCCAGGTAATGTATTAGATGAAATGCAAGAAGCAGCACTCATTTTCAGGAATCCAAACAGCACAGTTCTCATATTACTCAAAGCTGCCTGAAGGCTGAAGCACACTAGTCTAATTACAGTTCTTATAGCAGGGATCATTTGTGATCACAAAGAATACCACAGGAAGCAAATATAAGAAAAAAAAGAATAGGTCCTTGGGGATCTAGAAGATGTGATGGAAAGAGAAAACATGATGCTCTGAAGTGATATTTTGATCTGATGAATAGGAAAGTGTTGAAAAGTATGAGCATTCTCTAGCAGCCTTGCTGTTTTCTGTTCAACAGTCTTAAAATAAAACCAACAAAATAAAGGGAAATGGAGGAGCAACCTCACTCAGCATATCAAGGCATATCAAGTGCATGCATCTCAGGAGTAACAGAAATAAGCAGTAGACAGAAAACTCTCTGAATAAGCCCTATTGGTACAAATACACAGAATCCAAATTTACCATACTTCTCTAGAGATGTAGGACTAAAAAATGTGGGGGAAAAGTGATAAATTTCCATTTAAAAAATACCACTCCAAATTAGCAGGCCTTTTGAATTACAAGGTCCTTTTTTTTTACAAGAAAGGCAGGACAAACCTTAGAATGGGTAAAATCCTGCCCTCTTGAATGCACAGTGTTTTATTTTTCCTCTGAATTTGAAAGAATTATGATTTCATAAAATCTCCCAGATAGACTGCACAGTAATGTTGCCCAGATGAGAGGATTTTACATAAAAATCCTCACTGACGCTACCAGAGCTTTTCCCGTACAGATGGGAACCACTGAATCATCTGGCCATTATATTCTCTTGCAGAGGATTTAATAAGATTGAAGAGAGTTAAAAATATGGGATAAAAATAAGAGAGATGTAACTGTTTTGCTGAAAAGAGCTTACAGAGAGGGGGAGGTTGACTCAAAGCAGCTAGCAGTAAGCATTCATGTAAAACTGGTGTCAAAGTGCAATTCCGGATTCTCTCAACTTGAAATATGGAAAAAGTATTTCTCAACGTTCATGTTGATTTAATGGCTTCACTAATATGAGACATCAAATACTCTGAAAAGGATCAGGAAAGTGAATGGCATTAGTGAAGCTGAGAGGCTGCAAACTTGGTCTTGTATAACACTCTTAGCTGAGGAATATTTCCATGTGTTAACTCTAAAATGAATTTGCTCTAAAATGATTAAAACATTAACAATTTCAGTGCAAATTACGTAATCTTCAGATTGAAAGTGTTCTCATACAAAATTAAAGTGTTCCATTTCTTTCTCAAATTAGTTCCCCAGGTAGTTACACTAAAAACCAGAAGGGTACAAAAAGCATCACTTAAATCAACTCGACATCGAAGAAAGTTCATATTTCATGAGGAAGAATTGATAATCAAAGACTCAGGCTGCCTGCTCCTGGAAGCTGGGTTTTCACCATGGATCTGTGATACCACAGGCAAGTTGGAGATTGCAAAGGACTGATCTCACAAGAGCAAGGTGGACAAGGTCAATAGATTACATGCTTGGAAGTATTATTAGTAATTCTACTTATTGAACTAGATGTAGTGACCTCATCAATGCTCTGATTCTTCTGCTCCCTTTCTCAGGCCTTTGTTTTTCTCAGTGTTGCTACAACAGGGACTAATGTAAGAAAGGAAAGGGACACTTTTCTTTTAATACGGTCTCCAGGCAATACACTAATGCAGTAACAAACAGAACTTAGATCATCATAACAACACTCAGCTGGCTGAACTAGAAAACAAAAGAGTAGCAAATAAAACAAAATTGCACAACTCTGAATAGTTAAAACTAGCATTTAGTTAAAACATGTAATTCTTACAGTTTTTGTGGCAGGGTATAGAAGTTAATGACACCATAGAATGTATTTTTTTTTCTCCTAAAGTATGTTTTAAACAGTAACATTCATATGGCTGCTCTTTTGATAACTGCTAGACATGCTTCACAGTCTTTGTGTTAAGCCACTGACAGCTCTAAACAGCAGCTATTCTTGGACAATGAGGTATAGAACAGTTATCACATACATTTCTGTAAAATTGTGTTCAAGAGTTTCCACAGGTACTTTGTTTTCAATTCAGATTTAAACCTCCATACCATTTTCTGTATACCTCTGCATAAGAAATAGAAAACGTGCTAAACTATCACTACCAAAATCAGTGATTGTCATCATGGACATTTTAACCAAAATCGCAGTCACTGTAGGTTAGTTTGAATGCTGCCTTGCATCTCTCTCCTACAGGTTTTGACACTGGCTATGAAGTAAAGATTTATGCTTACAAATTTTATTGTTGCATGTACTTTGACAAAAACTCCACACAAAATTAATGAACCAAAACAATATAAAGTATGTAGCAAAAAATTTATTTATGGATAATCAGTTTCTTGGGTTTAGAAATTTGGTAATATTTGAGTTGAATTCTTGTAGGATGAATAAATGTCCATTTACCATAGACATGATAACTTCAGTCTGATTTACTGAACATAGGAGAAATTCTCCAATTGTTTTCAAGAAATCAGGAAATCTACCTAAAATACTGGATGTACCAATCTTCCACACAAAAACATCCAGCATCCTCTGGATTAGGTGCTACAGGAGAATTCATGTAAACTTGTTTCCTAGAAAAAAATCTGGGCAAAATCTTAGTGATATTGATGAAGCCTAAAGGAATAATACCTGATGTATTTGTACATTAAAAGGGGTCAAGAACTTGGAAATTAAGAAGGTGACAACACTATAATTTTGAGGTGTATATTGAATTTAGAGAAAAGATTACATGGCTCAAAAGAAGTAAAAAAGTAAATAAAGTAAGATAAAAACTATGAAATTTAAGACTATAATGATATCAATGATTTGTTTTCACTATTATCAAAATGTGATGATTTCCTTATTTGTGAGTTTATTAACTGCAATCATTTAATTATTATTATCAAGAGTCTATTAAAGTCAATAGTGGTTTTTATAGTACAGTACAGCCACAGTTCACAAAATCAGAGGAATTAATGATCCTCTGTAAGGAAAGAATATGTGATTAGATTTTCATTTTAAGTACATTTCAAATTCTAAACAGCAAACAACTTCCTTTTTTCATCTTAGTTGGGATGAAGTATGACATTTGAAATGCTCGTGTCTCAGGAGAGTACTTTTCTTGAAAGTCTGATCTGCATTGTGCAGTGTAGTCCATAGAGCTCCACAGGATGCTTTTATGTATGCTGTTCGCTTCTGAGTCATATAAACTTGCAAGGAGAGGAGGAAAGCAATGAGACTGTTTGATGTTCTACACATCGTTCCACTTGTTAATTTTTTCAATAACACAGATTACACTTCTACATTTCCTCTTCAAAACACTGCATGTGACAGATATGATGTAGCACACCAAGGAGTGTCTCCTGTTTCATGTTTGATGAGAAAGGCACAAAAGATAATGGAAACAAGAAGCACAGCTGTTAATGCCAGCATGAAATTTTGAGCTGTATGCAGGATGACAAAATAGACCATGGGAAGGTGTGCCAAAATCAACCAAACATTCATATTGAGAGTCTCCTAATTATTTTATGTTTATCTAATCAAAACAAACTCTGTTGGAAGAGCTCAAGTAGAACAAGGATTATTATTCTTCAAGTCTTGATGCTTAAAATTAGGTATCTAAATCTTCAGTTAGAGTCTAAGGGAATGTATCAAAATAATTCTCACTGTTTTAGAATTCCTTGAAGGAAACAACATAAGAATAGTCCTAATCATATACCAATTAAAAAAAAAAAAATTGCCCTACAATTAAAATCAGCAGAGTTGTTGTTTCTAGGAGATTTTGATGGCTGGATCAGGAAAAAAACTAATGACTACTCATAAAAAGAGATGGTTGGTTGATGATATATCATTAGACTGTACAAAGTCAAATTCTAAAACAGACAACAGTTCCAAAAGCTACAAGATGGAATCAGCTGGAAAAGTCAATTACAGCTTGAATCAGTCCAAATTTTACTTAATTCCTTCAAAGACAACCTGTGGAAAGAATCAATATAAACTGAAGCACAACTTACGATAGTTTTTCTGATATCGCACACAAACTTGTCTATCCAAAACAGGCTTTTGGATAAACTGACCTGTGTACAGTAAACTGCAGATTGGCCATTAGTATGTTAAGACCCGTTGGATTTATATATGTATAAAGAATAAGGGCAAGTTGTGTACAATTTTGGGTTTAATTAAAATCCATTATATGTTTCAGATGGGTAATGAATGAGGGATTTGAAGAGAGATCTGAAAGCTAGGATAGAATTTAAAGCAGGTTGGCCATACCTGAGGTAAGGTTTACTAAACAGTCATTTCTTGTAGATTTGAAATGACACTTCTGCAACCTAACATGTAGGACTGTCCAATAAAACTGTACTTGGTAAATATTTCACAGAATTGAATAGAAATAAAATCCATGCATCAAAATGCATAAATAATTCATATTATTTTCCTACTTTGTATGACAATGCACTTTTTCATTCTATCTCAGCTATGATTTAATTTTGCAGCCTTCACTCTGTTTCATACATAGCCAAATAGATCCACTGGACTGGCTGCAGTCTTAGTTGAATAGATCCAAGGACAGAAAATCAAAGCACTTCTTGTAATTAAGCGCTCTTAATGTTTGAAAATAGATATATTGTACTAGTTTCATTTTTTCCTGAACTGTTTGTTTAACTCTTCCTCTTATAGTGTTGTTGGAATGCTTTAGCATATTCACAGCATGATGAACTTGGCTTTTTTTCTGCATATTTAGTTTTAGAGTGAGGCTACTCCACTGAATATAACTGTACCAGCAAATTAGAAAAGACTGAGAGCATAATCTCCACAATGATTACACTGTATTTTATTTTTAAAGTGTATTTCAAAGGATATTTGTAATAAAGCTGCACTACCAGTAGGTTGTGTATTATCTTAGTCTGCTTTGCTACTACAGCCCTGTCTTGGCAGGGGGCTTGGACTTAGATGATCTCCAGAGGTCCCTTCCAACTCTAAAAATTTGTGATTCTGTGACACTTGTACCTGACTTAGTGTTAAACCATCGAGTTATTTCTATGTTGCATGATGGGGTTAGCAGTCACAGCTGAGATAGTTAAAAATTCACTTTTACTACTTGTGTTTTGCATCCACAGACACTTAGACTAAAATATGCTCCGATGTGAATGGCTGTTTTAAATAAGAGAATGTAATTTTGCTATGATTTTATGGCTGGTCTTAGCAATTCTCCTAATAGGCCTTTGTACTGTGTGGCACCTATAGAAGGTTTGAGTGCAACAGGATTTTATTTTGAAGAGCTTTGGGTAATTATTTTCTATCCAATCATATTGCTGCTAATTCTAACATAAGCCTATACATAGTGCACATGCATTGTCCTTTTGATTTCTTTCTATCACCTGCATTTTGGGAGTACTGTCTAAAAAAACTGAGCAAATATATTCCATGGATATGTCATTCATTTTGCCATTTCTGTATTTGCCAAGTCGTTGGTTCTTAAATATATTCATTATTCAAATTCACCTGGGAATTTATTCTGTAAATATATTTTTACCTGTAGACAATTTTTAATAGATTATTATCAAGATTACCAATTTACATTTGGTTTATTCTTTTCTATAATAGATATAGATATTCTAACATGACATGTAAATTGTTATTTTGAAGCAGATGCTGAACTGAAGTTTCTTAGTTCTCCAATTCAGAGTGACAGTTTTTGTTTACAGTTTGCTATATTTTGGATGAAACAAGTAATGATTCATACCTCTAACTTTCCTCTTTGCTTCTTTCATTTTGAAAAAAATCTTGCTGACTGCTTTCCGTTAAAAAAAATAGCAGGTGAAACATGAGATGATGTCATTATATTTATTTTCCTTTCCTCAGAATTGTATGTACTGAGTTTTCTTATCCATTCTCCAACTCTAGACATTTCACTCATTCCAGGAACTTAATTCTGGTCTCCCTTTCTCCATCTCAACTAAGTGAGCACAGCAGGCATTTTCACTTAGTGACTGTATGCAATTTTCCCGAATCAACAGTACTGGATTATATCAGGCAAGCAGTACCATTTATGCTAAAAGGCAGGCTACTGTGATTTTTCTGAACTCACTTTAAAGTTCAGTTGTGCGTCTTTTTCAATTGTACTGAAATATTGGATCATCACTATTGATGACTTGTAATCACTGCTTTTAAATTGACATGTGCATTGATAAGGCAGGATTATCATGTGATTAAGAATGAATAAGAAATAGGAAACTTCTGTTTCCAGCAGTGCCCCAGATTTCTTTTGTAACTGCTTAAACAGCTTAACCTCTCAGTACTTTTCCCATTTAAGCAAAAAAGAGGGCATCTGTGTTCTCTTTTCTTGTCAAAGTATATGGAAGTCATGTGACCTGTATTTGTGAATAGTAGTAAAGTAATCAGATGTGTTAAGGGCAAACAAAAATTAATTTTATAATTCATTTTATAATGAATTTCAATAACCTCTTTGTAATTGCTTGTAAAGCCAAAATAAGATCTTATTATTTTTTCCTAGTTTTTTCTTCCAAATTTTATTATATTCATGTGTGACTGGGTAATCCTTCTCAAATTTCTAAAAATTCAAAAAAATGATGAACAAGAACCTACTTGGCCTATTTCTGACTTCAATAGAAATTACATGAAGGGTAGGATAAACTACAAGGAAGGAGGTCTTTTAACTGAGTGTTTAACAAGCTGTAATTTTTTTTTCCTTCTTGAGTAAAGCACTTGGAGAAAATCTGATTTTTTTGGCAAATCAAATCTCAACTTTTCGTAAGTACTGTACTGGTGAAAATAGATTTTTCTACATATAATTGGATAGTATGTCATATGTAATTAAAGGTCTGTCACTTTAAATTAGATAAATTTTGGAGTAGAGACGGCTGATTCCTGAATTGGGTTCAGTGAGAGGTATAAAAACTTAGGAGTCTCAAGTAACCGTTTCACATCCTTCCTATTATTTAAAAAATATGTGCTTATTAATATTTAAGACTGTATTAGTGGCAAGAGTAAGTTGGTTTCTTATGAATGTCAGAGTTTATAGAGTGACCTATGAAAAAGAAAGGAAAATGAAATAAAATGAATAAAATGTGAGCAGATTATAAGACTACAGCTTTAATTTCATCCCAGGAACTACTTGGTAAGTAAGAAGGATGAACATATCCTTTTTCTTATAGGATGTGCCAACATGAAACTGTCATACTACCCCTTTTGCATCACATTATTCCTCTGTGGAGAAGCAGTGGCAAAAGGGTTAGAAATTAGTTCTCAGGGGACAAAATTTGCACTTTTCTTGAACTCCTTAGCTTTATTTATTTTGTTGTTGTTGTTCTTATTCAGACTGTTAGAATGTTGTCTGGAAAGGCAAAGAAGGATTCTGGATGAGTAGATCTGTGAACTAACTGATATGTAGGATAACGACATTGTCTCCATCTGAAAAGTTCACTGCATTCTTTACCATATGTAGTTGTTGTAATATGGGTATGATCCTTTAATAAAATTTCTCTCTTAAAGAACTGACAAATTCAGAAGTTCATATCAAAGTCACAAAGAAAATAAACCAGAATACCCATTCCATTTAATATTCCTTGTGCTCCTCTGGGACAAGCTGATTGGTCTCAAGGAGAGACAGGGAAAGATGTGTTTCCATATATTATTATATTCTCCTCTTGTTCTCTAGAGCTGTAGGAAATGTCTCCTACCCTGTACAGATATCTGAGTTCACAGACCTACTTGCTTCAAAGTCAGTAAATGCTTTCTTTGAAGAACTGGTTCCTTTATATTCTCAGTACAACTTGGGATAGGATCAGAAGCATGATGAGATACATGAAAAGGAGTGCATTAGGCTACACAACACTGTATATTAATTTACAGTTTTGTTCCAGACATGCAATCACTATTTTCATTGGCTTATTCCCTAGGAAAACCCCTTTGAAAATATGTGATTGAGCTTCAACTCCATCACTGAGATTTAGGACAAATGCAAGAAGAAGTCTGCATGTTTTTTCAAAATTTTTTGTGAAGTGTTAATTCTTATAGTAATGCATAAAATGAATTTAAGGATGATAATTATCACCTGCTCAAGGGGATTTTTATTGGTTTGGAATAGGTTACCGAAACTACAGTGATAGTGAATATTAAGAACTTGCCAGTGAGCCTCAGCAGCAGGTTAGGTGTGTTATTGTTCTGGGTTTGGCACTGGTGTTTTTTAACAAGGTATCAGACAGTTCTCCCTAGAGTTTGTAAGTGACTGTTACAGGTTACAGACCCCTGGAAAATACAAAAAAATGTCCAAAGAACAGAGAGAAGCCCTTACAGAAATTTTGCTTAAAATAAATCCAGCTTTATGACCCTGATATGAGGTGCTTGCTACTTTATTGATAAAATATCCAACGCTATCTTTTCTGTAAAATAAGTTAAACAGCCATTCTCTGTCACAGGCTAGATAAACTCCTAGCTAAACATCATATGTCTCCAGAAGTCACCTGTGAGGGACTTTGAGGAAATGAGCTATAAAAGAGAGAATATTCTGTATTAGTAGACAGAAATAAATCAAATAGCAAATGAAAATAATATGGCAAATGTTTACAGATGTCAGGATTACTACCATAGAACTTCATAGGTAAAAAAAATCAAAAATAAAAATGTCTGAAACTTTGAAAAACTAACAAAGAATAAAAAAACCTAATCCACAGATTTCGACATTCCTATCAGTACATAATTCTTAGGAATTAAATTTCTCATTGTGCTTTTCGTAAAATTTTTAATGCAAATTTTTCTATATAGACATAACATGACATATTTAACTTAATACACATTTTAAATAGTCAAGGGCTGCCAGATTCTTAAATGTAGCGTATTAGCTCTTTCCCTTCCATCAGTAAATACTTTCAGCCGTGAAGTTTTATCATTCGGTTATTTGCTTTAAGTACTAGAGTCAATAGAATGAGAACTGCCCAGAGGAGAAAAAAAAAAAAAAAAGGCTGAATTAACATTCTGGCTTAAATCTGCTAGAAAGATTTTTATCCTTTTCACCGGCTTTCTTTGGCATGCAATGCTAAAGTTCCCCAGTAGGTGTCCTAAGAGATCGCTTATAAATGTTACCACTAGCCACTGAAATTGAGTATCTGCAGCTTTCCCTGTGCAGTTTTTTTTAATAGAATCTGTATTATCTACTATCGAGTCTGCTTTCAGATTTCAACGATAATGAATAATGAAATTATTTGATCCCAAATGAAGTTGAAAAAAGCTAGATGATATGAAATTAAATATTTATCCTCATTGTGTAATTCTTCTCCAATAGTAATTTTTAATGTGGATATTAATTCTGTAGTCTATTATCTCCTTCCTGTTTAATCAGTTGTTACTTTATTTTCACAAGACGAGAATGGGGACAACGTCATCTTGCCCAAATCACTATCATTGCAAACCTGCTACACACTGAAATGAATTTATAGCATTTATTTTATTAGACATAATGAAATAATCTACAGATCTTGCCTCAGAGCCTAGGCTTCCCCCCCCACACACTATGAGTCTAAATCTGTTATTTTGTGGCATGCATTTGAATTATTTTGATGAGTTTCAAAGGTAGGTTTCTTGTGTGTGACCAATAATGCATATTTATTTTATTTGGGTCCCTTTGGGAGAACTGGCTTTGAGGAGATATGGTGAAAACCTTAATGTGCCTTTATGAGCCTTGCTGTCATTTGGGAGATCTCCTGTGACAGATGGTTGGCACAACCTTTCTCCGAGCCACGAGTAAGCTAATTTTCCTCTATGCCATTTGCCAGTGCCTGTCATTCTGGTGCTCATGATGCCCTGCTGTTATCAAAGCACTGGTCCAAGTCTCAATGCATTTCTTGTGCTTTTTGTCAGGACTGAGTTTATACGGGATGCACTATCATCTTTCATTAAAATATTGAACAGACACTGAGTGAATTAGACCAGTGGAAAATGAGGGAAAGATGTATGTGTCCAAACTTCATGCTGTGTGCGTGCAAGAGAGGGAGATATTTGGAGGATTATTCATGCTATCTCATATCAGAGCATCCTGAGAGTTCCTTTGCTGTCATTGACTTCAAGCTAATCAATGATCTTCACTAGTAACAGCTGCACTGAAGGGGCAGCTGTTGTCTTCAAAAAAGAGATGAATAATTTGCTAAGAAGAAGTGGAAATTGAATCCTACCAAGGGCAGTATTTTGGACTGTGTATTTTGAAATACAATTTCATTATTGTTAGAATTTATCATGCTTAAAACTATTTTAGATATTTAGCTACAAATATAATTGTGTTTAAAGTGTTGCATATTCTTCATTCCAAGACAAAAATATTTTTTCGTTTGTTTTTTAGTCTTATTTACCACATGGTAACTGTTGCATAGTTAGGGACAACAAATTACTTAACATTTAGTAGTATCAGATATTGATATCCTATATTTTTGGTAACTATAAATGGGAATGCTTTTCAATTCAAATGTTTAAAGATAGATCACAGAAAAATAAAATTTTGGTTTTGAACTTGCAGGTGGTGAGGGGTACCAAGGCACAGAAAAGTCACCGGAATAATCGAAAGAGTAAGTAACAAGGCAAGCTTTCAAAATGTCCTATTTTGGTCCCTTACTGATTATTAAAACAAACTCCCAAGCACAAATTAAAAAAAAAAAAAAAAAAAAAATTAATTGCTTAGAAGTGCTAGTGGTAGAAAAGCCAAGAGAAGAAAAAATAGTCACTTCTGCAAAACTATAACTGACTCTCTAATTCTGCATTCATTTTGCTTACAATGCTGTTTACAAGGAATGTAACCCCTTCTCCAGAACTTTTTTTGCAGTAGAAAAGTAGATACAAATTAGTCAAAGAAAGAGACTTTTGTTCTAACTTCAGTGAGTTATGGATAGGCTGTAAAGTGTAAGAGCAGATGTTTTGGACTTGTCCTGGTTTTTGACTGCTAACTAGAGTTAAACTACAGCATAGACAATACTAAATAGGTTGTTAAAACTATTTTATGATCCATTATTTGCATTAGCTTCCCTTTAATATACTGTGACTTTGATCTTCTCTTTGTCTTGCATAAAACTCTGCTGTATTGGATAATATATTAAGCAGCATCTCATAAATACAACGTAGAGAATCTTTATTATCAATGTCTATAGTCTAAACAAACATAAACCAGCTTTGAAGGTTTTCTGAGTTTCTTATCTTTACAAGAAAACACCAGTACTTACTTCATGTGTTCTCCTCTGCCCAATATCAAATGCTTCAATTATAGTAATTGGGGTAGAAAATATAAAAAACAGACATAACTGATTGTCAAGCACGTGGGGCTCAGGAGTATACCAAACTGAAAATTGCCTGGTGTATTATGTGGGATCTGCCAGATATGATCATAAAGTAACCAAATTAAGGTTATGGAAATCAGAAATACACTACTAAGCGACAACAGTCTCTCTGGACTAGGAATTAATTGTAAGGCACAGAATAAATTCTTCATTACAATAATATATACTGGTCTGCATTACATCAAATAAAGTAATATCCCAGTTATTCTGTGGCTGAAAAGGTATGAACTGTAGAAAGTGATGATGTAATGTATGGGTCACAGAACAGTAACAAAAAAAAATAAATCACATATTTCTTGTGTATCCATTATAATAATACCCATTAAGCAGAAGACGGAAAGATCTCAGGATATGAATGAACAAAGTTTATTTTCCAACTATGGTCTATAGCTGATACAGACCTAATTTAGAGGAAAAATTAGAAAATATGTATGTGCTAAAAATACATTAAACTAATTTGAATTAAATATGAGCTTTTAAATTGAATATCTCAGTGAGCTTACAAAGAATAAAGATATGTATGATCAGGTAAACACACTCAAACATGCAGGAATACCAAGATACCTTAATGTATTACATGGTGGTATCATTATTTACTGTGAAATTTAGGCGTGCAAGTCCTCACAAGATACAGAGATTTTCAAAAGTTTTGAGGGTCTTCCGTATGCTATTTTGGCAATTCATTGTCTACTAATTTGAAAAGCCAAGCAGTAAGTTAGGATATGTCAGACCTTGCATAATTTGACCGATTACCTGATTAATTCAATAATTGGGTTATATAAAACATCTCTGTAATTTTTGATTGTTTGTTTCATGTCCTTTCATAATGGCAAAGGAAAATGGATGAACAAGGTCCCTATTCACCCTCACAACATTTCAATTTCCCCTCAGTTTTGAACAAGTCACTTTGGCGTTTACCTCTGTCCCACAAGTTTCTGGTGCAGCCATGGTAGTAGACTCAGTGTCAATTTTGTATGCAAAAATTGCCCTTAAGCAGTGCAATTATATTGTCTGTACTTTGCAAAAAGACTGAGAGGGCTTAAGAGAAAAATGAGAAGTAAATTAATAGGGTTTCAGAAATGTGACCCAGATGCCAGACAAGCTGCCTCCATGATAACTGGCAATTAGAAAGAGTTGGGTCAATGAAAGTCTGGTTTATTTGGCCTTTTATTCAACACTCTGTGTGTCGACGTTAATCATGTTCCTTCTTACAGTGCCATGACCTAATTATCAATCCAGTAAGAACTCCCTCACAAAATAGTAATAACTTAATGCAATTTAACCTGTCCTGTTTTATTATTTCCTATGTTAACTAGTTCAAGTTTTAGGTATGGTGTTTACCTAGTTTTGTTGCTCACTATGTGTTCATTCCACATGTAGGCACAAGTGCAATTAACCTAGAAAGCTGATGTACGTCAGAGCAGCTGACCTCTGTCTGGCTTTACCCTAGCCATGGGCGATTTAAAGACAGTTTAATACTTTAATCTGTAACGTATTTTCCCAAAAGGCACGAAACAGGTAACCTATAATGGCACGAGGAGTAGATACTTAATTTTCGTAATGATTTCACATTGAAGATGAAAGAGCTACTCTCTAAAAGTGGTGGAATGGATAGTAAATGAATTTAAAAGTAATAAATCAGATAACTAAACCTGTTATCTCACAATAAAGCAGATTCAAGTGAGACTTCAAAATACTGTTTCTCTGCTTGACGTCACGTACATATATCTCTAAGTTTTTAGGCAACTAGTTTCCACTTGGATTTTTTTGTTTTGATCCTCTTCTCCTGCTTATAAACGGGGCATGTAATTAACGGTCTTAAGGTGATTTTTTTTTTGCCCCCCCCCNCTTTATAAATAGATTCTCAGCCACCTGTCCATGTTTCTGGCAAGGGTTACCAGGGACCTATACCTTGGCACTCAAGCACCTCAATCTGGAGCTGACGCTAGGGATTACCCGTACAGGTATGCAAAGCTCCCGGCGCACTCGAGCTTTCAGACAGCCCGTTTATATATCAAAGCTTATGAATACTGCACATACCCTATGGGAACACGAGCGGGGCACAACACCCTTTTGCACTCCAGGGGGGAGTTCCTCGCTGTTTTTTGCGGCTGTCGCTCTTCTCGCAGCCGGCGTCTGCCCGGGCACTGGGTGCCGCCCGGGCCAAGGCTCCGTG
>WBMY01012119.1:0-40990 GCA_013397315.1 Donacobius atricapilla
ATTGACTGCCCCTTATTCACTGTGCTTGGTCAGGCAAGCAGGGTGTGGGGCGGGAAGCCCTGATATCTACAAAGATCTTATCAGAGGCATCCAAGCAGATGGCAAAGGATTCTTTCCAGTGAGGCAGGGTGCCAATAAGGTCCCAGATCAATGGCTGCTCTCGTGCGTAAAGGCTCACCCATGCCAGGAGAAGCAGTACAAACCTGTGCTCCATCGGTGGCACCGTATTGCCCCCGAGTAAGCAACAGCTTGACCGTCCTCCTCTGATGCTGAGAGGAGCCGAGCCTAGCCCCTCACCTCCCAGGCAAAAGCTGGCGGTATCTCTGCCCTTCCCAAGAGAATGCCCCTCAGCTACAATAGTGCAGTCAGCTGCACCCCTCCCCCTTCTCTGCGGCTACTTCTTCTGTCCCTCTTAAGTACTGGTCATTACTGTCTCGTAGCAACAGATGGGAGAAAATTCCCTGAGAGAAAGAACACAAAAGGAGCAATCCTAACTTTCAATACATGCCATGAGTGCAGGCTATTCCCCACAATGCCAGTGAATCAGTGGAAAAGCCAGAAAACAAACTTAGGATCTGAGTTTTTAGCCTGGTGTCTCTAGCAAATAAATGAACACTAGAAAACCAAATAAACAAAAGAACCCACCCCAAAATAAGGAAAGAATTTCTGGTAACTTTTGCCTGGAAATATGGCTGACATAGCTATGGATAATGGGTAACAACATAGACACAAAGCAGGCCCACTGTCCTGGTATTAGTGGGCAAGAATTGTCTAGCAACTCCACCTAAACTGCTGCAAGGAGGGTGAGATGGGCAGGGAGCCTGAACACACGTCACAGAGGAATTTATATCTCATGCTATGCTTCTCATGTAATGTTTTCTCCCCCACCTACTCACACAGTAGGTTTGTGATTTTAATCTATTTATTTTTAGTAGGAAATATAACTATGCTAATACGTACTCTGAGCTGATATTTTAGGCATGGAGGTTTAATTATGTGTGCTAATTGTTGTTATGTTTCTGGGTCTTGTTGATTTTGGACTTGCTCCTGCACACTCCTACACTCCGGGAGAATAGGTTGTTTGGCTACTATCACAAACACTCCCTGCTACTACTGTAAAAACTGCTCAGGGTGGAGGTTTCCACACCTCCCACATCCCCCTCCTGTTCTCTGCTAAAAAAAGTTGGAGCTGTTGCAAGCTGCTGAACAGGTGTTAGAAGAGAATCCTCTTGTCTGTCTGCAGGATGAGTGGAGAAGAGACTGTGGCCATGTAGCTTGTCCCTACACTGCACTGGCAAAAGGCAGCCACCAAGATGGTCAAATGGGACCGAGGTTCTGCTGCTGCTCTGCTTTTGCCTCCTTTGCTGCAAGAAGTGATGAAATCAGCTATACCAGCATAGAAACTGGCTGTGAGCTTTGCCCATCTTGCTAAACTACTTGATGACTTACATCTCGCTGCCTCCAACATGTCTGTGAAGGTGCTCAAGGCTCAGGTTGGTAAGAAAGTCTCTCACCTCATGCCTGTGTTGTAAGTCTGCAGTCACTCAAGTAGTTTTGCAAGCACTTGGTCCCAGTTCCAAGTCCCACAAGTAGCATAAGATTCCTCAGTCATGCACAGATATCTTCTAGGACACTGTGAAAAATGCCAATCACTTGTTTAAAAATTTAAAAAGTTTAATAGTAATAAAATAGTTATAAAAACAATAATAGAAATTAGAGCAATAAGAATTTTGACAGTCAGAGTTAGGACAATAAAAGGACAATAAAAAAACCCCAAAGAGTTACAGATATCTGGGTGCTCTTGAACACTAATCCCCCAAGAGCACGCCTTGCGAACAGAAAGATTGACCCTTAAAAGCAATAGCCTATTGCATATTCATACTTCTTATACATGATGCATAAATTCCTTGCAAACTAAGGTTTTCTCTGGTTTTCATCAACCTTTTCTCTTTAATCCTGGTGGCTCCTTAAAGACTAAAGTGGAAGTGGAATGATGTTTGTCTTTCCTGATAAGGAGGCAATAACTCTTGTTATTATCTCTGTGTTATTTCTTGGTTATCTCATCCATTCTTTGTGCTGGTTACAAAAAAGTATCTTACATCACAGAGCTTCTACACACACTACTTAAATGATTAATACAACATTACAAAAAAAAGGATTAGTGCAACATAACTTTCAAACATAACACATACAGTATTCATTTTAATATTTGCAAAAAGCCAATCCTATAATATGCATTTTTCACAGACACCCTTGCATGGGAATATTTGTTGATGACAACTTTACAACCTGGTAAATTTGCACTGAACTTGGAATATTTACATAGCTCTCTCCTTATTCCCTACTTCATTCTGACTTCCTGAGTTAAAAGCTTTTTAGGTAAATACCAGATTTTTTTATAAATACTCAAGTTCCATTCCAGATGATTTACATGGTTTGGGTAACATCATCTAGTAAAACACAGTATGAACAATGCCGAAAACCATAGTGCAAATAGGTAAACAAATTACAAGGTCTTGAAAAATTACTTGATTTTGATTAAAACCAAGAATAAAAAGCCAAACCAGAGTTTAGTCTTCAAATGGCCAAGGTCAGCTTAAACTAGCTGAAGACCTCTCAACCAAAGTGTTAACACGCTGCACTTACTTTCTAGACTGTAAATCAAACTGTAATTAATCACCACCACCCCAAGCAAACAATCTCCCCTAATCACTTATCATGACAATACATCTTTGTAATATTGCAGATGCTCATGGACATCTTATAAACAGGATGTAAGTGAATGTCTATTAAAAGAATTAACTGGATTACTACAGTTGCTAAATATTATTCCAAGTTTTATAATACTATGTGCTTTAAAGCCAACATACAAACCAGCAGCTGCTGTTAGAGGAGTTTGTTTTTCTACTAATAATCAAATTTTGGCTTCTGAAAAGCTGTTGTTTTTCTACCCTCATTTTTTTCCTGGGAATTGTTGCACCAAGCACAGGCATTAAACAAAAAACCCAAAAAACCAAAAACCAAAAAACCAAAACCAAAACCACCCCCCCCCACAAAAAAAAAAACAAATCAAAAAAAAAAAAAAGGGAAAAAAGCTGTCTTCCTGAATTTTTTTTTGTGTTTCTTTATTTTTGTCTTTAATCCACCCACCTCCCACTCACCAATTGCTGGTAGCTCTCTTCTATTACTCTGGTGCTGCTGGAGACAGATCATTCTCTCTGCATTTATATTGCTAAACCAGGAGATTTCTCAGACCCTGCATCCAGCTAGGTGTCCTGAACCAGCTCCTGGATCCACATCATGATGCTAATTTTTAACTCTGGTTCTTGTACAAATAAGCAACATAAAGGTGAAGTGTTCTTTTTGACACATATTACGATACCTAAGGGAGAGAACTCCACCAGTCCTGCCAAGAGAAGGATGATAGCCCATCCTGCATCAGCTGCCAGGTTGGAACACTTAGTCCAGGACATGGCTTTCTGCATCACTGCAGCACCCTGAAGGTCAGCTGGAGGGTCTACTTGACTCACAGTCAAAGAGTAAAGCAAGGGGCAGACAGGTCAACACAGACAAGGGAGCACAGGGAAGCAATAGTCACGCTCAACAAAAGCCATCAAGATTTCTGCAAGGTGTAGATTTATCTGAAGGGGAATTTTATCAAGGGTAAGGCACAGAATGGAAAGCACAGACTTGTGGTTTTGGAGGTACATGTGATCTAATGAAGGTCTCCCCATCCATGGCAGGGAGTTGGACTAGAGGATCTTTAATGCCCCTTCCAACCCAACTCATTCCATGATTCTATGATAAGCAAAAATGGCCACATCCAGGCAGAAGCAGTTGGCTTCTCTACACTGGAGAAGACTGAGGAAACAATGTCTTTGATAGAACAAAGTTGAAGAAGGTGTCCCTGAACATTTTCCCACAAACCATTTGCAAGGGGCTCCTTTATCTGTAACCTTATTCTGTATTTTAGTGTTGGGCTGGATCATGATTTGGTCCTCCATGTTTCCTTCTATCCACCTTCTCTCCTGAAGTATTTCGTCCATGCTTCTTCTGCCATCCAGCCATGATGCTGGACCTTGGCACTGGGTTTTGACCTCTCTTCCCCCTCTATCTCGACACAGGAAGCTCTCACTACCAAGAACTGCATTTCAAACACAATTCTTGTTCCCAGAAGTGAAAATATTTTCCTTCCAGATCCCATCTCTCCACCTTGTGTTGAGCAGCAAACCTCTGACTCTTTTTCCTCCTTTTCTGCCCTTGGAGCAGCACATCACTCATGCTTTTCTTTCATTCCCAAGTCCACACGTCCCTCTTGTAGACCAAGAAATCACACAGTATTTAATCACACAGTTGAAGTTATAAACACAGCTGTCCTAAGACCTCCTCTTTTCTACCTACACTACTCCCCAACCTTCATAACTAGAGTTCTTCAACCCAGGACCAAGATCCAGACTATTATTTCACAGTGCATTGGCTTATCTCTATCTGCTCATCTAATTTCTTTTTTTATCTCTTCACATTCTTGGCCTTTTGCCTTTGCCTTTTCTCTGTGTTCATCTGTCAAATGTCCTCTTTTCTTCAAAGCACTGCTTAAAATTCAGCTCTCCAATCAGCGCTCCTCTTTTCTAATCACTGGCAACCTCACATAATCCTTGTGATGAAATATTTTCTCATGCCCTGCCAAGTGTTAAACTTGACTACTTAAGATTTCAAAGTGTCCTAGAGAGGGAGTATGTCTTACATGCAATCTATAAAATACTATTCACATATAAGGCACCCTACAAATGTTCTCTAATAAATGGATTTCATTGCGCTGTACTTATGATCAGCTATAAAAGGATGAGGAAGACCAGCTAAGATGTGAAGTTAAACATTTAAAGCCTAAAACAAAGAACCCAGTGACAGGAAGACTTGTATTAGGCTTTGAGCTGAAGGCAATAGATTTAGATTGGATATTAGGAAGAAATTCTTCCCTTTCAGAATGGTGAGGCTCTGGCAGAGGTTGCCCAGAGAAGCTGTGGCTTCCCCATCCCTGGAAGTGTTCAAGGCTGTGTTGGATGTACTGGAAGGTATGGAATGGATTTGGATGAGCTCTAAGGTCACTTCAAATCCAAACCATTTTCTGATTCTATAGCTTTCAAGTGAGATTTTGCTTTATTGTGTAATTAAGGGGGTTTTTTTTACATTTGAGCAAAATGCTGAGTTTTACTTCAGGGCTTCCACTCAGGCAGAATTTACTCCAAAGCATGTACCTCAGATCTGTGAATAAGCATTTTAGGTTGCTTAGCATGAATAACAGCAATTGTTGTGTTAACAGTTAAGGTCTTGACAACCACATGACTATGCTCTGACCCTGTTGGGCTTACTGGGAGAGTTGCAGCCCATGAAGTTAGGTTACTGAGACCATGTGTGTTGCCATAAGCTGGGAGAAAAGGAATAACAAAAGATAAAAGTGGCTTTTGACAATTCAGAAGAAGTCAGAATAACCTCCAGTTACTTTATAGTCACTAAACTGGTACCTCCTGACCTTCTATGTAGTGGGAAGATCATTTGGAAATACAGCCAAAGCAGTTTAAAATATTAAAAAATGGATTGAAGCTCATAAGCAGCTTTCAACCAGTGTAGCTCTACTACCTAGAGCATGGACTGTTGATGTACAGTCCCTTTGAACTCAGCTAAACCATCTTAACCTAACCCCGTAAAACACTTTATCTTCTATCATAACTACAAACACCTTGGACATCACTGCATGGTTGTATTTATACAGTCATAGCTATGACTTCTGTGGATTTTTTAGTCTAATTCATAAATTTGGACTTGAATTAAGTAATAAAGGTTATAATCAGTGAATCTCTCTCTATATAAATAACATATAATCTAACAGCAAAATAAGGCTAAATGGAGCACAGCTTCCTCTGAGGAGCAGAGTGTGGGGAAAGCCCTGGAAGAGGAGGTTAGTTGGGTCTTATTCTTCAGGCATCACCAGGAACATTGCAAGGAAGGGAGGAATTGTGATAGAAGAAAGTGATGTTTTGCCAATTAAAAGCTGCTAGCTGGGGAGAGAAGCTGCAGGGCCCTGTAGAGAACTGCTAAGCAAGGACGTCAGATGAGCAGCAGCTTGGGATGTTGAACTAGCCCAAGGAAAGACACAGTGGTTCGTTAATTACACGTAGAGGGTTGGAGACCAGAGAAGACTCTAGAAGATACATTTTTCTATTTATGAACTTTTAATTTTGCCCTAAGTGCCAACAGTATCCAAGCAACTCAATAACAAATGGATTTTAACTTTACAGTACCCTGTGGAGAAGGTAGAGGGCCAAAGGCTTGGGAAGCCAAGGCAAAGAGCAAAGCAAGTGATTTATTAGCGTGGGGTCACAGAGATTCTGGTGATGCGAGCTCTTGTTAAGCCTCTTCACCACAAAGGCATGCTTTCCCAAAGGAAGGAACTGATCAGCAATCTATTGGTGTTTATTTGAAAAAAGGCCTGAGGATAAGGAAAACACTAATCATGGAGTCATAACGGTTGGAAAAAATATCAAGTACTCATTAAACCAGCACCACAGTGTTCACCACTAAACCATGTCCCCAGCTGCCATATTGTCACGCACACACAAAACTACAACCACATTCTTAGTATAACAGTCTTCCACTGAAAAAAGAAATACATTATTTTAAGTGTGCCAAGGTGAGACAGAGGTCACACTGCATCATACTGTTGGGTCTGCTCATGAAAGACAGTAGTGGGATGGCTCCTGATGAGAGGCAAGCTATTGGTCCACTACAGCCATTCATGTGGGGTTTTTTCCCACATGACTGTAGGCTACATGAAAAGGACTCCCACACACTTCTCAATTTGGAAGCCACAGCTGGTCCAGCTCTATTTCCCACCATCTGAATATTTTGGTGAGGTTAACACATTTTCCCCAAAACAACACTCCCCTGTGGCTTTTAGACTGGCAGTTCAGTACTGATACAAAACTGATCATTGCTAGTGATGTTCCACTCATTTGGATACAGCACAGTCTTCCTTGCTTCAGCACATGACTTTTGTGTTTGGAAGTTCTATTACAAAAGTTCACCTGTAAAAACAGAATATGGGTGATGTGTGAACAGCAGAAAAAAAAAATAAAATGCAGAAGCATAGTTTTTTTATTCCATTTGACACATAGAATCATACAATGATTTGGGTTGGAAGGGACCTTAAAGATCATCTACTTCCAACCCCTTAGTGAAGAATTCATTCTCATAGTGAAAAATTCGTATTTATAGTGTCATGGTACATGGCATAACCGAATTAAGTAATTTGGGGATTTTCTGGTATTAACTTGATTTTTTTGAGCTATTTCTTTTGTCAGAAGATCACAAAGAAGACTAGCCTGCCACCACATTCAAATTGCAACATAAAAACTGATAAGGTATTGTTCCTCACAGGAAACCATTTATAACATGATGCAGTTTGGGCTGTTCTGTCTTAGGTTTGCTGTGACACATCTGCATGGGATTGTTTACACTCCTGGAAAAGAAGAGAGATCTTACAGCATGGCTGGAAAAGCCTGGCTATATTCCTAGAGAGCTTCATGAAGGTGGCATCCAATAAAGGCACCTGACCCTTTGATTTGTCTTTTACATCAATAATTGTATGTTTTTGAGGGGGACAGAGTGAAATCATATGCTGAATTTAAAACTCAGGTACATTTTCTGCCAGTGAAATCCTTCATCATTCATAAAAGTAAAACAGAAGCATATGACATCATGAGCTTGTTTCAAAAATGAAGCATCCAATTAAGAGTCAGTCTTTTCCAAACAGCAGTCTTTCTTCACTTCCATTATAATCAAGTTATATTATTTTGGCAAAACTATTTATTTTTTCATATGAAACAATGAATTCTGAGTAGCTGTACCAAACAGAAACTGAAGCTGTGGCGAAGAAACCCATGGAAGCCCAGGGGGGATCAAGGACAATGGTTTTAAACTAAAAGAGAAGAATTTTAGATTAGAAACTCATTTCCCAGATAGTAGTGAGGCTCTGGCACAGGTTGCCCAAAGAAGCTGTGGCTGTCCCATCCCTGGAAGCGTTCAAGGCCAGGCTGGATGGGGCTGGGAGCAACTTGGTCTAGTGGAAGGTGTCCATGCCCATGGCTGGAGGGTTGAACTGGAAGAGTTTCAAGGTCCATTCCAACACAAATCATTGGATGATGATACTTTGCCTCTATTCCAGACTGAAATGCTCCAACAACACTTTCTTCTTGCAAAGGAACCCACAAATACACCTAAAGGTACTTCTTCCCTAACTTTCTCTTGGATAAGCTATGTTAAGCTCCAAATTTATCATAAGGTGAGTGTTTCTTTTCTGTGGGAAGAAAACTGATTCAAAGATTCTCAGGACAGACTTTGAGTAGGGGAAAAACTCAGTCCCATAGTCCGGAAGAAAACCATGCACAACACAGGATGTTAGCAAACATTCTTCATGGTGTACTTCAAAACTTAGGGAAAGGAGCCAAGCATACACACACAGGTGCTAAATGTACTTTTTTCCCAATATAAGCAAACCCCAAAATAGTATTTTTCTAGTTCATTATCCTAATTTATGATCAGTCTTGCCTGGATTGAATGTTGCCAAGCTGAAATCATCTGTCTTTGTGTGCACCTGTGGGGATGCACAATCACTTTCACCTCTGAAATTGTTAGACTTCAGGACCTATTTCTGCATTAGAAACAAAAGCATATATTCTTAATTCAAGATTTTTTATTTTTTAGAAAGTTTTAGATAGGTGTGGTTTTTTGTTGTTTTGTGGGGAGGGGTTTTGTTTGTTTTGTTTTTTGGTGTTTTTTTAAAATCCCATGATTTAGTCATGTGTTCTGTTCAAAGGGCCCTAAGGGCCCTTTTTTATTTTGCCCTGAAATTTCAAGAGCTTGTTTTGTCAGTGGGAGAAATACTGAAACTGGAAATACAGTCACTGCAATGCTTTAACCTTTCCAGAAACATGCAGTCTTCTGTGATTCCCTGCATCTTTAAAAGCATATAAAAATTACACCTAGTTTCAATACTTCCTCTGACTTCAGTTCACTTTCTTAGCATCCTTTTTTGAAAATTCATGTCTTACTGCAGTACCAGAGCACGTTCATTAAACTGCTGAATTCAAAGTGATTCATTAATGCCATTTCACTTGCTCTACAGTTTATCCACAGCCTTCTGATAAGATACAAGCCTATTGCCTGCTAATTCCCAGTACCAAAAATGATCACCACCATACCTACCCGTTCTTCTATTCCAAGAAGAGACATCAAATTAATTTCAGGAATGAAGATGCAGCTTATGAGGGACATGGGATATGCAAATACTATTTTACATACTGATGTTTTATTTTTAGCAGTTTGCTGACATTTATAGGGCTGTGAGAAGTGGATACATGGCTGCAGGGGGATGAAGTATCCCAAGGGTCGGTAGGAAAAAGCTGCACATCTGCCAGGGAGGACAAAAGAACAGGCAGTGATGCCTGGAGTTCATGCAAAGGAGAGAGGGCCAGATGCTCCGAGCACCTTGTCTTACTGCCATTATCAAAAGTCAAGTAAAAAACCCCAATGTATCTACTCTACACTTCAGCTCATCTTGTCTATTTCTTATTTGTAAAAGCTGCTTTGGGCCTTTCAAAACTGGGTATGGAAATACAGACCATTCCTTATGCTGACCTATGCAAAACACAACGGACTGTCCACTGCAATAACGTCAGTATTAACCACTTTTTGTCATTCTGTAGCAATGTGGAACTTTCACAACTTAGAGCATAACTTCTTCACTTTTGTTGACTGCTGTGATTTCATTAAAACAATAGTAAAATCTGCCCATCAAAATCTTAATGACCTACAATGACATAGTGGCAGCATTATTATTTTACTAAAGAAAGAAATGTGGAATGTTTCATTTATAACATATTACTCTCTTCAATTCTGAGCACTATGGACAGCAGAACCCAAACCAATACTTATTTCAATACAAAGGTAAACACAAAAATCATTAGTTTCATAACCCACTATTCCAGTATTGGCATGTCAAATAAAATCTGGACATTTCTCCACAATAATAAACAACATTATTTTGGAATTAATGTTGATGGAAAAAGAAAAGAGAAGGAAGAAAGAAGTTTATGAAGGTCCTAGTGACTTGGTTTATATGACAACTGACGTTAGAGAAACCCAAGAGCTCCCTCTAGGGGTTACTGTAAGTTCTAACATGGGTGGATACTCAGGACCGGTAAGATACATGCTTTTTAGCGTTTCTATTTTTCAGTTTGACTTACTCCAACTGGAATTTAACCTTAACTACAAAATCAACAGTAAAATGACAGCTTAAAAAAAGGACTGACGCAAAAAGCTGTATTAGACTTTGGATGAAATCCACTTACAGTACTTCAGCACCAAAACGTTAGGCTTATACATGTATATACAATTAAATGATATGTCAAAGTCATAAAATGCTTAGTTATTAATAATGAAATCTATACAAAACAGTTAAAAACACGGTTTTATATACATTTTGGAAAGAAAAATGTATTGTCTTGATTACCAGAATGTATTAAAACTGTCCCATCTGAACCCAAACTGCTCTCTGTGACTTGTAACTATCACAAAACCCCAATGTATTGCTTCAAGCCAAGGCATAAGGCTAATTTTGGAAATCTACCATTGTATACCCATTTAAGCTTTTAAACTCCCCAAATGGTCAACTTTAAAAAGAGCATGTAAGAGTAAAATATAGATTTTTAAAAGTCATAGCTCACTTCTAAATTCTCAAGTTCAACTTGGAAAGATGTCGAACTCTTTATCCCCAATTTTGAAAAACCAATTAACAGCAAAATACACCTCCTTCTCCCTGGTTTGTACTAGAATTAATACAACTGCCTGTTTCACAGGAACTTTTTAAACAACTTCTCTCACTTTAAATTTTATATTTAAATAAATAATCAAAGGTAAACTAGAGTAGATGGGTATTTTGCATGCTTATGGCACAAAGAAATGCCTCATCTACCATTACCCTACTTCTTGTAAAGCATGAAAACAAAACTCCACTAGCAAATCCACTTTGCTACCAGTTAGCGGTTTTGCTTATTTCCAAACATTCACTAACAAGAATTTTAAAAAAATATTTTAAGCTTCTGAAAAAAAGTTTTAGTGAGCATGACTGCAAGAGAGCTAACCAATTCCAAAATTCCCAGGGCTTTTCCAGCACTGTCAGAGACATTTTTTCTCTCACATGCTATTTGAAAATAAAAATATTAAAAGTTTTCTTTTTTTTTTAATGGTGTTTTGTTCAACAGCTAAAAATACACAGCAAAATAATGATCCCTTTTCACTTAAAGCTGATCAATATCTGGGCAAGGGTTTCAACAGCACAAGCTATAGAATTAATTGCAAATTTGTTTTTGAACAGGAGTACATTCCACTGTCACAGGTTTACTAAATCTTGGTACCTACATGTTCTCTTTTTTTTTTTGTTCCCAAGCAATTTCTAAGATGCAGCTTTTGCAATGCTGTCTTGTTAAAACATACTGATGCTTCAAGAGTCCAATGAACAATTCTAGGAGGCAAAGTGCTGTAAGACATCACAATAGAAGGGCATCTTGGATGCTCAAAATCCCAAGACCTTTTAAAGTGCACTCCAGTGTCCCTATTCCTTAGGATTGTTCAGCAGAACTTTGAGAGGGGCTGGGTTCAGTGCCGTCCTCAGTGCTACTGTCCACATCTTGCTCCATTGCTGTCTCCTCATCATCGAGGCGCTGACTGGTGAAGTTGTTGAGTTCCAGGAGCCCGCTGGGTTCCACCACCACATTGGAGCTGGAGTGACAAGGGATGGAATAGTGAGGGATAGTCTGAAAGAAAATATTTAAGTTTAATGAACAATTTTGAAGGTAAAGGCATCTGTGCAAGCACAGCGATTTGTGGAAAAGAGATTATTTGGTTTTCAAGGGCAATTTTCCCTAAGGCTTCAAAGCACCCTTTCACTGGATTGGGTTGTGAAGGGTAAAATTTGAATAATCTTGTTCTCCAGACAGTGATCTTGGCCTTTGATCTTCCCTAAAGGTCTGTGAGAGCATAATTAGTGCCCATCATCCACCATTTTGAAAACCCAAAGCAGAGGCAATACTTTCTTCAGCCTGATCTTTTTCAGACAAGACGTGCCAATAAAAGAATAACCTGAGTTAAAATTACTCACAAGGACCACTGAGTTCAACTTCTGGCCCTACACAAGAGTACACCAAGAATTCCACCAGGCAGTGCATTGTCCAAGCACTCCAGGACAATGTTTTTGGTATACAACAGAGTTCAAGCTCTGGCCCTGCTCAGAGCTGCAGCTCAGAGGCTGAAGAAACACAATAGCTATTTATTTCTAAGATTATTGTTATTATTATTATTATTATTAAAGTTATTATCTTATTTATTTTTATATACCTTCATAGGTTAGAAGCTAAATCTCTAACTTTCTACAAAATTCTGGGCATTATTTGACTTTTGGAACAGCTTGTGGCATGCCACAATGATAAATAGTACCAATTCTCAAAAGATACAAGTTTGAAGTAAAACAGAAATCCACCCTTGTCTATTCAAGGTCTAAAAATGAATACAGAACTGATAATTTCTACAATAGAGAAGTCAGCCCCAGTAAAGACTTCAGAAAGTAGCATGAAAAATTTGAAACCTCTGTACACAAATTGTTTACAGAATGCACATTTAGAAGTATTTTCACTGTAACACAAGTATGATATATATTAAAGTAATTTCAATCCACACTACCATTTGTGCGAACACATGCCACGCCAACTTGTCTACAAAGATTCACATTATACCGTGTGGAAGACTTAAATACCTCCTCAGTTGACATGCTGACAACTTACTGCAACATAAACCATCATATTTAAGGCAGCAGAATCAATGAAAACATCAAGCATAGCAGTTACGAAATGATTCAAAGCATTTAGGCTAACTTAGAAGTGGTCTTATCCTAAGTGAAATTAAAAAGCTTTCTTCTGATTTAAGACCTTATTTGCTGAACTTTTCCAGTAAGCACAACCCTACTGTGTCATTAACTTTATACTCAGAAGCAACTTTAATAAATAATATAAAAGATTCTAGAACATAACTCCATACTAAGTGTTGAAGCAGTTTTAAGCATTGCAAATGAATATACTTTGCAAAATGAGTTGAATTTGGTTGTTTTCTTAACAGAAGAAGGAAGACACTGAGTACTAGAGAAACCTGAGCCCAATTAAGAAGAATTACACTTCAACATAGCAATTGATTACAAGCTAATAGTAGAAACAGAACCAAAACCTGGGGAATAAACTCACAAGTACTCGAACATCATTCAGTGACTATCATCGCATCAGACATGTGTTTGCTTTGCTCAATCTGCCTTATTTGCTCAGTCTTCTCTTACCTGGACAACAATTTCTGATGAGCTCTCTTCAGCTTTCTTTTGTGATATATTCTGAATGTGTATAAACTGGTTTGTTGTAGATATTCCTCGTGCATCGAGTTTCCTCTCTGTTAAAGTAGGACCAACAGCAGGAGGACTTGAGCAGGATTCTGTTTGTGTCTGTTGTTGTGGGATGGAAGGTGCCGTCATCCCTACTGCAGCCACCCTCGGGCCCTGGGTACAAGGTGATGACTCTGCTTCACTAGCAGGTTTACTAGTGGACGTGGCCTTGTTTGGGGGATCCACTATCGTATGTTCTATGTTTGCATCAGTCTGAGCTTCCACCACAGACACTCTCAATATATCTGCTACTGATGTCTCCGTGGATGCCTGCATGGGAAATAGGCTGGTAACCAGCAATGCCAGTTTGGGCACAGAACTGCCACCTGCTACCTTTGAAACAAAAGGAGGCTCATGCCCCTCAAAAGTTATCTCGCTAACAGTAGATCCTTGTGTTACAGTTAGGTGTTGCACCTGAAAATCAAATTTTTGTTGTGCATATTACAGTTAATATTTTTTATTGAAATCCTCATCAATATTTCCAAGGACAGAATGGCACAAACAACATACTTGCTATTAGGAAGACAATTGAAACTCAGTGTTTTAACAAAGCAATTAGCAATGACAGGGCAACAGTTAATTGAAGCCTGGGGAAAAGCAGCTTTTTAGGCTGCTAAATAAGGATTGTAGCAATAGCCTATTTTTCCTTTGGGATTTACAGCCCCCTGGTATGTTTGCTAGTTTTCATATCTATTCCTGAAAGGGCCAAAGAATTTGTACTTTTCTGGAGTTAGTTAAAATACATTTTTCTCATCTTCCTCAGTCTCTGCCTTTTTCCCTCCCAAGGAAAATCAAATTACTCCTGTACATGAAAGCCATATAACTTCAGGAAGATGTAAAGGAAGAGGAACAATGGAGAGCATTAGGAGACTGCAGTGTATTCATCTTTATTTCTACAGAAATAAAAAGTGCTATGGGAATGGAAATTACTAATGTGTCATTATCTAAAAATTAAAAGAAAGTAACTAGGGACAAATTCCATGCACCAGTGGTGGCTGAAATTAATAAAAACTGTCCAACAAAACACGTTTGTGAGCTCTATGGATTTTTCCCCTATAACATGTGCTTCTCTCTCCTAGTGTCAACCTTCTGCTTGGATAATTACTACCAGCAGAATGAAGGATTCTCTCTTGCCAGGACAAAACACTGTTACAGCGACAGGGTCGATGTTTTATTTTTTTTCCTTGAACAGCGACGTGTATTTTGCATGCTATCAATATTCCGTTACCTGGCTTGCTGGCTGTTTCTCTGAAGAGGCAGGTAGCTGCATTTGACTCTGGGGGGGCTGGGGTTGCACGTAGATTTTTTGTGCCGTTGGTGCCTGTTGCAGTTTGGGCAGCTGCTGCGTGGTTTTTACTGCAAGCACCTGTACTACAGTTTGCTGTGGCTGTGCCACTAAGGTAGGGAGTTGCCTTTCTTTGGCCATCATATGGTGTGGGGGGTGCTGTGCATCTGGTTTGGTCTGTGCTTGCTCTTGCTGCACGGGGGTTAGCTTTTGATGCCTTATGGAAAGTTGGGGCATTTGTGGGAGTTTGTGCTGGATTTGATCAGCCTGCAGGTGGATTGTCTGCTTCTGCTTAGTCTGGAAACACTGCAGAGTTTTCACTTGCAGTTGAGTCTGTTCCAGCTGTGGCTGACTCAGTTTTTGCTGCTTTTGTGCCTGTGATTGTGTCAGGGCAGATCTGTAAAACAGGCCAGTCTGAGGATCTAAGGTGTCCATCTCTTCCACTTCTCCTTCCTCAGTTCCAAGTTGTTCACTGTGTTTGGTAAATGCAGTGTGACTGCTTAAGGCCTTAAGAAGAAGAATTTAGAATAAGTTAGATAACAGAAATACAAGAATACACGATCTAGAAATAATTTTTAATGTTTCAAATTGTCTACTGTAACTTTTTTTACCATTGCAGACTCTCAATTCATGTATAAAAAAATAGTTTTATGTGGGTATTTCACAATATGTAAGCAATCAGGATCTATTATTATCATGTTAAACTGTGGTACATGTCTATGTGAGAACATGAGCTCCACAACTAACCCTCAGTGGGATTATGTAGATCTCACTTGGGTCAGACTGAGCCTCAAAGCTCCCCTAAGGATGCCTAGCAGTTGGATATGAAGCAGCAAGGAGTAGGACGTCGCTGAGCCAGTGGCTCCTCATTCAAGCCAGAGTCTCTCTGCACAACAAATTTTTATTCTGCCTCTTGAAAGCCTAACCTTCTTCTCTAGGGTTTCTTCTGCAGGGCCCAATATAACTACAGAATGTCCTATTTCAACAGAGGTCCTCTCTTCTACCTTTCTCAAAATTGCATTGCAATTTTTCTTGGGCATTACACAAACATTAGATTTTCTGAGGGAACGAGCAACCTATGCTTTGTGAACCAAAATGTATAAATGTACTGACAAATGGTGTTAGCGAGATCAAACAGCCTAATCTAACACCTGTAAAAATATACTGCCTAACGTGAATTTATAACTCTAATGCAGTAGTGTTCTAGACTGCAGCTGAAGTTCCCACAAGTTAAAGCACTGCAGAGTTGAGTAGGTCCTGATCAGTCATTCAAGTGGCTTCAGCAAGATTTCACCACAAGCTGCACTGCTTGTTTGAATTGTTTGAAATCCCCACAGTCCTGATCTAAATACGATCTGAGTTCTTGATTCAGGGAAGTTTTTCTATTCACAAACTAAAGACATCAAATGGAAAAGATACTGTGTGCTCTGTGTACTGACCAGATTCCATTTCAGCCCCCTTCCCCTAACATTACCACCAACATAACCTAAAGAGGTCAGGCCACCGCAATACTACAACCACCCTCACCATCAAAACACAATCGCAGAGTGGTTTGAGTTGGAAAAGACTGTAAGGACCATCTAGTCCACCATCCCTGCCATGGGCAGGGACACCTTCCACTAGATCACATTGCTCCAAGTCCTGTCCAACCTGGCCCTGAGCACTTCCAGGGATACAGCATGCACAACTTCCCTAAGCAACCCATGCCAGTGCCTCACTACCCCTACAGTAAAGAATTTATTTCTGATATTTATTTCTAATATTTAATCTAAACCTCTTCTCCTTAGGCTATTGAGGCAATATTAAAATCATTAATTAGTGGAACATTTTTGGTGGCAGCACCATGATACAGACACTCAGAATAAGCCCTGATCCTATGCAATTTATATGAGCTACTGCTGTTTATAGACTCCTGGGAAAAGAAAGGATCCAACCTGCTGCATGATATGGGTAATGGCGCCAGTGGAGGATGCAGGAATAGATTTCACCACAACCGAAGTCTGTGTTGCTGTCTGTGACTGAGCCACGTGCTGCAGCAGAGTCCTCTGGGGCTGAGATGACTGGTGGGGCTGGGACCGATGACTGACTGAAAGTAAAGAGGTCAGTGGCACTTCTCCAGAACTAACTGGCGGAAGGAACTTCAACTGTTTGCTTTGCAGTTAAGCTTCAACTGAAAGCATATATGAGTGAAAAAGATGAGTCTTTCACTGTGTGCTACTGTCAACCTTAATGAATAGATCTATTTTGAGAAACCTCTTAGAAGTAGCAACTCGGGGGTTTTGCATTTGTTTCCCAAGTAACCACACTTTGTCCAAAGCTCCTCTGGCCACCCTTTCCCAATACACCAATTCTGCAAGCAGAGTTTATATTTGATGTTCACCTGGGTTCTTTACATAGCACTAGAATATTGCTGTAGAACACAAGTTATTCTGTGGTTTTTACATGGTTAGAAGCACCTTCACAATTGATGGCAACTAAGAACTGCAAGCCTTGCTCACCAGGTTTCTACCACTGATAAACTGCACACAACACTCCCCAGAGCATAAGCTAAGTTTCAAAGATCAGCAGACAGAAAATGTTTGGGTATTATTAAAGCAAGTGCGGCTGATCAGAAATGATAGATCAAAAAAATGGAGACCTTGTTATGGGTCTGTGCCACTTATGAGAACAGATATAGCTTGAGTTACAGAGCTATAGTGGTAGGCCTGTAATTCAACAGTGGATTGACAGAAAAATCATGTGCTGCTGAGAAAAAAACCCAAAAAACCATTCTATATTCCAGCCACAGATAAGATAGTAATCCAAATAACTGTCTGTCCATACTAATATGCAAATATTTGTGTAATCTAATTTCTTAGTTACAAATATTCAATTACTGAAGGAGAACAAGCAGAGTTGTAACATAACTTAAAATTAATGTTTCTAGTGACCTTTCTGAATATTCAAAGGTCGAATTTTGAATTAATATGGCAATTTTACTTTCTCACTCTGAAAGTTGGTTTGTATCAATACTGGCCTGCATGCTGTGCCAGATTTATCCTGGATATCTCCCAACAGTTCCTACACAATTGAAAACTTAATTTAAAAATAAAGTTTCTAACCTATATGGTTGTGTAGATATTCTTCCGAATGTGAACCAATACAGTGTTGTCTTCCTGAGTCTGCAGACAGACAAAAAATGGTGACACGAAGAATGAATTGCTCCCTTCATCTCATGAGGAAGCACATGCTGAATCCCAGCTCCCAAATACCTAATCCTCTAGTCTTGGCCCATGCAGAACATCTCACAACAGACTACAGATTCTTTACAATCTTACTACTGAACTTTTAGCAGAAAATATAGCTATGCAGGTTACTGATAAATTCAGAGAAGCACAAATTAAACCAAAAAGAAACTCAATTACTTCCATTCCTTGGCAATGTTCAGAGAAACTGGTGGAAAGGACAAAAATCTAAGGGCAAAATAACCAGTTTAGTGCTGCAGTAGAACCTGCTGCTGGCCAACCCATAGGAGTCTTCTCTTCTCTGATAGATTCCCACATTTCAGATCAATGTTTACAGAAATCCTAATATTTAAAATAGTATCTCCATATCTCCAGGAAAGTTTTAGCCACTGTACTTTGTATGTCTTCTAAGCTGCAGAAAAGTACTGCAGTCTACAAAGACACTGACCCCTGCGAAAGGCCCTCTTGTACATCAACTTTCACAGCAAGATCCATCAAAAACTGGAACCTTGAAGAGAAGCTCAATGCACACTATCTATGTCAGTGAAGATATCTGACTGCTAATTGGAAAGCACTTTAATACCATTTATTATACTTTGGAATTTGCTTTAAAAGAGATCCGAGGGAGGATGATTCAAACATTTGAAATTGAAGCCAGATACAGTAAGTGCTATTTAAAAGAAAAGTAATAACATCTCCCCAGCTCCAATTTCACACAACTTAAATTCAAGCCATTCAAGGGATGAGAGCAAGGGGAGGAGGTACAGAACAAAATGAAAGTATCAGATTAAGCATGTAGCACTAAAATCACTGGAGCTACAGATATGCAATTATACAATTTAATACAATTAAGTTTTATTTCTCTTTTCCAGTGTAGACTTTCAACACATTTTTGCTTTTATTTTCCAAATAACATAGAGACCAACAATGTAGGTTTAAGAAACTGAAATGAAAAACAGGTATTCTGATCCTTTCATGTATGTATGGGAAGTGGCTCATACCTAGTGTTCTGGGGTAGTAGGGAACATTAGAGAGACAAGAGGAGGACTTACACAAAATGGATGTCCAAATAAGAGGAGTCAAGAATTTAAAGAGATGAATTTGAGTAACTTATATATTTTAAAAGTGCATGTTTATTAGTTCAAAGCTTTCTAGCAAATGAAGAAATGGGCTACATTAGCATGCTAAATGCACACCTGGCTTTAACTTGGGACTATATGGATTTTTAACAAACTCAATGTCAGACTCCTTTCAGTATGTACAAAAACTAGGCTATGGTTTCTGTAGCTTTTCTACTTTCTCCTTACTGGATATTTTCCTTTAAGGGTGGTGGGACAGTCTCTTTTCTACATCCAGGGACAGAAAATCTACTCAAGTAGGCTATCCTGAAGAAACCACCCTTTGTTTCAGTCAGAAACATTTTTCCTTATGCCCCAGCAAGGCGGATGCAATCTCTGTCCAATGCACAGGGTCTTAGGGGTGGAAGAAAAGACTAATTTCCTCTAGAGAAAATCACAGCAAAAACACAAAAATGAAACCTGTTGTAAGAAAATTCCAAAATTAAGTCCTCAGAACTCAACTGCAAAGCCACCCTCACACTACCTTAGCCACTTACCAGTTGTGATATATTCAGCCACTAGTTCTGACTCTACAACTGCAATTGAAGGACTTTCTGGAGAATGCCTCTTTTCTTGAGTCATCTGGATTGGAACAGCCATTTGGCTCAAGTCAATGGTAGGCTGCCTTGGCTTTGATTCCAACTTTTCCTTCACTGCTTTAGAAGAAAAGCAAAGCATAAAATCAACCTCTAATATATAAACCTTCAAAATAAAATAAACCTACAATATAAATGTACCAGTTTAATTAAATACAGCGAACACTACAGAATAGATGCAAAGAAACTGATACGGATAAAAAGGAAGGAATCAAGTTAATTCAAGATAAGTGCTTTTCAATTACAAAACTTATTTACAAAAGCCTACTTAAGCAAAAAATAACCTCTGAAGTTATCCTAAATAATCTCATGGGTTTTCAGACCTGTTGTCTGCTGAAGTTCCAGCAAAGCTTTTATTGTGGAAGTAGCTGACTGAGATTCACTGGATACGTCCTGGTAAATTATTGTAGGGTTTGTGTCCACAGCAATTTCATGCTCTGACCAATCTTGACTTCTTGAAGCAATCACATGAACTACGGGCTGAGAATCTGTTTGCAAAAAAAAAACAAAGGCACATCATAGAATCATGGAATGGTTTGGGTTGGAAGAAACCTTAAAGCTCATCTCATTCCAACCCCCTGCCAATGGCATGGACGGCTTCTACTAGACCAGGTTGCTCCAAGCCCTGTCTGACCTGGGCTTGGACACCTCCAGGGATGGGGCAGCCACAGTTTCTCTGGGCAACCTGTGCCAGTTTAAGTCATCATAGAACCATTTAGGGTTGGAGGGCTCTCATCCAACTTCTTGCTTTAAAGCAGGGTGATAGTTCAAAATTACACCAAATAACTCATTACTTATTAGCTTTGAACATTGCCAAGGATGCATACTCTCATTCTGCAACACTTTAGTTTCTATTTCAATTGGTTCTTGAAGTAAAACACTGCGGATGTTATGAACAGTTTCCAGCACAAAACAGAAGTTCTGTACCTTAGTTTTTTGTAAAAGATTTTGTTTGAAAAATCAAGTTCAGCAGGTTTCTTTGTATGTTGAATTTGCCCTGGATTGAACTTGTTTTCCAGAAGGTTTTAGTAGTTCAGGTGATCAACACGTATACAGCATTCTGAACTAACAGCACCTAAATTTTGGTAAGTTGGTTGAATCTTCAGAACTTCTAAAAAGCTTACTTAAATGGCCATATAAGACCAACAGTTACAAAATTATATAGAAAAGTACAAAGGTTTCACTGAGACATTTGCTTTTATTTGCTGTAGTGATACATACATATCATGTTCACTCCCGAACACAGGTTGGATTTTGTTTATGCCCTATTATTTATGCTCCTCTTACACACAAAGAGCTATGTCTGTATCATGGCTTGAAGCTAGGGAAGAATTCCCATCAGGACTGCATGTCTGATATATGTCCTGATGCACATACACGTCTATAAAAGGACCAAGATTTGTGTTGGTCCCATGGCAGCTCAGACAGTGGCAGAGCATTGACTCCCAAAATAACCTCCAAAACTTGCTACCCTGCCTACCTCTGGCAGATTCTCCAGGAGAAGGGAACATGTTGCATTGGAACAGCAAGTTAGAGCCCAGCAAGACATTTTTATCACCACTTTTCATGATTAATAAAAGCAAGTAAGTAAAGATTAATGAAAGAAATTATTAAATTAAAATATTAAGGGTTAATGAAAGAAAGTAAGTAGCTCAAAAGAACCAAAATATAAAAGTAAGGGAACAATGGTGCCTCACTGCAAACAGATGGGGTGAAACCTGTGCTAAAAGGAGACACACAGAGCTCTGTGGGGCAAGCTGGCACCCTTGGAAGACAGTCCACTCATACATTATGTGACACCAACACAGACCTTGAGAGCTCTGGGAAGACTCTGTAGAAGAAGAGCTACTGTCAGTGTAGGTTTGTGGTTCTTCTTTCACTTCGGGAAGAGATGAGTTTCCTGTCTCTGCTACCCTTGAAGCCTGCTGTAACGTTTCAGTCACCAGCTGTCTGGTTTGTTCACTCACAACTGTTGCTTGAAATGTCACTGGCTTTGGTTTTATGAGGACCTAATTAGAAAGATAAATTTTGTTTATAGTAAAAGTACTCAAGAAAACAGATCTGAGCAATCAGAGTACAGGGTGCCACTCACATCTATGTACAGCACCTACATAATATTAATATTTTACCTAGAATGTCTACCTCTAAATTCAGCAACTTTGATTATTAAACCACAAAGTCCAAGTAAATGACAAAGCACAAGAATGTACTTCTCACTCAGTAATTTCAAGTATTTAATACAATAAACCACTAAACAGTTATTTTTCAGGACTAAATAAAACTAGTGTGATAAGAGAAAGCTACACAAGTGAGCTGGAACATGCACTGCCCTGATAAGAACAAGCACTTCCACAATAAATACGGTTTTGAACAATCAAAACACACAAGATGTTACATCTGATAAAAGTTTAGTTCTTTCAAATACTAAGTGCAGCCAGAGAAAAAGCTGAAACTGAAAGCATCCAGAAATAAGCCAGATTCTCTGTATACAGCCCCACCAATTACACAAGGTTGCAGGGACAGCCAGAACAGGTATTAAGCAGAAAATAAATTTCAATAAAACCTCAGATTTGATGAATGACCTATGTCCAGACTCTGCATTTTTATTTCTAATGGTCTAACCATAAGATGTAAACAAGTATCTGGAGCCATGGCCAGACAGTTTCAGCTACAGAAACGGCTTAATAAATCCTTTTAGTTTGCTCTAGGCCTTCAGAAAAAACTAACAAATACAGATACTGTGATTGAGAAATCAGGATCAAGGCCACCTCATTACACCACTAAGTCTCACTCCCCACAGATATATATTAAACCTGGAACAAATGAGGAAACACATTGAAAAACTATTTACTTCCCATTAAAATTTAGGGGTACATTCCAAGACAGAAAGGGGTCCTCACTGTACCTGTGTTTTCCCTTGCTGACCATAAACAATTTTAGTTGGGATGATTTTGGTGGCTGGCTGGACCGTGGACCCTATTCCTTTTGGCTGTGTAACAATCATTTTTGTGATGGGTCTTGTGGCAGTGATGATAGCAGGTTTTGCTCCTGCTGGCACTGCCTGAATAGTTTTCTCCCCCTGTAGAGAAGTCAAAGTTTACAGGTTAACTTAATGGAATTGTTCAGTGATACCCAATTTTCAAAAAAAATACAGGTGTATGTGAGTGTGTGTAACACGAAATAAATCTGCTGCTACATTTATTTGAAACAATATACATTAGATGACCAAGAACAAAAGAACCTATGGTTCTGAATGGAAAAAAGCTACCAAAATCCACTTTTCCATTACCTCACCTTTTGAGCAGCTCTGAAGGGGTGAATAAAAAGAAGTAACTAAAAGACATGAAGTTTTTAAAATTGGAAATTTCTTCAAATCCTTCACAAATGTTTTTTTAAGACCACCAATTTCTAGTAACACTAACTTTGGCAAGACATTTACAAAACTTGAACTGAGATTCTAAAACAATTATCTAAATATAGCTTTTGGCATTGTCTTCTGGACCAAGATATTAATTATGTATGGCTCTTTTTTCAACTAAAAGTTCACTTAATCAAAAAATGCAGATTCACAGCAGTTTTACAGGAATCATTTGACTACAGAATAATGTCTACATATGACTAGACTCCTGATAGCTTAAGAGCAAAGGCATTGTGCATGCTTTTTTTAAGCTCTGCACAGCAACAAACCGAGTACATTAGAAGCCAGTTCCTACCAATATCCATGAAATAGCTGAAAATTTCCCAGACCATACTTATTTCAAAAATACCATCCCATTTTGGTAGCTACTACTGTGTAAACATCTTAAGATTTCCACTTGTCTGCAAATCCACCTTTAATTCTAAAACTAGGGAAGTTCAAGCCCTAAAAAAAAAAAAATCATAAAAGATTCAAAAAAGATCAAATTAAAAAAAAAAAAAAATTAAAATACCCCTTCAGTAGTTCTGCCACTCAGGCAGCCTTTTAAATTTTACAGGACTAAGGCATTAAATCTCACAGTTTTACCTAGGAACATTGATCATTTTTATTTACAAGTACTTACAGATAAGCTCAGTTGATGCCAGAAACTTGATTTTATTCTTAGGTCTACCTCAGGTTATCCAAAAAGTAATTCACCATTATGCAATATCCAGGGCACAGGATGTCACAATGTTACACACCACATTAACTGAAAGTGGTTCCCCAAATGTGAAGACACAGTTTATTTCTGCCCTTTATACCCAAAAGACAAATGGCTGGAGATTCAACTTATTAACAAAGGACCCTAGTTCTCATTACAGCAAACAGAGTAAGATTCTAGTGATTTTCATCTATTTAATTTAATTCAGGAATACAAAATCATTATCCATGGAAAAAAAGCAAATTCTAAAGTTTGTATTTTGCTTTACCTCTGAAAACATCCCCAAGTTTGCTTTAAGCATGGAATCATATTCTTCAAACCACAGTCAGTTTCCAAACATCCCTGACATCAAGGCATGCTGGATCTGTTAAGGAGCTCATGCATAGTTTGCTTTTAATTGAGCCTTTAGCAGAATGAATGCAGCAGCCACCACACAGTTTGTCACTAGGCTCTCCATTTGAGACTTGAAACAATTACTTACCCCAGCATTCAATAGTGTTGTGACGACATTTTTGCCTGGAAGCCCTTGAATTGTAGTTCCTTTTCCAGTAGTTTTTTGCACAACAATCACATTGGGTTTCGATGTCATTGGAATTGTAGTGATTTTGGTTGTAGTTCCTAAATTTTTGTAGGAAAAGAAATAAGGTACAGTTTATCACATTTTGTATATTTCCTTTCACCACAGAAATTGGTAAGCTATAGAAGAATCATTGTACCTAAATCTGACAGCACATCAAGAAACCAGCAGCATCTGGAATGGGAATTCATGTCACCCACCTCAACAGGGAAAGATTACATGCCAACTTGACAGATCTTTCACCTACAGTAAAAACAGGTGTGCCCAGGGGAACATAATGTATTCTCTATTAGGACAGGCAACCCTTTCTCACCAATTACAGACCAGACTAACACAGCTTTCTCAGGCAAACATGTAGAACTTTTCAAAGGTTGGAGTTAGGGTGGAACACGGACATCACTAATACTCAACTCAAGGTCCTATTTGCACAGACAAATACTCTTCTACAGATGACCTCTGTAGAAGAATCTACGTACCAAGGATGTATCTCCAGTCAAGAGAAACACCAGCTCTTTCTGTTGTAATGTAAGTGATGAGTAGTGGATTGAAAGAAGGAAAAAAGAAAAACACGCTATTGTTTCACAACCAGTCCATAAAAAGCTAAGTGTAGAAGTGTGGTGGTTTTTTTGTTTTTTTTGGCTTTGGGTTGGGTTTTTTTGGGGATTTTATGTTTTGTTTTGGGGGGATTTTTGGTTGGCTTTGTTTTTCTGTTTTGTTTTGTTTTTAATGAGTTGTCCTAGCTATTTCTCTTCCTATGTTAGTTCTTAATTAGTTCCATTCCCTTTGTCAGGTTTTTAGTTACCTACAGTGACAGGTAATTCTGGTCAGCCTTCCACAGTCTACAAAAGTACATACATTGGAATCAATTTTCAGTGCCATTGGACTGCCACTGCAGTAGCTACTCACTAGCTTTTTAAGAACAATTTCTCCTTTCTCCAGAGAAAAGCACCATTCAGTCACAACAGAGCTGCAAACCCAATGATTCCCTTTACTACCTTCTACCCATTAGTCATGCCTGTAGGTACTTCACAACCTATTGCAAATTAACAGTTCTACTAATTCTGGGAAAGGGAAGAAATGCTGAGACAAGATTATGATTAATTTAATCTGACTGACATCAGAGGCATCTTAAGACTGTTCCCTTGGCAAAAACAATTAAGTAAACAAAAGAAAAAAAGCAAGCATGATTTCCAAACTTGTGTTCTTTCAGAGCAATCATTATTATTCTCATCAGGATCACTCACAGGTTTCCCCACATTAGCTGCTGCTCAGGAGAATACTTCCATTTGTGTGTATTTCATGACAAGACCTAGAAATTGTCTTTACAATTCACCATACCAACAACAGGCTAAAAAAAGTTACTTGTTGCCAAAGAAGATGCTGTGTCATCACTAAATACAATTTTGTGGAAATCAATACCTGTAAAACTGCTCTACCAGACTACAGCCCAACAGTGCATTTACTGCATAGCTTGTGCAGCACCTTACGGCAACTGGAGCTGGCTGGTGCCATATCAGGTCTTTGCTAAACAAAGTTTAAGTCCTAAACATATATTAAGAAATTGTTACTGGTATTAGTGTGCTTGGTCCCGGTCCCAAAGAGACCTTATCGTTAGAGATGATAGAACCACTGAATGTTTTGGGTTGGAGGGGACCTTGAATTCCACCCAGTTCCACACCTGTCAAGGGCAGGGACATCTTCCACTAGACCAGGTTGGTCCCAGCCCCATCCAACCTGGCCTTGAACACTTCCAGGGATAGAGCAGCCACAGCTTCTCTGGATAACCTGTGCCAGTACATAACCAGCAGGGAGAACCAGGGCTAGCCAGCAGACTAACAAAGATAAGCCGCATGTTAAAATACAGTATAAAGCTGGGAGGGAAAGCTCAAGGCAGAACATGGGCTAAAGGAAAGACAGGCTGCCACTGATAAAATATCAAAATAAGGTAGAGACTGAATAGCTGAATTTAACATACATAGCCCATTTTTATTCTGGTTCTTTGGACATGCAGTGGAACAGAGAATGGCAGCATTGAGATGATAAAATGTTTTAAATTTGGGCCAATAGTGTTTTCTGATCTTTCTGCTCCCTGTACAACATACACCCCACATTTCTCTTTCCTCCCACTTTTCTTTCACATTTACTGCTTCCTTCTTAAACAAGAACTACCACAATCCTTAAAGACACTTCACCTTCAAACTTATACCTATTACCTTCTTCTCCATGCTCAGCTATTTTTCTTCTGAATTCTTCAATAAAGGTCCTAACAACTATTTGACCATGTAACCCACAGAAAAGCCCTGAACAATTAAAGGAAGCCCAAAGTTACTTTGGAAATAAAAGCCTTAACAGTAACAAAATACTCATAGGCCTACCAGAAACAATATTACTGCTGATGATCTTCCCACCTAGAGTAGCCAGTGATTTTGGTACTACAGTAATGATGCTACCACTTGTAGTTTTCACGTAAGTAGCAGCCCCTGGAGTTCCAGCCATCCGAGCTCCCAGAGAGGGGCTCACCGTTGGCCGTGTATATGTTGCTTGAGTTCCTGTTTTAAAGAGAGAGAGAAAAAAAGTTCTCTGTTACAACACAATCCTTTACTAATATTTGTGGAAAACTATGTTAGTTTAGGAAAAGTGTGTCAGATTTATTCAAAGAACTCCCATCCTGCAATCTATTACCACCCTTTAAAATTCTTCTAGTAATTTTTAAATCCACAGAGCAATGTTCAAGTACATACTAAATTTAAATTGATATAACAGTCTTCTGAGTATTTTAACAAATGTTCCACAACTGCCTTATTTTAATTCATATCCTTGTGCATAAAATTGTTTTTCTCAATAGATGTGCAGATTCTGCCAGTAGGTTTGCCTCTTGCTCCCTTAGATGCCCAGGAGTCAGGCATCTGATGACATGACCAGAACTCATCCTTTCCTCTCAGGAATTATACTTCTCCTATATGACAGATTGCTTATAAAGAGAACCACCAATGACTGGTTTAAGTAACACCCTTACAAAAAATATCATTTACAATGATGATGCTATTTTATGGACATATCATACAGCAGCACAGAAGAAATCTCTCAACATAGTATAAATGCTGGTTTTTAGAACTAGTCCTTTTCTGAATGGAGAGAGAACAGAGTCCACAAAAGAAACTTGTTCAAAAATAATAACAGTTACACTAACACTGAAATTCCATTCTGCTTGTACTGCTGCATATAGTGCCCTTAACTGCTAAAGATCACAAGAGCAAAGCAGTTTGTTTCATCAAGAAAGGTGTGTTCACATCCAAGAGAGCACAGTACAGATTTTAACAACTAAATGAACTGCAAAACTTCTGTTTTTTCTAACATACTCAAAAACGTATCTGTGGAGTACTTTAAAAGTTACAAACAGGGTATTAACCATTAGTTTACGCTAAGGACATGAGGAAATGGCCTCAAGTTGCACCAGGGGAGGTTCAGGTAGGATACTATGAAAAAATTGCTTATGGGAAGTGTGGTCAGACATCGGAACAAGCTGCCCAGGAAAGTGGTGGAATCAACACCCCTGGAAGCATTCAAATGCCATGTGGATGCGGTACAAGGATTTTAGTGGTGAACATGGTGGTGCTGGGTTAGTGGTCAGACTTGATGATCTTAGAGGGCTTTTCCAATCATAACGATTTTATGGTTCTAATATTCCCAGCCCATGCTAAAAAAAAAAAATCAAGAAATGAAGAGTTTTCTGAAAATTGGGATAAAGCTACCTTTCAAGTTTTCCTCACGAAAGTTTACAATCAAAGCAGTCTGCATTATTGTCTATTGGAAACACAAATGCAATCAGATGCCCAGGAAAACACTAGGAGCCTAAATTTCAATTTACTGGTCTTTTTCGAAATTCACTGCAGGACTATGAGCAAGTCACGTATCTTCTGAAGTCCATCTATGCAAAACAGAAAAGGTGCTGACCCGTCTGCTTGAGTTAAATCAGTATAAATCATGTAATATAAGGTACTACAGAAGTGCAAAGTATCTGTATAGGTTGCCTGAAAACTTTCTTTAACATAAACCCAGTGGGGAAAGGAAAATGGTATTTTTGTGTACCAATTCAAACACAGGAATAAAAGAGCACTCAGTGCAAAAATCCTGATCTAGAATAAATAACAACAGGATTGTGACTGTGCTGTTGTGCCTGCAGTTCAGAAGAGGTAAGTGCTTTTTTTTTAACCCTAAGAAACCATGTTTGATCACCTGTATATCTGGGTTTACCCTCCCTTCCCTTCTCAGAGCCATAACTTACCAGTGGGAGTAGTGACCAGTTTAGTTGTCATGATAGTCCCATTACTGCTAACCACCATAATGGGTGAATTGCTACTGCTGGGCAAGGTCGCTGTAACTGGTTTGGGAAGGATTTTACTGGGCTGCACCTGTTGAGTGATTATTTTAACACCTAGGAAAGGAGAAAGGTCACTGTTAAAATACAGGCACGAGAAGTTACTTTCTGAAATGCTTTCTCAGACTAAGGCCTCGTGGGCAAGTAGCCCCAAAAGGCTTCAATTCTGAGCCCATGTATTCTTGATCATGAAAAAAAAATTTAATTTTGGGGTGTTTTTTTGTTGGTTTTTTGGGGTTTTTTTGGTGGGTTTTAGTTTTTTTTTTTTTGGCTTAGTTGTGGTTGGGTTTTTTTGTTTGTTTTGCAAATACCAAGAGAGTCGTCATCTTTGCCTTTCATGTGCCTGTTTCAGTTCCTAGCTACTTCCACTGTCCATTCCATCACTGATTTGTTGGTCTATGATACAGAAAACCAGAACTTTCCCAGGAGCCAACAGGTCACAACCAAGACTGAGTTGGTTCATACACAATGAACCACCAAGAACCAAAGTAACTCTTCATCAATTCAGTCTGTAAATCTTAATGTGTCATAAGCCTAGACAAACTTTACCATCCTGAATAAATTAAAAAACATTTCTGCACAAGGAGTACTAGTGACTGTAAGGAAGCAACTGTGACACTGGGTGGGGAAGGTTATTTTAAGTAAACTGCTCTCTTTCCCCTTGATTTACTGGTTATCTTAAAGCCACAAAGAAATTTGGGTTAAGCTATGAGTAGAATCAGTAAGAATGAAGGATGAGGGCACCTTAGTACCCCCCAGGATTCTGCTCCCTCTCTCTCCATTTTGTGTTGAGGAATGGTACCTCTGTGAGATTCACTTTTCAGTTGCAAACCAGTGGATTCACAACATCTGTTCAAAAGTGCATCCAGGAGATGTGCATCTTATGATTTGCTCCATAATGACGTAAATGCATTGCACTGTGGCGGCCAAATGCCATGGAAGACACAGCCTGGATGAATCCCATCTAGATGAAGCACTTACGTTTGTACACAAGTATTCCTAGGTGAAAAATTTTGTCCACTTGAGATGTGGAACATGCTCCAGAGATGTTTGCTTCTCTCTACACTGACTATAAAAGCAGTACAGAGCCAGTAAGCTCCAAACTGAATAAGAAATTGAAGTCTGCATCATCCAGACACAAAACGGGATAAAAGGTCAAGTCTCCATGAAAACTGATTCACATCTTCCAGAAAGAATTGGTATCAGATGGTATTTCCAAAGAAACTTTTAACTAAAGAGCACAGGGAGCCTAAATTCATTGTAGAAGACAAGAAAATGAAGCTCATACTGATATTGTTCAGTATCTGAACAAAAGGCTGGAAGCCTTTTTATGTCTCAATTAGTAGCTATTATTTCTCTTAAGCAATGGTCCTATAATCCAAAAGGTAGTTTTANGTTTGATCTGAATGGTGGGCTTGATGCCAGCTGACAACTGAGATTGCTGTGGCTGCTGCTGGGCTACAGAACATGGCACCAGCTGCTGCTGCTGTGGTTGCTGCTGCTGCTGCTGTTGGGCCTGTTGGACTTGGTGCAGCTGCTGTTTGGGAGATTGCTGATGCTGTTTGGGAAACTGTGCTAAGATCTGAGTTGGATTCCCAACCAAACCTTTTGGGGAAGGTAGTCTGGTAGAGGCAACTTTAACTGCTGAAGTAGATACACCTGTGAAAGAGTAAAGGGTTTAAGATTCAACAGTGCAGTGAGAAAGAAAAATACTATAATTTCTAAAATAATCTTACATTTCAATTATCTTTACTACTGAAAAATGCATTGATATATGTGAGGAAATAAAGCTCCCATTTGGCACAAGTGCTCTGTTAGGAGGCAACAGAGCTTTATACAGATTTTCAACATGGCAGCAGAACAGCAGCTAATAGAAAGATCACAAACCCAGCCTACTTCTGCACCTTTTGTAATACAAATAATTCAATAATATTTTAAAAGACTCATCTTTAAGCTTCAAGATAGCAAAATGGCTATAGTGAAAGTATTTAAAATATATATATATATAGATATACTTTTATTTATAAATATTTATAACAAACTAGTTTAGTGAGAGTGTTTCTGACCCTGGCAGGGTGTCTGGAAGTAGATCTCTAAGGTCTCTTTCAACTCAAAAACATTCTGTGATTCAATGATTCCAAAATCACAATGACAAAAAGTTGGTGCTAGGACAGTGTCAAATATCAAACCTATCAATGCTGGAAGGGAGTACCTGTTAGTAAAAGAATCGGTTGGCATTTATAAAAAATCAAGTAATTGTAAGTAAGTTATGAAACTGTAGGCCACCTGTTTTGTGCTGTTAGGTTAGCTGATCTTATAAGTAAAAGTGATTAAAAGAAGTCTGTTGTAAGATGGAAAGACAAAGTTCCCAAATAAATCTTATTCTTTCTGTCATTCCCCTACATAGCTGTCACAACATTTACAGCAAAATCTAGCTTTGTATATAATTCTAAACTACACACCCATAAGCACCAAAACAGACAAACAATGTCCATACCTTATCGTAGCGGTGTGTTTTATAATGTGTTGTACGTTAATTTGTGGTTCAGTCCATGTACCCCTGTTGTTATATATTTTTGGTTGTACTCCTTTATCCCCTTCCCACAGCCATGTATCTATTCCCTACTTCGCTCCCCTGGGGACATGCCTGTCAGCTCTGGTCAGTCCCTGCTGCCAGAAAGCTCCCCATCAAGGGATAGGCTGTAGCCAGAGGGGTCCCCCTCCTCTTCAGGGAGATTGGCTCCCGAGGGTGTCCCTCACCTCTGGGCTACTCCCTGCTTTCCCCTGGTTGGTGAATTCCTGCTCCCTTCCCTTCCCCCACCTGGGCCTAAAAGTTACTGTTCAGCTTTTGTTCAGGGCTCTGCCAAAGAGAAATCCTGAGGTGAGGAGGTCCTGTGAGGGGCCCAAATANTGAAAAAAAAATTTAATTTTGGGGTGTTTTTTTGTTGGTTTTTTGGGGTTTTTTTGGTGGGTTTTAGTTTTTTTTTTTTTGGCTTAGTTGTGGTTGGGTTTTTTTGTTTGTTTTGCAAATACCAAGAGAGTCGTCATCTTTGCCTTTCATGTGCCTGTTTCAGTTCCTAGCTACTTCCACTGTCCATTCCATCACTGATTTGTTGGTCTATGATACAGAAAACCAGAACTTTCCCAGGAGCCAACAGGTCACAACCAAGACTGAGTTGGTTCATACACAATGAACCACCAAGAACCAAAGTAACTCTTCATCAATTCAGTCTGTAAATCTTAATGTGTCATAAGCCTAGACAAACTTTACCATCCTGAATAAATTAAAAAACATTTCTGCACAAGGAGTACTAGTGACTGTAAGGAAGCAACTGTGACACTGGGTGGGGAAGGTTATTTTAAGTAAACTGCTCTCTTTCCCCTTGATTTACTGGTTATCTTAAAGCCACAAAGAAATTTGGGTTAAGCTATGAGTAGAATCAGTAAGAATGAAGGATGAGGGCACCTTAGTACCCCCCAGGATTCTGCTCCCTCTCTCTCCATTTTGTGTTGAGGAATGGTACCTCTGTGAGATTCACTTTTCAGTTGCAAACCAGTGGATTCACAACATCTGTTCAAAAGTGCATCCAGGAGATGTGCATCTTATGATTTGCTCCATAATGACGTAAATGCATTGCACTGTGGCGGCCAAATGCCATGGAAGACACAGCCTGGATGAATCCCATCTAGATGAAGCACTTACGTTTGTACACAAGTATTCCTAGGTGAAAAATTTTGTCCACTTGAGATGTGGAACATGCTCCAGAGATGTTTGCTTCTCTCTACACTGACTATAAAAGCAGTACAGAGCCAGTAAGCTCCAAACTGAATAAGAAATTGAAGTCTGCATCATCCAGACACAAAACGGGATAAAAGGTCAAGTCTCCATGAAAACTGATTCACATCTTCCAGAAAGAATTGGTATCAGATGGTATTTCCAAAGAAACTTTTAACTAAAGAGCACAGGGAGCCTAAATTCATTGTAGAAGACAAGAAAATGAAGCTCATACTGATATTGTTCAGTATCTGAACAAAAGGCTGGAAGCCTTTTTATGTCTCAATTAGTAGCTATTATTTCTCTTAAGCAATGGTCCTATAATCCAAAAGGTAGTTTTATCAAAGGACGGGAGTAGGGCTGTTTATTTTTTCATTCCATGGTCTATTTTAATACTTTGATCTAAATAGTATTATATAAAATAACAATTTTACTGACAGGATTAAAATAAAATACTGATTTTATATTAATATACATAAAAATACTTTGCACTTTTATAGCACTTATTTGAGAACTGGATAACTTTGCAAACTTTATTTCTTGCTACTTCTTGCTGAGATAAAAACTGTGTGCTACAGCAGAGAAAAACCAAGAAATAAAGATTACATGACTTGCCCAAAGTCAGCTGAATGAATCAATGTTACAAAAAGAATCCAGTCTGATTTCTAGATCTAACGGTATTTGTTTTGACAAGTACCTGAAAAGTATGTTTTGATTTCTGGACCAAAGAAAATAAATAAAACATGGAGTAACTTCTTTTGCCAGGTGATATAGCTGAACTCTTGGATCTTCAGAAAACTGGTGTTTCATGTTGCCAATCACATTACCTTTAAAGTTATTTACATACCTCTCAACCTCTAAGATAAAAACATATATACCTAAAGCATGATCTGTAATACCTGAACCAAACAAGAAGAGTGGAAGAACTAAATTCTTTAATTACTGTTACTTGAAAACATTAAAACATCCTTCACTATCTACTTATACTCATGCTTGAAGCCAATTCCTGTATTCAAGAAATGATGCCTTCATGACCACTCCCCCATGCACATTTTGGGACAGAATTCTGCCCTACTTTCCTGAGTTGCAGTCAGACCTCATCAATGTGACCCAAGATCAACTTCACTACCTGATTCCTGTTTGATCTGAATGGTGGGCTTGATGCCAGCTGACAACTGAGATTGCTGTGGCTGCTGCTGGGCTACAGAACATGGCACCAGCTGCTGCTGCTGTGGTTGCTGCTGCTGCTGCTGTTGGGCCTGTTGGACTTGGTGCAGCTGCTGTTTGGGAGATTGCTGATGCTGTTTGGGAAACTGTGCTAAGATCTGAGTTGGATTCCCAACCAAACCTTTTGGGGAAGGTAGTCTGGTAGAGGCAACTTTAACTGCTGAAGTAGATACACCTGTGAAAGAGTAAAGGGTTTAAGATTCAACAGTGCAGTGAGAAAGAAAAATACTATAATTTCTAAAATAATCTTACATTTCAATTATCTTTACTACTGAAAAATGCATTGATATATGTGAGGAAATAAAGCTCCCATTTGGCACAAGTGCTCTGTTAGGAGGCAACAGAGCTTTATACAGATTTTCAACATGGCAGCAGAACAGCAGCTAATAGAAAGATCACAAACCCAGCCTACTTCTGCACCTTTTGTAATACAAATAATTCAATAATATTTTAAAAGACTCATCTTTAAGCTTCAAGATAGCAAAATGGCTATAGTGAAAGTATTTAAAATATATATATATATAGATATACTTTTATTTATAAATATTTATAACAAACTAGTTTAGTGAGAGTGTTTCTGACCCTGGCAGGGTGTCTGGAAGTAGATCTCTAAGGTCTCTTTCAACTCAAAAACATTCTGTGATTCAATGATTCCAAAATCACAATGACAAAAAGTTGGTGCTAGGACAGTGTCAAATATCAAACCTATCAATGCTGGAAGGGAGTACCTGTTAGTAAAAGAATCGGTTGGCATTTATAAAAAATCAAGTAATTGTAAGTAAGTTATGAAACTGTAGGCCACCTGTTTTGTGCTGTTAGGTTAGCTGATCTTATAAGTAAAAGTGATTAAAAGAAGTCTGTTGTAAGATGGAAAGACAAAGTTCCCAAATAAATCTTATTCTTTCTGTCATTCCCCTACATAGCTGTCACAACATTTACAGCAAAATCTAGCTTTGTATATAATTCTAAACTACACACCCATAAGCACCAAAACAGACAAACAATGTCCATACCTTATCGTAGCGGTGTGTTTTATAATGTGTTGTACGTTAATTTGTGGTTCAGTCCATGTACCCCTGTTGTTATATATTTTTGGTTGTACTCCTTTATCCCCTTCCCACAGCCATGTATCTATTCCCTACTTCGCTCCCCTGGGGACATGCCTGTCAGCTCTGGTCAGTCCCTGCTGCCAGAAAGCTCCCCATCAAGGGATAGGCTGTAGCCAGAGGGGTCCCCCTCCTCTTCAGGGAGATTGGCTCCCGAGGGTGTCCCTCAACTCTGGGCTACTCCCTGCTTTCCCCTGGTTGGTGAATTCCTGCTCCCTTCCCTTCCCCCACCTGGGCCTAAAAGTTACTGTTCAGCTTTTGTTCAGGGCTCTGCCAAAGAGAAATCCTGAGGTGAGGAGGTCCTGTGAGGGGCCCAAATAAACTCATGTGGCAGCCCCTCTGCAGAGCCCTCCTTTCTCTCCTTGCCTTCGTCGGTAGCGTATGCCCTCGGGCTAGTGCCATGAATTGGGTCTGCTGAGGAACCCACTGGATCAGCCCGGTCTGCGTGGCAGACAGAGCTGTACCTGCCTGCTGCCTCCAGTGCCAGTTANCCTGCGTGCTGCCTCCAGTGCCAGTTAGCCTGGGCTGGCAGAGTGGGCACTCTGAGAGGCACAGCGACAGCATTGGCGTCCACTGTGGTCGGTCCTTTGACCAGTGGATCCCATGGACAGGACTCCGAGATCTGAGTGGAGGCAGTTCCTGGATCTACAGAGAGTCCCTGGCTGCCTCTCTACTGCCAGTTGTAGCAGCTCTTGAGTTAGAGAGTGCGCTCCTGGCAGCCGAAGGGGGCAGCTTCTTGCAGTGCCACAAGAGGTCCTCTGCAGGTGAGGAATCACCACCCCTGAGCTTTTTTCTACGCCGCGCAGGAGAAAGGTGAGTGCTTCAAGTTCCTCCTCGGAACTCACACTCACAGTCCCTACTTGAGACTGAAGCGTCACACTTCAATCAGAGCTTCTCCTGAGGCTGAGCTCTCATTGAGAGCAGGGAAGGCTGCACAGCCCTGGGGTGGGGACCTTTTGCTCTCCTCCGACTTTTCACTCTAGCTGCGTTTCTTTCCTTTTCTCTTTTCACCTTTTCATTTTATGGATCTGTGGGCACCAAGGGAGTGGGTTTTCCCTTCAGTTTCTGAGTTTTTTTCTTTTCCGACTTTAACTTTCTCATCTTTTTCTCTCAGTGGGTGGGACTGCTGTTGTTAGCAACCATGGGTGCTAGGCTATCCACAGCACAGAAAGGAGTCTTTTACCAGATACTTCAAATTTTACAACTTGAAACAGTTGCCTTTTCTGAAGGTCACGTGAAGCGGTTTGTTCCCTGGCTTTGCCTGCATTTCCCAAATACATCTCCTGATTCAGTGCACAGCGTCTCCTTTTGGGATGCTATCTATGGGAAAATAATCTGTTGAATTGGGAAAATCGGGAGATCTAAACTCTGCAAAATTCACTTATTGGGCTCTGCAGCTTCGTTCTGCAATTGTGCATCAAAAAGGAATGCAGAAAGAGCCGAGTTGCGGACAACCTTCCCCAGTTTCCCCTCGCCCTACTCCCAAACCCTCTACCCCTGCAACAGGCATTTTAAAGGGAGCGGCTGGACAAAATGTCCTTGCCAACCCTGGCTCACCACAGGTGCCCAACACCCCCTGCCCCAGTAGTCTTGGCCAGACTGCTCGGGATTTCTCAGATGGCCCTGGCCGGGCCGTTTGAAAACCTTCCCCATCCCTGTCTTTCCCAGTTAATAAACCCCGAGTTAGTTTTAGTATTGCCACCCCAGAAGTGCCACAGAATGGCTTCCCTCATTGCCAGACACAAAATAGAGGAGACCTTATGGCACGGCCATCCTCTTGGTCCGACCTTTCTTCTTCCCACCATTCCTCTCTCCACACCACCAACCCTTTCGGGTCCCGAACCCCACCCTCTTCTGAAGACCTCTTCCCTTCCCCACCCCTTTTTCACACCTCCCCCAGCCACATCCCACCGACAACATCTACCCTGATGTCATCCCAGTTTCGGGCCACATCCAGGTCCAGTCAGTGGCCATCTTTGGCTTCCGATTCCCACGCTTGGAATTCAGAAGTAGAGAACAAGGACACCAGAAGTTTGGACCAGGCCCAAATACCAGCCCTTGCCCCAGTGACCTATCACAGGTCACGGACAGGAGGGACACACACCGACTGGGAGCCCTTCTCACAAGCAATCATAAAGGATCTATGCAAGGCACACAAGGAGTATGGACGAGAAAGTCCGTACTTCCGTGGATTGTTAAACGCCAACCTTGCTGGGACAGTGGCTGTTCCATTCAACATTAAACAGCTTTTTTCTTGCCTCATGTCCTCCACGGAGTACAAGCTCCGGGAAGGGGCATGGAAACAGTTGTTGAGGAAGGCCCTTCCCAAGCTGTTACGAGATCCTACCACTGCAGTCGATGCCAACGGTCTCACCATTACCATGGATTATCTCTGCAGTGAGGGGCAATGGGCACTGGCACAGATGCAAGCCACTGACTTCCCCCTCCCCATCCTTGAAACAGTCAAAAACAGAGCGGAGAAGGCATTCTTCAGGCTGGAACCTGATGGGCCCATGTTACCCTATCCTCAAATCAAGCAAGTGCCAATGGAACCCTTTGTTCGTTTTGTGGACAGACTAACAAAAAGTATGCACGAGAGGAGGTGCTAGAGGAAATGGCGGTCACAAATGCCAATGACCAGTGCCAGACTGCCATTCTTAGTTTGCCTCTAGACCCCCCACCTACTCTTCAGGATAAGTTACAGGTCTGTGAAAGAAAGGTTCCACTGATGGGCCCGCCTACTGAGCATCGAGCCAGACAGCAGCCTTGACCCATCATGAAGGTTGCAGCTGCTGGTTCCACCCTGCCTTCTGCTCCATGTGCAAGACACACTTCTGCACAGAGGAGGAGATCCTTTAAACAGGACCTCAGCAAGCCGTGCTTCCTCTGTCATCAGGATGGTCACTGGTGCACCCAGTGCCCAATGAAAAAGGACTTTGACAAATTCAGGGAAAAGCAGGGGGGACAAAATTCAGGCCTGCGGAAGGGGATAACGGGGTACAACCAAAAATGTATAACAACGGGGGTACATGGACTGAACCACAAATTAACATACAACAAAAATTATAAAACACACCTCTACATCTTATAAAGTAATTTTTCAACTAAACCCCAGTTGTAGTGGAAAACATAAACAGATGGCAGCAATAATGATGGATATCATAGTAAAGGTATGATTCTGGCAATTGCAATAATCTAAATAAGCAACCCTTTTCTCACTGCATCATTTAAGATGATTACACCACTTCCTTGGGCAGCTCTTTTTATTCACAAGTTTAACTTTACATTTGAAGATATTATCAATTCATATCACAAAACTTTTCACCAGCATCTTCTGCAAAGACACTGATAGTCTTGGGAAAAAAACCACTGGAGAGATACTCCCCCTAATGTCCTTTGGAATTAAAGTCTCCTCCATGATCAAACGCAACTAAAAATCAACAGTTCAAACAACATGAAAGCCTGCTGTGAGCTCTTCTGCTCCATAGATTAAAACCTGATTATATTAATACCCACAATAGGGAAGGAAAACACCTAGTTAGCCTTAATATGGCTACCCAGTGTTTTGTGGAATGGAACAAGAATGCAAAACACAGACCAGGAAAAATTGGGATGTGACACTTGTCATTGTCAGGTAGTTTTTCTTTCAAGTGCTGCTCACTAAGGCCCATTCATTCATTCATTCACAGCTTTCCTTTCAAATGCTAGCTGGTGGCTGTAAGCTGAAACAATTAAGCTAGCATACACAGTTGGAATTTGAAATCAGAAACTTTAGAATTTTAATCAGGCCCACTCAAGCCTTAATTATAAAGGACTTTAAAACTGACATGCTGATAAAATACACCAATAAAACGATGGAAACACTTCTCTACCTTTCAGAATTGTCATCTGGGCATGTTAATAAGTTGTATTTCCTTGATGTTAACTTTGCATATTTTTTGTAAATTGGGCTTTCAGAAATGCAATCACCTTCAAATAATGAAAATATAAACTTTTCTATGCACCAAACAAAATTCTTAAAGCCAGTCATTTTGAGGTTATATTTGTTTTAGAGCTAGGTCACACCACCCCACCACATCCTCTGTGGATCTGCACATTAACTGTTGAAGTACAGAGAAAAACAGTTCAACAAGAACTTTTGTAGAGTCTCTTGGATTAGTTTCATAAGCAGATTTCTTTCACATGTCCTGGGCTTTACTCATATGTAAACAAAAAGTGCATCTCCCCAGTGCTATTCTCAATGCAAAGTCCAATTCCTCAATGAAAGAGCCTCTATAAGATAATTGCCATACCTTGTGCTACTGTTGACATAACCACTGATGGTGTGGATGACACTACAGCAGTCACAGCAATAGTATTTGCAGTGCAGGAGGGAGTGGAGCAGGTGCTGCCGCTGCCCACAGAGGACTGGGAAGCAGTGATAACCACGGGCTGCTTTTGAGTAGTTGAGGCAATGACTGATGTTGGGACAAGTTTTGTAACTGCTGCATAGTTGTGGGACTTGGAAAGGATGTTGGGTACGAAAGTTGAGCTTGGAGAGGTGGTTACTATTATGACCTAAAAAAAACAAAACAAAAAGAAATTCATTTGTTCCTTGCATCTATTTAGAAGCATAGAAATTTCAGTAACACATCTGTCTGTGTATTTAGTTTTAGGGATGCATGTTTATTAGGAGTTTTTAGAAGACCGTCAAGCACATTTACTTACAAGAAAAGGTTTCAATTATTTTGAAGAAGTAGTGATTAACGTTTCCTTAAAATTAGGATTTTTACGGAAAACAATTACTATCCAATTAAAGTAGAATTATCTCGCATCTGAAGGCGGACAGGAATGAACCTGACTTCATTAAACTGGGCCAGGAAGCTTGAAACCCATTTTAAGAGAAACTGAACAGATTTCCAGCAAGTTTTAAGAGCCATTCTTCCAAAGCTTGCAAAAATATCAAGAAACAGCAATGAGAGAAAAAAGATGATTTTTTTTTACTTTAACAGTTAACAAGCACTTGCTGAGCCAGTATTGGGAAATGCTTTTGATCTACAAGGCTGTAAACAATATTTCATTAGTGAAAGAAAAATGGTTTAGGTTTGAAGTAATTTCTGCTTTATTTAGTCCTCTCAGTAATGAGAAATTCTTTCTGATTTGTCTGAAAACCATTTGTCTGAAGAGAATAAACACCACTCCCATGCAAGTTAAAACTATGACTTCATGAATCTGATCTGACATAGAAAAGCACAGAATTCATGACAGCATTGGAAGAAGTCTGTCCTTATGCAACAAACCTAGAAAACTAAACATTAAGTAAGTATTCAACATGGGGACTGTTTAGGTAAAGAAATTCCTTTTATTCAACTTATATGTCCCTTCTTGTGTCACCTTGATCTTTTCAACCTTCTCTTCTGTTTCACAGTTTCATGTTTTGAGTTCTTTCTCACACTCTGGTCTGTAAACACAGCCAATGTTATTGTAGTTTAAGGAAAGTTTTCATTCCTGTTCTTAGAAATATGGACAGCTGATAGACAGTTATCTTGACCAATGGGATGGGGAGAGGTGTCAACCTTCTCCCCCAGTCTCTGGCCTTTGTAGAAATACTATATAATAAAGTCAGACTTTTAAGTAAACTGAGTTCTTAGTTCATGCTTTCTGATCGAAGTGTGTATGTTTGTATGTGTGTGATGAGCTGTGTCATTCTTGTACTTACATAGTTAAAATAGAAAAAGAAGCACAAAAATACAACATTTTCAGTTTATCACACAAGAATATTGAGAAATTATTTTAATAATACTGTTGTCCCAACAAAAAATTCTGTTTATTAAAACCCTGACAATTTAAACTTATTAATGATTCAATGTAGAAAATGCCGATAGAAAAACAAAGTACACAAGAGGCAAAGAAAACCTGTGCCAGCTCATACAGGAAGTCTTACTCTGCCAGCCAAGCACTATTGAAACCTTGCCTGATAAAGAAATAATATGATAATGGCACCAGAAATAGACCTAAGCAACCAATCAAGCAGCAAGAGATTATGAGTGCATAATTTGCTTAAAGAAAAATG
>WBMY01012119.1:51052-71650 GCA_013397315.1 Donacobius atricapilla
AAAAAAATTAATATATTATTATATTAAAAAATAACTTCTCACATGAAATATTTCAAGCAAGTTGCAGCAAGAGCTACTAAAAAGTAGTTTGTAAAATACAGAGTATCTGCTCTGTGGTTATATCTTGATATGCTTCCACATTCCTCATACGTATGCATATCATATAAAGAGAGCTACATAAGCTGAGGTAAAAATACATTTTAAAAACAAAAAATGAAGGGTACAAAAGCTAGCAAAGTAAGCTTTCCTAATGAGTTAAGAGAATTATGCAAATCAAATACTATACTACCAACCATCACTCATAAGGAATCACAACAGGAAAAATAAAGAAAAGCACCTTCTCTGGATTATAATATTTCATCAAAGTGCAACTATCAAGACAAACTACTCATGTTCTGCAAAATGCTACAACTAGAAGTACTACCTAGAAGGAAAACTTTATTCAGGAAAAGAATCCTAATTTGACAATTATATGCTTTTCACTATTCCCCCCTCATTTCTTTAAAGGAGTGTAAGGAAGTTTGTGGCTTTTGTTTGGTGAACAGCATACTTCTAAATCTTTAAACTTGAAAATTAAAACTTACAACTCCTTCTACAGCACTAAACCAGTATGCTGATTTTGACTAGACCCAATTGGATCAAATAACTGCTAACTCCAAGTGTTCTGCAACTCCTATTATTTTCTTTCTTCCCTCCTCACAACACACAGGCTAAAACAGTCAAACTTTAAAAAGTCAACAGCTGTAACACAGAAAAAGGAAGTAATACAGACACTTAGAATGCAGCTCTGTTTAAAGACAGTCCTTAACAGTAAGACTATTAAATAATTATCAAAGATACATAACCACTTGATCTATTGCTCCTCCACCTCTCAAAATCACGTGGAGCTTTTAAAAGTAAATCCAAGGAGGAACCAGCCCAGTTGATGCTAGCACAGCAGCTGCATCAGAGTGGTGGACACTGATGTCATCAGTGCTGCAGCTTTTTCTACTCTGTCCATTTCCCCTTCTGTGCTGATACACTGTTTTCCACTAACCTGCTACCACTTTCCCTCTCTTTGTCTTTCCTATGTAGTTTTCTCTTTCCTCTTAATACAGCCTTTCCAAACTGATTAAAATAAAACCAAAAGCAAAACAAACAAATAAACAAACATGTTCATCCTACTTAGGAGCTTCTCTATTTTCTCCATTCTCTGTTTATTCTGGTCTATCTTACAGAAAGGTCTCCATGCCAAAAAACTGTTTCTTACATTGTACTTATACAGTGAATGGGATGGCCTTGGATCCAAAATGCAGCGGACCAAAATAACTGTTTCTAGGTCCCTGTAGATCTGATACAGTAACTCCTTCATCCACACAGTGTTTTAACTACTGGTTCTTTAAGCCATCATCGGTCTTCAAAATTTACAATTCAGCTAAAGCATGATGATTTCCCAAAAGGTACTTTTGGAAATCAGCAACAAAATGACGTGGAACTTACTTATGTGCAATCGTTGTTAGTCGTTCATCATTAACTGCTCTCCGAACTTCTGCACGATGTCGCTCTGTTGAAATACTATTAAAAAAACAATAAAGCAATATATTTTAATCAGAGGAAGACATGAACATTCATCTAAAATTTCCAGCTAAAATTAAACTTATGAGTAATCTATCTACGAGAAGAAAGGGAACAGGACTTCACATTTAAGAGACTGTCACTTAACCCTTGCTAGCACATAGAAAATGAATCATATTATTGCTCAAAAATATTACTGAAGAATGAAAAGAACATTACTGCTCACAGGGTATCCTTGAAAAACAGCTAGAATCCAACCTTCTAATGAGAGCAATACATTTAAAGGATATGGCAGAAAAAAATCACACAGGACATGCAGCATTCTTTCTTGAGGTACCTTAGGCTCAAAGACTTTGGAGTTCTACCTTGACAAAACCACAAGCCAGTGTACATTCATGACCTGGCTATAAAACCCTTTTAACACTCAGTATCCCATAAAGCACCAACAAACCAGCAAGGCTTCTACCACTGAAGGATGGCTGTTTTCCTTATTAAAAACTCCAAGTACAGGAATGAAACCTCAACAACATGGAGAATTACTACTCCAAATTTAGATTTACTTTGTGATCCCAGTAAAAGAAAAAGTATGTAACACCTTAAAAGAAAACATGTCATGGTTCTTAGTTTAAAAAGATAGTGTTACCTAAGCACTTTAGAGAGTTCTCCAAGAAGATCCTTCTTCTCTTTTGTAAGGTCTCCCTGTGCACGTAAGGCACTGATGACACCAGCATAGGCCTCCAGTTCTGAAGAATTAAGAGCGAATAATATTTCTATTTAATGCTCATAGCAAAGGGGGGAAAAATGTTGTTTTCCATATTACTGACAGTACTCTAGTAATTTTCAAAATCATTAAGAGGAACATGTCTTTCAATTATTTAGTGCTTTTTCAAAAGAGATTGATGATTTGGAACTCTCAGTCAATTACTCTGCAACGTAAAACATTTCTGTGAAACAACTGCTTCATCACAGAGGATTATCCAGTTTATAAACCCAAATGAATGTGTCAAGCACTCTCAGACCTGACAACTCTGGCAAAAACCTTGAAGAAAGTGTTTGGAAAGCAGTTCAGAATTCTCTTAACACCATTATTAAGAGTTCTATGGAAAAGCTTGGCTTGGAAAAGAAATACACTATCAAAAGAGCAATTAGGTTTTTTTGAATGCCTTTCCTTAATTAGCATGGAGAAGATCAGCTTTAGTTTGTTAAATATGATCATCATAATCTTTTATGCTTATTTACTTGATATGGTACAACTGCTTGAATCTGAAAGAAATGCCACATACTTAATTAAACCTACTCAACACAAAATAAACAATCCAGCTATTCTTAAACATCGAGCTACCACAAAGACTAACATACAAAAATGCAACTCTGATTTACCAGAAATGTATAATTCCAGGTGACTGTGATGTCATGCCATCAGCAGTTTAAAGAAATGGAACCGTAAAAGGCTACTGATATTTTTGAATTTTGAATGAATACTAAACAGGGTGAAGATACACCTAGTGCAAATAATATAGTCTGCTAATTTGGCAAAGAATTACTTGCTATTCTCAACTTCATATTGTTTTGGGAAACTAGAAACAAAAATTCTTTTGATCCTTACATAGGTGCCTTTCATTTGACAATTCAGCAGCCAACCCAAACAACTCCACGACAGACATCAGTTAATCAAAATCAAGAACAAAAGGTGTAGGCCAAGCCCTAACATTGCTGAAGTTTGCTGCAAAAGAAAAGGCTCGTGCTATTCTGAAAAGCTTTCAGTTTAGGATTCCAAAGAGCTAATTTACACATGAAATCAAGGAATTGCGCTGAAAAGAAATTCTACTCTCCTGTCCCAATTAAGCAGATAAAACAAAAAGCAGAGTCATTTTGGCTAACTATGCAGCCTACACAGAGATGCTGAGTGACCCACAGAAGCATTTACAGCTTCATTTATAAACATTCAGTAATTAATGCAATGGTTATTACTAATATCAACATTTATTTAGACAATCATGTTACAATATTTATTATACTAATTATTTTCCTCTGTTAACGACTTGAAGTAATTCTCAGATGCAACCATATAATTATTTATCAAGGGCACACTTTTTTTTCCTTCTGCACTACAAATAAAGATCCTCTACAGGAGAGCTGTAAAAATGCACATTCTGGTCTTTTGGAAGCTAGTAAGGATTACAGAACAGCTGTAACTTCCTCTCCTTTGTGTTTATGCAGCAATCACTAACTGGTGTGCTCTCTTTCCAACACAAAACATATGAATAGCTAAAATGGGTTTGGCATTAAATATCATTATTGCTAGCGTTAGGTGCTACCATCATCACCTAGTTCAGTAACAAACCACAATCAACACCAGGTCCTGCATACCTTGAGACGCATTTCAGCCTCACTGCTGAAATACATCCTACATCCCTGCTTCACTCCTTACTGAGTACTCCCACCTACTGCTGTACCATTAGCCGAATTAGATGTTGGGCTGTGAGTTGGAAAAGCGGGACCCTCTAAAGCAGATGGTTATTGCTGAATGTGACTGTCACACAGCTATTGCTCCACTGCCCATGCTCCTTCACCCCCCAGTCCCATGGTGTGCCTCCTCCCAGCCCAGTGCCACTGCCTCAGCCTTACCCTGCTGGCAGGGCCCCCTTGTGGGGACACAGCTCATGCCAACAAAACAAAAATGATAATGGTTTGAATTTTTTTCCCTTCCTGTCAGCCTAGATTATGTCATTGAAGGAGGTGTAGCTGCAGTTCCGTTTGGCTCAGCTGCGCCAGCACACCGTTGTTACCTCAGGTGGAAGGTTTTTTTCCAGCCAGCACAGCTAAGTTATGAAACTTAGTAGCACAGGTCTGGTCAAAAGCTTTTGGCACTCTGCACTTTCTGTACTTCTTGAGCCATGCTTAAGACTTAGGGCTGTCATCTTAACAGATGGTACAGCTTGTGGCAATGTTGTGTGCAACATCAGCATCACTGTTTCACCAGCATGAAAATTCCATATTCCCAAGAAATGAAATAAAAAGAGCAAAGGGAGGGAAAAAAAAATTCTCAACTCTCAAAAAAGAAAGTGGATGGCTCCACAATGCATGAGAACCTTGGCACGGTTAAGAAATACAGCATACTATCTCTTAGCAGTCAATCAAAATGAGAACAAGAAAAGCTGTCACTTGACAGCCACAGAAAGTTAGAGGAAACCTCAACTTTCTTCTTGACATCGTCTCCTAGATTATGGCCCTCAGAAGAAACTCTGAAAAACCTAAGGCGTTTTTTTTTTCCCCCATCTAGTATCATCTAACTGGCAACCCCTCCAAACCCTTAAATTACCCAAACTCAGCCATAAGAACTCAAAACCAACTATGCTGGATCAGATCCGAGGTCTAGCAAAGGATTCTCTCCCCTGCAGTAGCCAAAAGCAGATATGTGAGGAAAAAGCAAATGTTCTTATTACTTTCCAAAACACAGAAGCATCTCTTCTCATACGCGTAGATCTACAAGGACGGAGCACAGAAATATCTCCCAGTGTCTATCTCTTGGGCAGGGGCCTCAAATACTGAGCTACATTTGAAACAACAAAGAAGCTCCCATGGTTATGGCAGTTGAGCGAGGACAAAATTTTCCCACTTCTCTGACAATCTGTGTAACTGCAAACCACTAACAGCATTTTTTTAAATCCTGTTTTATGTCTTTACAATAATAATGTCATTACTTGAATTCATCCCTACAGTACCAGGATTCCATTATGATTTTTGGGGGTACAAAAAGGCGTCTAATATGGAAGTGGGAAAAAAAAAAAACAACCAAAAAACCACACACACACACAAAACAAACAAACAAAAAAAACCCCAACCCCAAAGGTTCTCCTTTCACAGAAAATTTTGTTGCATGTTAATAGTGACAGAAGAATCCAGCCCTGCAACACAGCAGCTGGGACATCCAAGAGAAATTCAACCAAATCAAAACAATTCTTCCCTACTTGTTTTGCTAGAGCTGAGTGTCAGCCAAACATAACTTTAAGCCAGGGCTGTCAAACCAATGACACATGGAAAACACAGGAAATTACTTGCAAGTTCCCTGTCGACATATTAAAACATTTCACGCAAGCAGCATAAAGGCATATCTTAAAAAGGCAAAATACAGACCCACAAATTGTATCTTACTGTACCCAGTTTGCGAAGGATCCTCTTGCACTCATCCCTACTGAGGTCCAGAAGAGTTGGCCACACCACAGGCATCCTTCCCTTGTGTCTGTGCTCCCACAGAGCTCAGCCTCGCTGGAAAAGGAATATAAACGCTCAAGCCCATAATTTATTGATTTCCCAAGCCGATTAATGTAAACTCCTCTCAGCCTGCTCACAACTCCACGGACCTATTCGCTCCCATCCCCGCCCCAATCTTTGTAGTGGCATGAAGGAATTCGGCAGCTTCACAAGAGCACGGACTTCCTATACTCTAGCTCAAATGCATCACCCAAGCCTTTATACGGAATTTCCTATCTCCTTCTCAAGCCTTTTTTTTTTTCCACGCTGAAACGCTCTCTAAATTGATGTTCAAGTCTCCTCCCCCTCTTAATGCGGAGTACCTATTAAAAGAATGCTTCTAGCGAACGCACGCTCCCTTTCCCCCCAGAGAATGCGTTTTGCGCCAGCCTGTATTATATGACAGGATGGCAAAAACATCGTGGGTGAAAATTCGCTCTCCACATACCAACACCAGCCCCCTCCCCCCAAAAATAAACCAAACACGGGAACACCTCGATCCCAACGAAGCGAGATGCCGGGGATGGCGGGGAGAGAGGGCACATCTCCCCGACGCGACGGGGATAATAAAGGAAAAAGAGCAGCCGGAGGCAAGCCGGGCAAGCAGGGCTTGGGCTGGGCAGGGAACGATACGACAGTGGGGGTGGGCACCGGGAACAAAAGCCCTGGCGCCGTCGCAGCTTCCAGCGGGGGGCTGGAGGAGGGGAGGATTTCCTACAAGGGCGCCCGAAGGCATACACCACCCGAGCACTCCCTGCCCGCCCTTGCCGGGCCCTGGGCGCGGAGGACCGGCCGGAGCCAGCGGCCGGAAAGAGAGAGAGGGTGCGGGCAAGCGGCTGGCGCTGCTCCCCCCCATCAGGCGGAACGGCAGCGCCGGCGGGCGGGAGCCGGGGCGCTGCCCTGGGCCCGTAAAGGGGCGGCGGATCCCCACCGTCCCGGAAACGGAGCTGCCCCTCTCCCCAGGGCGGACAGCCCCGGGTAGGGCGGGGAGCAGGACCCACCTGCCCGGCCGTGCCCAGTACATCGAAGGCTTCGCAGCAGCCGCACCCCACACACACACCGTTCACCAATGCCGCGCTCGGGTTTGTTTAGTGGCGGAGGCGACGCCGTTTACTCGGGTCAAGATGGCGGACAAGGGCGCTACGCATGCGCGGGCGCCGCGAGATACGCTAGGAATTGTAGTCTCTGCCGCCCCTCGACCGCGAGGCGTTGAAAGAAGCAGGTGCCAAGATGGGCGATCGCGTGAAAAGTGCGCATGCGCCCTGACAAGGAGCACGCCGGGAACGATAGTCTCTCGGTATCTCTCGACGCGTGGGGAGCAGCGCTCACCTTCCCGCCATGGCTCAGCGGGCGGATACGGGCAACCGGAGGGGACAAAACACGTTGCGCGTTCTCTGCCTGGGCTGGAGCGCGTTGTGCGGTTGGAACGCAGCCGTGTACCCCCGAAGTCTACGAACTAACAGCTGGCCGTGAGAGGAATGACAAAATTTGTCGTTACAAACAAGCGGTGCGTTTGCTGGTGCCGCCACTCCTGAAACGAAATCTGGCAGGAGAGAACATCACCCCGACGCCATTTGGCCGTTTGCAGTTTTCTAACTTAAAACGGACGCGCGGGGCAGTAGCGAACCGCCTGTAGGGAACAATAAGGGAATAAATTCCACACCTGCAGCCCCCTCACAGCCGCTCCGGGATGTCTCTGCTCCCCTGAGTACAGCAGCCACTCAACACTGCGAGTGCCATTGTCAGCGCCCCGGGCCTGGCCGCTATTTTGGATGTTACAGCGATTATAACTTGTTTTCCTGAAGATTTCCATGAAAAGCAGCAAATTTTATCTGTTTGAAAATCCTCAGATCAAATCAGAAATAGAAAATAAAATGTCTCTGGGTTGCAGCTGAAAAGCAAAACATCCAGTTGTGGCGGCATATTGCAGTGAGAAAGTATAAAAGAATCTGATCCATAAGACTGCGGGCAAGGAAATTGCTGAAAAATCACACCCAACCCACCTCAGGATGAGGCTTGCTCCTGGCTCTCTGTCGCACAGAGCTCCGTTTTTGCTGCAGGCACTTGTTTAGCACGCTTCCCGTCTTGGACGCGTTCTAGACACAGGCGCTTGGAACCAGGCAGTTTGGTGAAGAGGAACGAAGGGCTCCCCGTCCTGCCCTCTCCCAGAAATTCGTGTGCTACAATTTGCTTTCAGAATGCTAGAAACAGCTTTGCCGAGGAGGATGGATGGTGTGCGCTGAATTGTAACACCTATTTCCAGCAGATCTGCAAGGGCTGTTTTTTCCGTCTCTCTATAGATAGAAATGTTTCTTCCCTGTAATCACTGATTAATTTTTTCTCACTTGCAGTTTCGTATTATTCTTCACAGTGGTATAAATCTCAACTACTTGAAAACAATTATGCTGAACAGTACAAGACAGCTAGAATTTTTTTTTCTCCTTTTAATGCATTCCTAAACAAGAATGAGCTGAAGGCAAGTAGCATCACCTTTGCATAATATTTCCTAATAAATTGCCTAAGCTTTTCACAAATGGGAAGATGCAGATTTGTGCCAGAAGTTGAAGTTTTCCGTTACAGGTCAGAGACTCCACTGGAAAGCAAAGCACAAATTCCAAATCTTGAAATCACAGAATCCCAGCATAGTTTGGGCTGGGAAGGACCTTACAGCTCATCCAGTTCCAAACTCCTACCATGGGCAGGAACACCTTCCACTGGACCAGCTGGCTCAAAATGTGTCTTTTAGTCAAGGCTACTCTGGTCAACAGGAACAGGCAAGGACAGCCTCACCACTTTCCAGACTATAACCTTTTTGAGGTTTATTTGGAGTTTGTAGTTGTGATGCTCTAGCAGAGTATGAGTTTTATTGCGCCCAAGATGTTTAACAGCTAGCCTCAATATTTGGAGAATAAATTATTCCATGAGAAGAAACTACCAAACCTGCCTTCTTAGAGAAAACTTATCTACTATGATCTAGATTTTAGCTGCATGTTATATTTGAGTTTGTGTGTTTACGAAAGCGCTCTGTTCTCAGAGCGAAATCACTGCTAATGATGCAGCACAGAAGAAGCAGAAATACTGCTTAGTAGCTAAATTCATTAAACGTATATAGATCTACTTTGTGTTTGTTTTAGATCTTTAATTTTTTTTCCAACATGGATGAAAGTAGCCAAGAGAATTAAAAGTTATTGTGTCTAAGGTGGACAAACACACACTGACACATGTTCATATGTATGTATTCAAGAAAATGGTATTTGCTTCATTTCCTTTAGCACACAGAATAGAAAAGTGATGTAAAAAATTAGTCAGTTAAGTCAGTTATGTATGTATGAAATGTCTAAAGCTGTGATTGCTGCATTTCTACAGATGTCGTAGGATGATTTCCAAGAATATTCCTTTTTATTAAGGATGATGACCCAGATTTGGGGATGTATGAGAGGTTTGGAAAGTCCACAAGCCAAATTTTCATTGCAAGTTAAAGCCATAATGTTACTATTTACTTCAGACTAGCCGACATTACCCAGAAAAATGGGAAGGCTGAGATAGCATGGACAAAGTCAAAAAATGCCCAAAGCACATAAATAATAAGTCCTGAAAAGCATAAAAAGGCACTCTGCAGTGGTTGATCAGCTTGGATCAATAACCAAGGTTGTCTGAGCAAATGCACCAGAACTACTCCCAAGCCCAGCACGATCTGATCAGGAGGGTCTTCTCTAGTCAAATCCCACATCACATAGAAATCACTATGCTGCTTTACAGTCTTAACCAGTCCAAGAACAGCACAGATCTTTCTGTAAAACTGAACTAGGGTTGTCTGAACTCAGAATGACTGCACACAGCCAGCTCAGATCTCATAGCCTAATCCAGGAGACTGAGACTTGACAGCATTTCTTTATGTCTGATGACCAAAATACCAAGTGTTCCAGTTATAGACTAAAAAAATGAGAAGAGGAAAAGACAGTATGGTTTAGGCTTACTTCATAATGAAATATTCATTAATACTTCATTAATACAGAAACATGGCTAAATGTCCCACATTCAGTTAGCAAACTCATATAAAATAAATGAGGTCATTATAGGTAAAGGAAGAAAAGGCAGTGTGAAAATGCCAGCATTTTTTCTAGCCTTAGATGCCTCACAGATACTAATCATTTTTTCAGTTCTCATTAACTACATCCTTGCTTGAGTCATCATTTAAGTAGGCCCAAAATTACAGAGCACTTTTTGGGTGTCTAGAAAGTAAAACAAGATACAAACTTGTTGGCAGCAGCATTTTGTCATCTTTCATAAGGAAGCAAATCTCAACAGCATAAAAACCCCATAATGTGAAATTAATTTGTTGGTCAAGGGGAGCTAAGAACTCAAATGATTAAATCTGATGGTGACCTGATGAGCAACACTCTGCAAGTTGTTGTGATCTCTCTTGTGCCTTCATTTCCCACGTTTATAATGCATATTAAAAACTAATGACAGACAATGATATATAACAGGTAGGCATTATACGTTGGGTGGTGAGGCCCTGGCACAGGTTGTCCAGAGAAGCTGTGGTTGCTCCATCCCTAGCAGTGTTCAAGGCCAAGCTGGATGGGGCTTGTAGCAACCTGGTCTAGTGGAAGGTGTCCCTGTCCCTGGTAGGGGGCTATAACCAGGAGATCTTTTAGGTCCCTTCCAACCAAAACGACTCTGGGATTCCATGATTAATTTTATAAAACCATGCTGCTGAGTATTCTTTTTAAGAATTTGCTCAATTATATGTATTTAAACAAAATCTGCTCCTCCTTTCAGAAAGGGAAAGAAATGACCATCAATCTCTACTACTTTTTGTTATGTTCTCTACAACCCAACACTTTCAGATTCCCCATTGGCTTAAGTAATATGAATCTCATCAATAACACACACAGGTCTAATTAACCACACTTTCTGGGTGCTAACAGAATATCCTGTCTCATCATTTTTATCTCACTTATTTTTATCCTCAAAGACAATAGAGGAGAGAAGGAAGTAAGATTGGAAGCAGTGAGATGGCCCAAGGAAGAGCTATGATTTTCCCAGGGAGGTGATTCGTGTGCAGCTCGGGTCACCAGGACAAAGCTGTTTCTCAGCTCTTTAGGAGCTCATAGGAAATGAGTGGAGCAGCCTCGCTGTAGTTCTCACTGGGTTATTAACTGCATCTCCCCTCACATCACTACAACCTGATTGATACAGGCTCTGCAATAATCCCTTTTCTTCAGAATAGTCTTTCATGGGTAGAAGACAGGTGCTTCAGCTTGGTACGATATGGGAACCAGACACAGCTACTGCAGCTGCTGCTTTTATGAGGTAAACAGTGAATTTCCAGCTTCCAAGAGACTTAGACTAGTAATTTTAAAAGTATAATGGGAAAATGAAGGGAAAAAATGTATTTGTTTCAGACTGACAACACTTGAGAAAGAAGTAAAAGATCCACGATGCTTTTGATACTAAGATGAATGCAACACTGTAGATAATTTCAAATTTTAGGGAATTTAAGTATAGTTTAAAGTATCTTCCATGTCTTGCTAAGAGAGAAATAGCCTAGATTCTAACAGCAGTTAAATTGGCCTTTTTTGTTTCCAAATGGCTTAATCAATTGAATTTACACTTCTCCCAATGGGTTATTCAGTGACTCGACACATTTTTCTGACATAAGCATTTCTATTTTAACGTCATTCTTCTGCCCTCAAACCACTATTAAAATCTCTCCTCTTTCTCAAACACTTTCCCGTCACATTTTTCCTCCTGGCTAAGAGAAAAGCAGAAGCCTCAACAATGTCTAGGTGCTGGCAGCTTGCAGAGGAGCATTTTATACACAGCCTTGTCAGATAGATTGTCACCCAGGACTATTTGTATTTAAATTCACAAAGATATTTCAACTACTTTCACTAAAGATAGCTTTGTGTTGCCAATCAATAGATATTTTACCCCCTAGTGTAAGTAATACATATTCTATTCAAGAAATGCTTTTGTTTTACAAATCCTAACAGCTTCTGAGCTGGAAGTATCTTAATTCAGTAAGCATTAAAAATGCATCAAAATACCACTGTGTATCGAGTTGAGCATCTATTTAAACACTTTGCTACATTGAGGCAAAAACTCAACTACATAACCTCAGCTAATGAAAAAATTCACTTGTGACGTTCTGTGACATACTGAAGAAGGAATTAAAACTAGTACCTTCTGCAATCTTGGGAGGCAGATGAAAACCTCCATCGTCTGTGGCTTGTTGTATTGGCAAATAACATACACACTTGCTTGCTCAAAACAGGAAGCTAAGGAACAAGGCAAAGTATTGAAGTTATTGCTCCACTGAGCCACTTGATCCTTATCTACGGCCACATAGGTGTTATACAAATGCTGGCTATCTCTAACAAGCTTGGTGTCTGGAAGGCCTAACAGGTGAGCCAGTGCCGGATAGCATCACAGGCCTTCATTCTGGTGTGAGCAGTAATAACTTAACAGGAACATAAATTAATTGTGAACGAAGTTAACAAGGTGAAACTTACAACTGCTTATATGCTTTGCTATCACCCAGGGTCTGCCAAGGAGCCTTCTTTTCACAGGACTTGGAGAGCCTTCTCCAGATAAGGCTCCTATGTCTATCTCAAAGGAAAGTGATCCAGCTTCTGCAAAGCCAAAATAGCTAGTCAAAGTGACTTGCTTCCAATTTTAGCATAGAAACATCTGGTTTTGGTGGCATACTTTCCCTTACCAGGCAAGGCCATAGCCTGGCCAGAGCTAAGACCTAGACTGGGAAGGCTTCCCTAATATATCCTTAAAGGAAATCTTTCAGTAATAACTTATAGAACAGCCCCTTTGTCATCTATCCTTAGCTAAATAACCAATGGTATTATAAAGAACTTGTAAATAACTATAACTATACACATATATATTACAACTCCTTTGAAAGTCCCATTTACCTTTCTGTCACAAAATAATTCAAAACCATCACAAGAAACATCTCTTTGCCTCAGGTTTTACAGGTCATAATCTGATATTGAAATGCTGCAGTACTTAAGATTGTCAAATCAGCACTTAATATTGCTCTGTATAAATTAAATCATATTTTATGGAAATTAATACCTTGGCAGTTATGTACAAAAGAAACCAGCAAGCACCATTGAAATTAAATACGTCATTGCAAAATTTGCCATTGAAATACCTTTGAAGTAAATTTAACAAGACTTTTAAAATATAAGTGGTTCCTGTGAAAATAATTGAAAGGCATATCAAATAGCAGCCAATTCTAAAATTTGCATGGAAGCATCTTTTAACATTAACACCCCCCTGTGCTACTGGACAGAGTCACCTCCATGGCAAACGACTGCAGCTTTGTTGGTTTTGCTGAATGCATCTGTAAATATAGTTAGTCTGTTGCCAGGGGTCATACTGCAGTGGCATTTTGCATACAAGGGGAAGTTACCCCTCTCTGTCCCATTGCTGAGGGTATGCCCTTTCAAAACAAACTCTTGCCTGCGTGTCTGGAACTCGGAGGTCCCGGTGGCTAACAGCACCGGGGTGCGGGAACCGTGCAGGCGGCCAAGCCAGGGCCGCCCGAGCGCCTTCAGCGAGGTCTTCAAGAGGTGTGGGAAAGTGTTACAGAATATGGGCCAGATCAGCGGTCGAAGGAATGCTTCTAAGATGAAGCACATGAGCGCGGCAGCAACACAGCACATGTGTGTGTCTGCAACAATTGTCTGCAAACAATTGTAGAAAGCTTGTTTGATCTCTAGCTGCGGCAGCAACACCCCCGGCGCTCCACCGACCCTGCCACCAACCCCGCGCTCCCCAAGGGCCCGGGGGAACGAGAAAGTGCCGCTGCTGCCCCCACTTGGAACACTTTCACCTGCTCTAGCAGTGCCTGCACGTCCCCTATCTGGTACATAACACAAGGCAGTCGGCTCATCTGCTCTAGGAAGGGTCACAGCCCATCCATAGCCACCTCCACATAGCCCCGCCCGGACCAGCCTGGCTCTGCCCCAGCCCGCTCTGTGCTGGCATGACGCCTCGTGAGGTGCACATGCGGTCGCCTCGGGGCCCGCCGACCCTGGCGCCGCGTTGGCCCTGGCCCCGGCCCTGGCCCCAGCCCCAGCGGGAGCATGGCCGCTGCTTCTTGATCCTGGCCATATCTGTCCTACGCAGGGCGGCCGCCACCATCCTCTCCTGTAGTTGGGTGCCGGCAGGTGCCGGGAGGGCAGCACTGCCCAGCCGCAGCAGGCAGAGGAGCAGCTCTAGCATTGCCAGCGGCCACTGCGCCATAGCGGGGTGGGCTTGTGTATTGGTTTGGCATGAATGGCAAAAAACCAATTGGTGATCTGCTTTGGAACTGACAGCCAAGTTGGCCAATCAGGTAAAAGTGTACACCATTAGGACACACAGCTTAAATACAGGAATCTTGGGAGATCTTGCTCTCTTACGAGGAACCCACCATGAGGTAATTCGGGGCAGGAAGCAGGGCCCGCTGCCCATGTGGCTGGGCCGGGATAGCCGTACCAAGGCCGGGATGGGGCAGCCAGGATGGGGCTGGCCCTAGGGGAGCTGAGCCGGGTCCCGAGCCCAGCAGACAGCAGCAGAGCCACAACTGCAAATATGCAGCCGATGCTGCGGCCTGCCCCATGTCGCCAGCTGGGCCAAGGGAGATGGCCTCCCCCCCCCCNACGTTTTTTAAGTCCACAGTCCATATGCAGCCATATGAAAGGCTACATTCAGGAAACTCACAAATGCAGATTGTCGGGTGGGCTGCTTTTGTGGGAGCTGGAAGCCACAAACAGACTGTGTCTCTTGTGGAAAGTTAACAGAAGAATCAGGAGGGACTTGTCTCTCTCAAAAGACTGAATGAAAGACTATTTTATAAGTGCTACTGACCTAAGAGTTCTGATGTTCTGTCTCTTTGCATTGTTTCGTAGAAAAGTAGATTGTTGCTAAGGAGGAGGGGGGTGTCTTTAAAAAGGTTTCATGGTGGTTGTTTTTTTTTGTTTGCCCTTTAGTGTATGTTAATAAATCTGTTTCTTTTTTTTAAGGTGAGCCTGTTTTGCCTTTCTTCTAATCCTATTCCATCATAAAAAGATAGATCACCACACTACATTTCAGAAAACAAATTTGGCAAATGTGAAACCACTACATTTTTGGTATTTCTGCCTGGTTACGAACTTTAACCCATTACAGCTTGGGCACATACCCTCACCCACGGAGCTGAGGTCCATCGGGTTGTGAGTGGGAAAGGGGCTGAGCCCTCTTTCCTTCTCAGCCCTTGGCCGGAGGCTGCGCCCACTACTTCCCACGGGGCTGCCCTGCATAGGCACAGGGGGCAGTGGGTAGCCTGCGCCTGTAGCCACGGCGGGCACCAGGGGCAGCGAGCAACCCACACCAGCGTTGTCCAGCAGCACTGAGATGCATCCAAAATGGCTGGCTGGTGGGCTTTCTTGCTCCCTGGCTGGTGAACTCCACCCACCCGCAACTACAGCAAGCAGGACCCCGGCAGCAATGAGTAGCATTTTGGCTAGCAAGTGAAGCGTCCGCTCGACGGAACGGCCAGAGTTGCCGTGCCCCAAGTGCGCACGGGGGCCTCGGGCCGTGACTATCTCTTCAAGTTGGGCGCTGGCTCAGCACATTAACAACTGCCAGACTGCTTTTCACTGTCACGACTTCGCTGCATTTTCGCCAACGTTGCATTAAAATGTCACCACTTTGGGCTGTTTCGGTGGGGTTTATCAGCGGTGTATGGGCTCCGCCATTTTGGGATGAAAGCACCACTCTTGTCCCCCCTCCCCCCCCGTGAATTTCGCGCCGAAGGGACCAACCACGAAGGGATTTTCATCGGGTTAAGAAAATTTTGCAGGGTATGGGTTAATCTTGGGGTTGGATACGGGGTTTGGTGGCACTGAGGGCTCAGGGGAATCGGCTTATGAAGCTGCAAAATGGCCGACTTCCGTGCCGTTTTCTTTAATGCCTGCTATTATTGTCCCCCTGCAGGCTTCAGCATCGTCGTCCCTGGCACTACTAAAAAGTCTCTCCCCTACCACCTGCCAGGCTTTTGCTTGAAGAGGGCTACTAAAGGGAAAATCTCCATCGTGATTAGAAACCCAATCCAGCAGGGTGCTCAATTCTTTATCAGCAATATTAATCATCTGCTGCTTTGGGAGCCATCATATCTGGTCTAAGCCCTTCCTTTGTTCCAGGGATATTTCATCTCCCATTATTGCTCCCACTGGTCTACTCACTTGATATGTGAGGTGCACGCATTTTTGATTCCTGAATTCTCCCGCACTCTTTCCGGATCCTTCCCTGGAGCCTTCTCGGCTGGCCAATTCCTTGACTTCAGTAGGAGTTGCCAGCGGAGTGATATCTATCTTGTACCGCCTTAATAAGTTCCTGTTCAGGTGTCATTCTGTAGCAACAGGGAACGAAGACACGGACCCCTTGTGCATGTGAAGGAAATCACTTTATTACCTATCATTTATGGAAAACACCTTTCTTATATACCTTTAGTTTCTACTGGACATAACCAAAACTTTACAGAAGAGCACCCGTTGGCTGCTCAATTACAGTCTGCTGGCCACGCATCTCACCACCCAGTCAGCTTCCCACTCACATGCTGGCCACGTGTCTCTCTTCACAATTGCCTTTCACCCCGACTGACCACTCACCACACAGCCTGCTGCTGTGCCCTGCCACAGGGCTTTCTGGTAAATATAACCATTAATACCTTTAACAAACACAACCCCATATCCCATAGGGGATGATGTGTCTGGCCAGTGCTCAGGTGGAAAGGGACCTGGGGGTACTGGCGACAGCAGCTGAACATGAGCCAGCAGTGTACCCTGGTGGCCAAGAAGGCCAACTGCATCCTGGCCTGTATCAGCAATAGTGTGGCCAGCAGGGGCAGGGAGGTCATTTTTCCCCTGTACTTGGCACTGGTGAGGCCACAGCTCAAGTGCTGTGTCCAGTTCTGGGCCCCTCAGTTTAGGAAGGACGTTGAGATGCTTGAACGCATCCAGAGGAGGGCAATGAGGCTGGAGAGGGGCTTGGAACACAACCACCGTGAGAAACGACTGAGGGAGCTGGGGTTGTTTAGCCTGGAGGAGACTCAGGGGTGACCTTACCACTCTCTACAACTTCCTGAAAGGTGGGGTGGTGGGGATTGGTCTCTTTCTCCAGGCAGCAATTGACTGAACAAGAGCACACAGTCTTAAGCTGCTCCAAGGGAAATATAGGTTGGGTATTAGGAAAAAAGTTTCTACAGAAAGTGATAAAATACTGGAATTGTCTACCCAGGGAAGTGCTACAATCACCATCCCTGGATGTGTTTTAAAAATAATTGGATGTGGCACTCAGTGCCATCGTTTAGTTGCGATGTTAGGGNTATTGGATGTGGCACTCAGTGCCATGGTTTAGTTGAGATGTTAGGGCATGGGTTTGACCCATCTGGAAGGTCTCTTCCAACCTAGTGATTCTGGTGATTCTGTAAACTGGACAGAAGTATCATGGGGTTCACACAGTTATTGTGAATAGCTACTTCTGAATACAAATCTACAAAACTAGCTCTGTAGTATTAACCTGATGTCCATTTAGGTCTTATACTCAGGTTATCCCAACAACAGGGGCTTAAGGCTTGGAAAAGAAATGTAATAGTGTCGCTGTTTGACACACAGACACTCACACTCACTTTGGTGAGAAGGCATGAACTGTTTATTAAAAGATCTGACTCCACTTTATATAGTATTTCTACAAAGGCCAGGGATTGGGGGAGAAGGTTGACACCTCTCCCCATCCCATTGGTCAAGACAACTGTCCATCAGCTGTCTACATCTCTAATACAAACAATGTAAACTACCTAGACTAAGGAAAATATTGCTGCTATTTATAACACCCGTGTGTAAGAAACAACCTAAGAATTATGAAAACTGTGACACAAGAGAAGGCTGAAAAATCAGGGCAACATAATAGTAAAAAGAATCAGAAGCATTTCAGACTTTAAATATTCTCTTGCAAATAAATTTTTCATAGCAGAAAACCTGCAGGAGTACACTAACAGTACTCAGAAAATTAAGGCATACCAACTTTCACCTTGGAAAAGAGACATACAGTCCATTTCCAGAAGCACACAGAAAACGTTATTTTATACCCACTATTATGTGGAAGAAAATCCTGCATTTAAGATACAGCTAACCTTTGAAGACATGGGGAAAAAAGCAAGATGAACACACAAAATTCCTTTAAGAATAATTTATCAGAATATCCATTATATGTTCAACACAAATACAGTATATAATCCTTGTTAAATGTTCTATAGACATACTTGGAAACACGGTAAATAAGACTTTAATAATCAAGAGGATTATTTAAAATATATATGTACACTTCAGAGGCTACTGTGCAGGAAGAATGGTTTCAGGGATTTCTGCACTCTACAACAGAAGGTAATTTTTTGAAATTTCCAACTAAGTAGTAAACTGATTTTTATTTTTAAATAAAGTGCTTCTAGTATTACTACGGGGTTTTGGAAAGTATTAAGTCCATTTTCTTTCCATTGCATAGAAAGCACTTAAGAATAAGTCTCCACATAAAACCCACCATCCAGCAGACCTTAGTAAGTCCACTTTATAAACAAGTCCTTGCCTTCATTTCATTTCATTAGGATAGCTCCTATGCAAATATACACCCATCTGGAAGGTAACAGCCATAACATACTTCTATAGTGCTTCAAATGATACAACCAATATCAACTGAGACTTTGGTCAGAAATGGCAGCTCAGAAATATGTGCAATGGCAAATTTAATTTTAATACTGCCATGGAAACATTCTGGTCTGGCTTGCTCAGAGCCCCAAAAAGGAGTTTCGCATGTCAGTACTTCTGTTTGGTGAATAATTTGGAGGAGAAAAGGTCTTTCAGTATTGGGCAGAACATACAATTTCCTTATTAGTTTTGTGAGAAGCAATTTTTTTCCTACTGAAACAGATTTTAAGTGTTTTAAAATTCACTCTAACATTATGCAATTGCACTCCTATACTATCACAACAATTGAAAATAATCCTGCTATTTTTGTCTTGTGGTTCCTTGTATCAGCATGAACATTTATGCAATCTGCACCACAGAACAGATGGCAGCTATCTGGACTAAATCTAACCTAATAATAGTTTATTTTAAAAAAGATTATTTATCTGATTTACTCATACTGTTCACTGTCCATGAATGGTGGTGACTGCTGAGTAAAGTCAAACCAATGGGATGCAGCTACAGTTATCTTTAGCTTTAGCTTAAATGACTACTCAAAACTATTTCAGCTGCATACCCAAGGTAGAATTCAGGCAAACAATTAACACCCAATAAACTGATATTATAATTGGTCAAGAGCACTCGATGACAAGACTTCCTCATGTAAAAGAGCTTTAATCCTGCTCATACTAAATAAAGAAAGCTTAAAATATTTGAAGCTCGAAAGGAATCAAATAAGTAGGGGGTTTTTTTGTTATTTTTCCTTTATGCACTCTTTTGAAAACTTACACTTGTGACCATTTTGTGTCTTTGGATTATCGTTCCTAAAGCCCAGCACATCTCCAGGACAGGAGGACTTTTTATGCGAAGATACATAAAAGATGAACCACAGCTGAATTCTTAAAACTACAGCAGTATTACACCTGAAACAATCATCACTTGCCATCAGCACTTACAATTTCACAGGTGCTCTACCTATTTTTAAACATATTTGTTTAAATTTGGTGACATATTTGTCGACATATTTGGTGAGGGAACCCTTACCTACTTCCTACCATCCAGTTTTCTGTATATTTTTTTTTCTAAGCTTTATTTTACTTTTACCAAATAATGGCTTCTGACCTGTACAACCTCTATCTAATTATCTCATTACTTAAAAAGCTTGTGGCTTTTACCATTACTTCTTTAACTACCTGAAAGGAGGTTTTAGCCAGGTGGGGATCAGCCTCTTCTCCCAGGCAACCAGTGACAGGATGAGAAGACATGATCTTAAGCTCTGGCAGGGAAGGTTTAGGTTGTACATCGGAGTAATGTTTTCCACAGAAAGGGTGATTAGATGTTGAAAGGGTCTGCCAAGGGAGGTGGTAGAGTCACCGTCTCTGCAGATGATTAAGGAAAGCCTGGACATGCTCTGGTCTAGTTGACAAGGTTATGATTGGTCATAGGCTGGACTCAATGCTTGCAGAGGGCTTTTCACACCTAACTGATTCAGTGATTCTGTGCGGGATTATCCATCAGGCTGCAGAGTAACAACATCCTCCTAGAGCCAAACAAAAGAAAGTAAGACAAGAGAACATTATGACCTCGATGTCCACCCTATAACTGGTTTTAAAGCAGACACAATGTAGCATATATACAGATGGGAAGCAGCCCCAGGTGAAGGCACGCCAGCCCTGCCCTGCTCCCTTCACACCTCTGTGAATTTCCTCAGTGAGGGAAACTAAGGGAAATTTAGCCACAAATGATCAGAACTGTAACAATGAGGCTGGCTGGCTGGAGACCTGTGGCTGGTGGCCAGCAGCTGTGACCAAAGAGAGGGGGGAAACCAGTAGTGGAGTTAATGGGGAAACTGGTGGTACTGCACTTGGAGACTGGGGGTTAGATGAGAAAACTATGTAGGGCTGCAAATACATGAATGAAGAAAATGAAATGAAATTAAAATGAATGAAGAAAAAAGGATAATGTGGCAGGAAAGAGCAGGAAGACTGGGCTGACATTAATAAGTTAGACTGGAGAAGAAAGAGCTGTGGAGAAGAGTAAAGTGTTTGTCTGTACAAAA
>WBMY01012119.1:73692-104247 GCA_013397315.1 Donacobius atricapilla
TGCGCCAGGACGGCAGCGGCTGCCGCCTTTCGAGGGAGTGGTGGGGACGGGAGTGGCGCCGCTCCGGGACGCGGTGGGGAGGGGTTGCCTGCCTGCCTGCCTGTCTGTGAGCAGCGTAGGGCTGTGTGTGAGGCGGTGCAATGGGATGTATGGCTGTGAGACATGGGGCAGCTGGAGGGGTGCCGGAGTCATGGGCTGAGGTAGGGAAGCTCTGCACTATGGGAGGCCCGCGCAGGCTCAGCACTGGCTCAAGCAGTGAAGGTCTATCAGTCCTGCTCTGTGTATTAGGCGATGTGGTGCTGGACGATGAGTTGTGTGTGTGGCAAATGGGACACTCCTGCGACAGGGAGGAACTGTCAAAGGATTGCTGGGATGGTGGCAAAGCATCATGAGCAACAGCAGAAGTGATGGGGGAAATTCCCCATGGTGAAAAGCAGAGGTGATGTCTTGGTAGAGCAAAAAAAGTGTGTGTGTGAGAGAATATGGAAGGGAGTGGAAAATACTATGAAAAATAAATCGTGTACTTAGACACAGAAACCCTCATGTAAAGGCTCACTCTTAAATTGAAATAACACTCTTAAAAAATCACTTGACTTAACATGATGCTCACAATATTGAAAGGTGTATAGGCATAGAGCAATACCAGTTACCTCTTTTCTAAGAGTAGATAGTTAAGGCTGAATTTTTTTATGATTTATACATGATATTTACTTGCTTCCTTCCTCGAAACTGCTTGACCTGATTTTTGGAAAAATCAAAACTCCATGGGAATTATGCATATGTAGTATTTTCTAAGGAAACAGATCTGTCAAGCAATTTCAAATGAAGATACAAAAAGCTTATGTAGGTAGTGTCTGCTCTCTAAAGTGATTTTGGATATGTTATGAAGTTCTCCTGGGTGAATGCAATGCCTTGCTGTAAAGCTTGGCTACCCAGACCTCTTCTTGATGCCTTGTACATGCAAGGTATTGCAGTACAATCCATATTCCATATTCATTTTGCTTTAGTAAGAACTGAAATCAAAGTCGTTGCTTACTTTCCAGTATTATTTCATTTTTATGATTTGTTCCTACTGTTGTCTCTTTTTACTTTCTGTCATTTGAGACCCTCAGGATCTCACACAAAGCAGTGTCTGCACTTGGCGTGGAATTGAAGAAATTTGATGCTGTCTGAGCTTCAGTCTTAATTTGTAAGAGGTCCATGCTGTAAAATGTGAGTCACATCAAGCTGTACAGAATTTGTCAATGGATGACAGTTTACTGTATGAAGAAAATACCCTCTTCAATTTATATTTTTTTTATGGAAGGACATTTTGAAAGAGTGTGCTCCATGGTAGTGGTGTGGCAATGTAGTTAAAGGTGTGCGATTAAATTATTACATTTTAAAGATTAATTTTTTTAAAACTCTATTTTGTAAACTCTAGGATGGTTTGGGTTGGAAGGAACCTTAAAGTTAATCTCATTCCAAACCATAGGAAGGTAGGTACACCTTCCATTAGACCACCTTGCTCCCAGCCCTATCCAGCCTGGCCTTGGAACAGTTCCAGGAATGGAGCAGCCTCAGCTTCTCTCAGCAACTTATGCCAGGGCCTCCAAACCTTCACTGTAAAAAAAAAATCCTTCATATGTCGAACCTAAATTTTCCCTCTTACAGTTTGACGCTATTCCCCATATCCTATCACTACAGTTTGTGATGCAGAGTTCCTCTCCGACTTCTCTGTAAGGCTCCTTCAGACACATTGGCAGGTGCTGTGAGGTCTCTGCGCACCCTTCTCTTCTCCAGGCTGAACAGCCACTACCTTCTCATCCTGTCTCCATATGGGAGGTGCTCCAGTTCTCTTATCAACTTTGTGGTTTCCTCTGGACTTGGTTCAACATTTCCATGCCTTCTTTATATTGGCGCATACTGTACACGGTATTTCAGACAGGGTCTCATAAGAGGGGCAGAATCCTCTGTCCAGAGGAAGGAGAAACTATACATAAACTGTTTATAGCATCTTTGTGCTCTTAAAAACAGTCAGTGACAAAGATGATGTTCTAAGTTCTCTGTAAGCTCCCCCCCTTAATACCTTACAACTTTCTGTCCAAAGTTGATCAATCATATATTCTATTTTACCAAGAGCATTTAGAGACTGATAAATCAGTGCATCCTTTTGGTTTTCAGACTTGAGGGTGTTGGTTTATTCTGTGGGTTGATCTACAGCAGTCTGCAGATGGAAATGACAATATGTTCCTTGTACTGCTTGCTCTCACTTTTGTAGGTCGGACTGGGATGGTGGGCAAAGTACTTTGTGCCAAAACATTATTTGCACTTGGAAGCTTATAGTGGGAAAGTTGAAAATAAAGTTTTTAGAATACATCTTAAAATATTAATTAAAGTCACTGATGGTAAATGAATAGTCCGGGATAAATATTTTTCTACTACCTTACTGTTTTCAGTGTTTCCGTAATAGCTGGGTAATTGCCTTTAATGTTTTCCCGGTTCAATGCTAAGCAGTTCCAGTTAGACATTCCAAGTCTGGTCTTGCAGGTATTAGGAAGTCAGTGACAGCTAACCTGTTAAGACTGCCTTCTTTCATTTTGGCTGCTTGAGAAGATAAAGAGTTCAGAGTTCTTCTTTGGAGAAGAAATACCAGCATTAATGGGTGGTATGTTGTCTTTTGATATCGAACTAGTGTAAGTAACCTCTGTTACCTCCATGAGGTTGTGTATTTTATAGTTTTTGCAGTTTGGGCAGTGATCCTCACAGGAAGATATGTTTAACTCTCATCTGTGAGTGTGGCTCTGTTCATCATGGTGACTCAAGTTACAGTTGAGGTATGAGTGTTTAGAACAGAATACTTCTTAAGCAAAAAGATGCTGTTCTACTGCAGTTGACCAGTACTGAGGTAATATGTACTCTAGCTGCATCTCAGTAAAATGACCTTTCAACTTCTATGAGATGTCAGTAGATCTCTAACAATGTAAAGTTTGTGACTGAAGAAAACCTTAAAAGCTAATGAGCAATGCCTAAGCATTATTAAAGAAACTTTCCTGCCTGACCATTCCGGAGCCATGCTGGGAGTCCCATTTGCATGAGCCAAGACTTCAGTTGCTGTGACCAAAGACCCTCCAAGGCAGGTGGCTCCAGTGAAACAAAGGGTGCCATTTCACTCCCTGGACATGCCACACTCATGGTGGCAGACAAGTTTCCTTTTCAACCTTGACCCTGTGTTCTGAGTTTTCTGTAGCAGTCTCAGATGTCTGGTTCTTTTCAGCACTTTAATCATAATACGATGACAGTTTGAGCTGATGCCTCTAGGGATTGACCCTGAACCAAGAAATCCCTGGACTTTTATATGGTTACAATCTATGCACCCGCTCTGTAACTGCTGCCTTATATATAGCATTATTCCAAGTACAAATATAACAAAGCAGGATTACTATAGGGTAGAGTACAACATTATAGTTTCCTGTGCACAAATACTTAAATGATTACCAATAAAAAAAATCACAATCAACTGGTTGACCATCCACTACTCGTTTGATGTGAGAATGGTATATCCAATTTCCTCACCTAAAACTTAGAGCAAATAGTGTATTGCAGTATATCATCCTTCCTATTTAACTTCCAGTTTGGATTTTACTGAAAATACCTTAGTTAATCCTTCATCTCCAGATGTATGTCATGTAGCTGTATTTTGTTTTATTTATAATTTTTTTTTTTTGAAGTGGTCTCCAGCCATTTATTTTCTGAGATGCTGGTCCTGCATATAATTCTCTGCCAAACACTTCCTGTTGATGACCACTCTAGAGGTCGGTGAGAATTATTTCCAATATCTTGCTATCCCATAGTACTACTCCTAAACTCCAGGCCATTTTAAATCTGACTACAAGTTTGAGCAGTTTTATTATTTCTTTGTTTCACAGGAGCCTTTGGTATGAGTTGGGCAGTGTACTAAAGCAATTTCTCTTGGTAGCTTCCAGCAACACTTGTATTTCACTTCCATTAGATACATTCTTTTCTGCTGGCATAAAAAACTGTGGTTCTTTCTGTAGCGTAGATGTATGACACTCTCCAAAAGCATATTTAGAATTAGTATTGTCACTCATTAATTACATCCCCACCAGGCTGGTCTTCCTAATGCAAATTAATTGAGCCCCTTGGGCATTCACCAAGGGTTGTAGAGGTTCTGCTTCAAGTACCTCTAGGTTTCTCATTCCCGTGTAGCCCGTGTGTCATTTTGCATTCAAGTATGCAGTTCCATTGGAGATTGGGATTAGATCGAAGTCCTCTAGAGACTGATCATGCCTATTGTTGTTGTAGGACACGAAAAAGTGAACGACTCCAAATACTTTTCAGAAGGTAAAAACATAAGAAGAAGGCTTTATTGTCTAATTCTTAATACCTTTTAAAAGGTGTTCCGATACAGACTTAACATGATTGGTGAATAGAAACGACACCTCTCTAATCTCATTGTTTAAACTAGAGAAACAGAACTAGAAAGGCAAACATCACGTAGAGAAAAGATTGTTTTGAGAACGAAGAGTTGTTTACCAAGATTGTTTTGAGAAGCTTTCTTGAGATATTTTTCCCTTGGGAAAAAGTTAGCAGCTACTAGCAGGCTAAAATCCCTCAGACTCAGAAATATCAGGCCCACAACCTATCTCCCTCTAGGTGGCTGGAGTGAAACACTACCTGAGAACATCATGATGCAGCTCATTGTTGAAGGGAACAGGAAATAAAGTTCTGGATTTAAAAAAAAAATCTCAAAATAATATATGTATTTAAAATCATTTATTCACAACTATATGCTCTTTGTGGGGATGGTGCTTGTGAAGCTTGTTTAAGAATCATGTCCACTTGATGTATACACAGTTGTTGGGTGACTCAGACCTAAGTCTGCTCCTTTTCATGGTAATTGCTGTTGTTGCTATTGCCTTTAACATCGGAATTATTCCCTGCTGCTCCAGCATCTAGTTGAGTTGAGTAGGAAGACTCAGGGCAGTCTCGTGGATGTAGGTTTTGCATAAGGACTTCACAAGCACCATTAGCGTGTCTTCTCATCCAGAAATAGTTCAAAAGGTGTTGGAGTAATCTGGCAATCCCAATGCCAGAGCCAAAGCTAAAGCTCTTATAGCTTGGAAAGCTTTTTCTATTTCTGGACTTCATTGCACATGGCTCCACATCCTCTGTCTTGGTAGTCTTAAGGAATCCAATCAGTGCTGGCAGCTCAGGGAAAACTGCAGTGCCAGCTGCAAATGGAACTGGTTGCAAGAGTCAGAGGCAAGAGGCAGCTGCCAACCCTTTGCACCACAAAAGGTCACAGGGAACTGTGGCACACCCAGGCACGTGAACACTCCAAGACACTGCAGGAGCTGACAACACACAACTTTCCCGGGCTTAGATTAGTGAGAGGACTTAGACTTGTTTGGGTTCCCTCCTTGGAGGCACCATCTCAAGCTGTGATTTTGTTCCTGCACCGTGCTTACAGTTACTTTAAGGATTGATATGCCTGAGACTGTGCTGTGGGAAACCTGGGGTCAAGCCACTGAGGAAACCTGGTCTGACTGTTGGAGAGAGGAGCACGGAGCTGCCAAGGGGCCTCAGTGCCAGCTTAGGCGGTACAAGCGTGACTGCTAAAGGGCGGCTCTTCGGTGGCCCAACATGTAAGTTTCCTTAACAGTACCCTCTGCAAATGATTTATTGAACTACTTTACCCCTGGTGTATCCAGTCTGCCATATCTTTCTATCTCAAAGAAATCCTTGCAACAGGTTTTTTTTGTTACTGGTTGCATAACCACAGCCTGGTTACCATAGCCTGGGACCTTTTCTGGGTCTGCTAATCTTTGTCCTTTAGTTAATACAATTCCTAAATGTTGCGGTGAGGGAGAACTTGATCACTCAATGTGAGTAATCGACAAGCTTCGATTTATTGATTATTGCTTAGTACTGTTATACAGTTCTTAATTAGCTAATGCATATTCTGTAACTCATGCACCCCATTGGTTGTTGCCCTTAAAGGTCAGCCCCTCTTTCACTTCCCCATTCTTGTGTAGTTACATCCTCTTTTCTCACGCCTTACTGACTACAAACATCTTGGTAGAACAGCTGCAGTCAAGGACACTCTTGCCATATCAGCAACTCAGATTAGCTGGATACGATGTTTTCTGAGGCTTTGTTCAGCCACCTGCAGCATGTCTACGTGACCTTTGTCAGCTAACTAATCCTCTCCACCTAAATATTTTACTTCCTGGAAACACAGCTGAAGCTTTAAAAGAGAGGCACTGTGGCCTTTTCCTGCTAAAGCAGTACACAGACAAGTAGTATCTTTAAATCTTCATATGTATCGCTGGCAGGCCATATTCTACAAGTGTCAATTCACATGGTAGTTTTATACCTTATTGCATTGCAGTAGGTGTCAAAATTCTCTGCATATTTAATGGATTGAACTCTCTACCTCCTGAAGACCATAACAGAACTTTAAATCATTTTCTTATATCTACTTTTTTTTTTTTTATTAACTGGAGTTTTTCCTTCTCTTTTTGCTGAAGAGGCAGTATAAAGTCTTGGGCAACAAAACCCCAGTTTCCTGCTCAGACAGGACCCTTTGCAAATCTTTGTCCTGGATGCAAATGACTGTGTCCTCCAAGTTAATATAAATAACATTCTTTTGAAAGTTAAAAAGATTTCTTGCTGGTGTGACTGTGCTGCTAAACTGGGTCACAGGTGAGGCTTGTCATTCATGAATAACGCCATACCTCTTGAGACAACAGCGGTTCTCTTTATTCTAGAGAAAGTAATTTACCATCCTCTTACCTGTATAAATGTACGTGTCTCAAATATGCATTAATAAATATGCTTTAAAACCATACACAAAATTGCCACCATTATAAGCAAGTACTAGTCCACAGAAAATATAATAGTTGTACAAAAAACAGTGTCTCACTTGCTGGAAAAGCTGCTTTTGGCAGGGTACATCAAATTGTCACCCTGACAATACATCTAAATAGCTACTTTTCTGTAAAAAAAGGACACACGTTTTGGAGATGAGCATTCCTCTACAAGCAGATCTCTCCAAATCCCCCTTTTTGAAGGGAATCCATAAATACATCAGAGTGAGCAATTACTTTGCTGGTGATTTTGGTGCTCTCCAGATGTGTTTTATCTGCAAACCAATTGCCTGTTTACTTGCAAAAGAAGAAAATATTTTTACAACTAAAAAAAGATATTAAATGAATTCTTAGGTTAAAATATCTTGAAAGACTCACCATATGTTAAAATGCTGTGTGTAATGATTTTTAATGATTTCCCACATAATCTTTAAAATGTGCATGTAGTGGCATGAATCATTACTGTAAGAGTTTAGGTTGTTGCATTTTGGTTTTTGGGGATTTTTTAAATATAAACAACTTTGCGATCAGTCTCGCTCTCTGAACCAGGTTTAGCTTAGCCTTTAAATTATCCCCGGTATTCACAAAATAAAGACACCATGTTCACCGTTGAGGAACAGAGGAACCATGTCCTCTATTGCCACATCCACATGCCTTTTGAGGACTACCGGGTATGGTGATTTCACCAATTTGTGGGCAGCCTGTTCCAGTACCTGACCACCTTTCAGTGAGGAAATTTAGCCAACCTAAACCTCCTGTGGCACTATTCCTCTTGTTCTGTCCCTTGTTCTCTGGGAGCAGAGCCTGACCCCCACCTGGCTGCACCCTCCTGTTAGGGAGTGGTGGAGAGTGAAAAGGTCCCCCCTGAGCCTCCTTTTCTCCTGGCTGAGCTCCTGCAGCTCCCTCAGCTGCTCCTGGTGCTCCAAACCCTTCCCCAGCTCCATTCCCTTCTCTTTACACATTCCAGCACCTACATCAAGGTTGCAAGGACCCCAGAACTGACCTCAGGATTGGAGGTGCCTCACCGGTGCCCAGCACAGAGAGGCAGTCACCCATGGCCACACCATTGCTGGTGCAGGCTAGGTGCCCTTGGCCTTCGTGCACACCTGGGCCTATCTGGGCTCATGTTCAGCCACTGTTGACTAGCACCTCCAGGGCCTTTCTAACAGCTTTCCAGCCACTCTGCCCTAAGCCTGTATCTCTGTGTGGGGTTGTGGTGACCCAAGGCAGGACCAGCCACCCCCAGCCAGCCAGTGCCACAGGACTTCTAGGACTTTGTTAGGCACAAGGTCAGTGGCACTTCACAGCCTGCAAATACTAAAGCTACTTGCATTAGGTGTATTCCTCAACAACGGTGGTGTAATGTATTGCATTGAGATAGCTTTTAATTCCTGCCAAATAAATTGCAACTGAAGGGCTTGTGTAACACTATATGGTATACATTAATTGAATACTGAAAGACTGGATAAAAGTTATTGCATTGCTGCTTGGATAATACCATGCAGAGCAAGATAGTGGATGATCTCAGGGGTCTGACTTCCTTTTTCTTTGTTATTCCATTCCTCAGAGAGTGTCCTGTTTGGAACCAAACTCACAGTGAGACTGAAGGGCTGAATTCAGACGGAGATGGAGTTTTCAGGTTTGAGTTCAGTCATATAACCTGCCATCTCCTTTTAGTCCTGAGAGAGAGAATGTCAACATTTCAGCCTTTGCCAGTAGAACTTTCTAAATTTCTAGAACTCTGATTGCTGATCTGCTGCTCCAGTGGGTTGAGAAGCTTGGTGCCCATGTCTGATCCATGATATGAAAGATGGGAAATTTAGATTAGGTATTGGGAAGAAATTCTTGCCTGTGAGGGTGGCGAAGCCCTTGCACAGGTTGCCCAGAGAAGCTGTGGCTGTCCCATCCCTGGAAGTGTTCAAGGCCCGGTCAGATGGGGCTTGGAGCAGCCTGGTCTAGTGGAAAGTGTTCCTGCCATTGGCAGGGCCTGGAACAAGATGGACTGTAAGGTGCTTTCCAACCCAAGCTGCTCTAGGATTGTGTGGTTAGGATCCTCAAACTGGGGCCCTGGACACCAAGGGCTTCTTTTGGGTCATGTGCTCAGGCGATGCCTTAAAGAACCAAGAAATAACACACTACTGACATAATGTTGGTATAGGAGGCAACACAGAGGCTGGTCTTCATTGGAGGCCTCCAGGGGCAGATACAGAAAAGTGTCTGCAAAATGCCTGCTGCACCATGGGGTGAGTGCAGTTTTAAAAGTTTAGCAACTTAGCATAATTGACAAAAATCACCGGAGACGTAAGAGGTATGCCATTTCCCCCTGGTTCAACCTTCTCTGAATCGTCGTGTGTCCCGTCCCCCCCCACCCCTCCCCCTTAGATGGGAACTAGACATTGTTTGTGAAAATGTGTCTTGAAGAGCTGGTTTTTGGCCTTGGTTCCCAGATAGAGCCAAGATAGGATAGGGGGTACTGGAATGTGTTTTGTTTTTCTGCCTAGGGAAAAGTTAGGGTAAAGTACTGGGAAAACTAGCCACAGATACAACAATAGGCTACAAAGCTACAAATATATGTATAGGAATACAGAGAATATATAAAAGAAAAAAGGCAAAAATCATTTGGTATCACAGGCAGTGTTTACTTCAGCACAAAAGGCAGCAGCCAAAGCCAGTTTTTGTGTGACTGTCAAAGAACTTTGTAAGGGAATGATGCCTTGAGAGACTACCTAGAACAGAGGCTAGACAGTGTTAAAGGAATAAGGTAGTTATTTGAAAGGCCTTCAAAGAATACATGTTGGGTATGATGGTGGTTTTTTGTTAAGTTATGGTTAAGTTACTGTTATTATCCCAATGGTTTGTTCCTGTTACCCCCCTGATGGTTTGGTTCTACCTAAGGTTTCCCCTCCCTTGCAAAGCTGTCTGTCACCTGTTGCTTTATTCACCTGATGTCAGTCTCCCCAAGCTCCTTCCCTTATTTCCAGGGGGTTCTCTGTAAATCCTAAACCCTGCCTGGGGAATCCCCGTTTGCTCCATATCCCATTGGTGCACGTGACCCTTTCTACTTCGGTTGCTTTCCGGACTGGCTGTCAGACCATGGATCCCTCCTCACTCTCCTCCCCATTGTGCCCCTGATTGGTTGGAAAAATGTAACCTCCCCTTGTTACTCCCCGCGTTAAAAGAGACTGGAGGCGCAGGCCTTTTTGGGTTTGGCCATGGCACCCCTTGGTGTAATAAAGCCTTGAGAAGCATGCGAAAAACCTTCTCTCTGTCCTTTGCTCTGATCCAAGATGCACATCTGAGAGCCGTTGAGAGCAGGCAGCTCTGCTCAGCACCTCTATCCAAGCTCGAGGAACAGCGAGCATGGAAGCGACCACTCCAGGCATGGGTCCAGGGTGTATGAGCTAGCCGGGCAAATCCGGTCCCTTTGCGTCACTTGGGTGGTACAAGAGCCTGACCAAGGCTACACCCAAGACGGACAATGGGTTACATGTTTTCACACAAGTTTTGGTTCATTTGCATATTAGGGTTAATTGTCCAATTACAGCTTCAGGTTATGAAGTCCCATCCTCCCAGTTTGATCTCCTCAATTCGCCATTGTTTATACTTTTGGGGCCTGAAGCTGAAATGGTGTCCTTGGTTCTTGGGCTGGAAAAGCATTGTTTTTTCTAACTAAACTATGAGAACTTGCTAACACTTTGTAGGAAGTTGAGAGTTATATACTAATGCAATACAGAATCTTTAAAATATGAAAGCTAAGAATTAAGGCATCAGAAAAGGAGTATTGGGTGATTAATGAAATCTGTGTGAGACTCATTTTTGAATAAGCTTCCTCTGAAGAGCTGGTGGTATCTCTTGCTGTCATTCATTGAGCTGATCTTTGACTATTACTAGTACCTACTTAGGTTCTCTGGTTGGCATTAACATGGGAGGGCAAGGAATTCAGGGTGATGTTTGCCTGCCCTTGACAACTGTGTGCCAGTTGTGCTCAGGAATGCACCATTCCTGCTACCAATTTGTCTCCCTGTGATTGCCAGGGGGTGTTCAGAGGAGTTAACATAATGTAAGGAGTTCTGGCTTTGCTCTCTGTCAGTGTTTATCAGCTTTCCTGAATCACCAAGAGAAGCAGGTAGAGACCATGGGTCAGGCTCTTTCTCTGGACTGAAGCCCTCCTCACTAACTATAGAGGAGGCTGATCAGCCTTTGTGATCACATTTAATGAGTTGTTTAGTAGTCGACATCCACTGAGAAAGTTGGAGAGCCAGAGTCAGTATAATTTACATGCTACAGGTCTCCCACTTTAAACCAGTGTTTATATCATTTGATTAAGTGAAGAAAGCTCTCCTGTTCTCTTTTTGGGGTGATTGCACTGCTTAGACAAAAATGCAAGATTTGTTGTGCAAAAAAATCAGATTTTTTTAAACATTGTTTTTCTTTCTTTATTTTAATTCGTTACTAAGTATATTCTGTATGGATCTCCAAGAGCAATATTAGAAATGATTCCTGACTTGTGGCATTTGCCATCACTGTTATTTTGATGTTTGCATGAGCAAAAAATGGAGATTCGCAAATGGTTCAGCCAGCAGAGTTCAGAATCAAAGAGTCCCCTCTTTCATCTGCACAATTGCCTTTTATTGAGCTAAAGTAGAGGTGAATCCACTCAGACCTGTGATTTCCTCATTTGGGCTGCCCACGAAAACATCTGACAAAACAGCCCTTGTTCCTCTATTGTTGAATAATCGCTAGTTGGTTTTCTCCATCCTTATTGCTATAAATAATAATTTCATGTTTGCAGGCAAAAGTAATAGTAAAATTGCTTTCTCCTAACTTCTAGCAACAGAACAAGTAATTTTGGGGCATATACCCAATCAGGGGAGGTCAAAGCTGACTACTGCATTTGCATCAGTTACTGCAAGTGGTCTACTCACCAGAGGAAACAGTCTCTTGCACACCTAAATGGAGTCCTATCAATAAGGGAAATATTCTTTTATCTTTGTGGTATATCTTGGAGAACTAATCCAAAGCAGAAATAAGTACATGTAAAAATACATATCTAAGGAGAACTTTCTTTGGGGGTTGAAGCAGTCTGTAGAATAGTTGCTTTTCTATTGTTATTATTTCACTTTCATAAATCTACTCTAAATTCCCCAGTGACCACAACAAATAAGAAGAATACTATATTTTGAAGGGAGGTGGAGAAGACAACTATTTAAAAGCTGCCTAGAAAACGTTGTGACTTTAGACTACAAGTACATCTCTTTGTTTTTTAATTTTTCTTTGTAAGAGTGAATTCTTTAGAGTTAAATAGTTAGGTTTTATGAGAAACTGTGCTACAATCTGCTCTGTGTGTGTGTGTGTGTGTGTGAGACAAAGGCAAGAATATCTAAATTAAGTGAAAAGACTCCTGTATTTGCTGGGGTGATGTTGCGTGGTGAGCAAAAGCAGAAAAAGTAATTTTTACAAAGATTTGATGGGGTGTTCCAAAGGAAGTTGTAAAGAACTTTCCCAAGCCTTCCGTCAAGGTCACTTGCACTCACTTGTGCTCCAATTTTGAGTATAGTTTGAAATTGCAAGGGATTTTGTTTTATCCTAAGATTATCTAATTCTTCTCCTTACATGCAGATGTCAGAGATGGGTAGAGAACTGTCGAAGGGCAGATTTGGAAGATAAAACTCCTGATCAACTCAACAAGCATTACAGATTGTGCGCTAAACATTTTGAGACTTCTATGATATGCAGAAGTGTAAGTAAACACAAGCATTTGTTTTCTGCATCTTACAAAATGTGACTGACATTTTTCACCGGAATGCTGCCTTTTAATCTTTCAGCTCCCGGGTAACTGGTTCCTAAGAAAATTAATTTCTTAGTCTTAATTGGGATCAGTGCCGTTGTCTTGGGCTCCACACAGGCTCACAGCTGTTGAAAATGATAATGAAAATGAACAGTCAGAGGAGAGAGAAAAAGTGGTGCTCCTGCCAGTTTTATGTGTTTGTTGGACACTGGCCCTCACTGCAGTGCTTTTCTCCTGTTTGTTTTGTTTCACTAGAGATTACAATATTACATAAGTTTATTTGGTGTAAGTTCGCATGTATCTAATTATTTAAACTTATTAATGTCCTGTTCCTGAAGTGTTTACATGGTGTGATTTGGTTAAATTACACTCTGTTGTGGCCACAAGATTTCAATACTCTTTACATCTGTCAAGCTTTTATTTCCTGTTAAATTTTCATCCAGCTATAATCAAGGCACTGTTTTCTATTAATGAAGTAATGGCTTTCAATTCTTTTTGTCAACAATATGATTTTAACAGCTTGCATAAGAGTAGGAAAGGGTGGAGTTGGGACTTTATATCAAGTTTTAATTTCCAGGCTGAATTTCACTCTGGTACAAAAGCAAAACCAATCTTTTAGTTATGAAGGATAGTTAAAATACGTGTCAGACTCTGAAGTCCTGATGGTATTACACATGATGAGGTCTCTAACTAGCCAGCATCCCAGAAACAAATGAAAATTGGAAGTAATTATGACTCTGAAATGAAACTCTATGAAACTGGGTTTCTTTGAAATGTATTTCAATCTAATGACAGATGCCATTGGTTACAATTTTGTATTTAGTGGAAATTAGCCAGTATAGGCAACACAGGTATCCAAATACAGTATATCCAAATATAAAATTTTATTTAAAATATTTTTTTAACTGGAAGCACTTACATGATCATCTTGAAGTCTTTTCTTCTTTTTTTTTATTTTATTCACAGATAAATTTTCCCTCAATATGATCTTTCACTGTAGTGCTTGGTGGACTTCATAGTTCTACAAAAAGATGCAATTGAACATTTTCACAATGAAATGTTACCAGAATTGTGAAATAAGTGATAAAACCCAAACCACAGTAGTAACAAAATGTTTCCTTTCTGATGCAAAAATGTATTTTTATCCACAATGTTTATTCTTAAAAAAAATCATAATATTGCAGTAAATTAAACTTATTGCATCCATGGTCTTTGATGTGAAGATAATGGAGCCAAAAAAAAAGTATTTGCAGTTTGGATTGGAGTTTTCTGTAGTATCTGTCTACTTATTTTCAGTGTTCTTTTGATATTCCTGAAATGTAAATTGCATAGCTTAACCTTCTCTTTGGTAACATCAAAAAGTCAAAGTACTTTAGAATAAAAACATAAGCAAGAAAAGAAGGAGAGAAAAAAAGGGCACAGTGTCTGAAATTTCTCAAATTTTCCCTAGTCTACATGTCTGTTTTCTTGTAGAGCCCATACAGAACAGTTTTACGAGATAATGCTGTGCCAACTATATTTGATCTTACAAGTCACCTGAACAATCCCCACAGCAGACATAGGAAAAGGATAAAAGAGCTGGTAAGTTTTAATGTAGGATTATTGGTTTATTATTAAAAGAAGAAAAGGCCAGTAAATTAATGTGAAAGTGTTACACAAAAATGTCAAATAAAAATATTTAGCACTTGAATGTTTGTATTTTCTATGCTGCCTATTCCTGTATCTTTTTTGTTGTTATTCTGTTGAAATGCATGATAAAAATTTTATCTACTACGGAAGTCTTTAAGAAATAATCTGGAAAAATAAATTTGTTGATCCAGGGCTGATTCTTTCCTCCAAATCAAATGTATAGTTTTCTTTTCCTTGTTAATGCAGTGCCAACTGAACACAACTGAAGCATGATATCCCAAAATTCTTGCTGCATATTGATTGTGATCTTCAGTTCACCCATTTAATTTCTGAAATCTGGATAAATTCAGACATGTTTGTTTTAGCTTATTGTTCTGAAAAAATGATCCATGGATAAAACCAAGACTGAGAAATTTTTGGGGGGGATTGTGTCTTGTATGTCATTTAGGTAGAAAGTGTCTCTGTGGTTAGAAGTATATTGACAATTAAGAGGAATTCCACTCCTAATTTCTGTTTATACTTGAAAAATTATGGACAATTTCTAAATACTTCTTTGTTGGAGTCCAGGGTGTGGAAAACGTGGAAAACCCCTCAAACTGCCCTGGGGGTCCGAGACCCTGTCTGGGACCCCAGGAAAGCACTGTCTTTGACCTTAGTCCATGGGGAAAACTTCCAACACTTATAAATGAATTGAAAACAGCAAAGATTTAAAGTAAATAGTAGTTTAGTTTGCCAGAGGGTGAAAATTTGTAGTTTTGGGTTTTTAGTATGGAAAGATCAGAGCAAGATGGAGAATTTTAGGCATTGTCTCATGTTCTTCTTCTTCGTCTACCCCATTTTCTGTTGTGACGGTGGCACAGAGACATTGGTAGAATGGATTTGATGTAGAAACTGCATATCTAGAATAGGTAGTAGTTATTGGTACAAAACTGTAAATACAGTACTCTTTAAAAGTTACTTGGATTAGAAATCTTCAAAAACGAAGACCTTGGACCCTCCGTCCATTTTCCTGTAGCTGTTTTTCCTTCAGTGCATTAAGACTGCTGTAAGACTCTGAGATAAGAAATAGAATAAACATCTTTGAAGACCAAGCCACAGGTTCCATCTCATCTTTTAAACCCTGGTACAGGATTTTGAAAACAGAAAAGCCCTAATTAGGGGGTTGACGAGGTGAAAATCCCATCACTTCTTTGTGAGTTTGGTTGCATCTGTTGACTGAAAATGGAGTCCAAGATAGTTCTGTCTACTGGCAGTACATTATCAAATAGAATCTATTGAATGGAATCTATTTACTAATAATTATATATATTGAAGAACCTCCTAATACAACTCTTCTCATGTAGTTAGTAGATACATGTCATGGCAGTAATAAACTACCTTAAGAAACCTCCTGGTCTTAGAATTTCTTGCACTTTTTGGCAAATGGTAACTGGTCTCATCTACAGTATTTGTATCTGATCTTGATGTGTTAATATTTTAAGGTCACATGTTAGATATTGTCATCAATATAAGTTCTTTTTGTTTGTTTTTTGAAGAGTGAAGATGAAATAAGAACATTGAAGCAGCAAAAGAGTAAGTGGTCAAAATAATTAAGATAATAACTTTATTTGCTAAGGCTGACAAGGTAACGCAGGACTCATAATTATTAGTTTATATAATTGAGTTCCTTCTTGATTTAGCCAGCCAGTCTAAATTGTTGCCAAAATACTCCTTTACTTTTAAACTGGAAACATGCTTCTCTGGACTCTGCTAACTTGGTAATGGGCAAGTAAGTGTTATGTTTTATTTTTGACACTTACAGTGTATTTTTCATTTTTTAGTTGATGAAGATTTTGAACGGAAACAGGCAACTCAAGAATTGAATGAAAATAATGAGCAAAATACTGTCTCAGAGGAAGGAGGGGAAGAACAAGAGGAAAAGGCTGTCCCCTTAACACTGGAAGAAAGAGAAAACAAAGATTACCTTAAGTCATTATTTGAAATTTTGATCCTAATGGGTAAACAAAATATTCCATTGGATGGCCATAATGTTGATGAACTTCCAGAAGGTATTTTTACTTCAGATAACTTTCAGGCTCTACTGGAATATAGAATAAATGGTGGTGATGAAGTTCTGAGGAAACGATTTGAGATGACTGCAGTCAACCTTGAATATTGTTCGAAAACTCAACAGAAACAAATGCTTGAGATCTGTGAAAACTGTGTTAGAGAGGAGACACTGAGGGAAGTAAGACACTCTCACTTCTTTTCTATTGTCACTGATGAAGTAGTAGACATAGCAGGAGAGGAACATTTGCCAGTGTTGGTGAGGTTCGTTGATGATTCTCACAATCTAAGAGAAGAATTCATAGGGTTTTTACCGTATGAGGCTGATCCTGAAATTTTAGCTGTTAAGTTCCACGCAACTATTACTGAAAAATGGGGTCTAAACATGGAGTACTGTCGGGGTCAAGCCTACATCGTCTCCAGTGGATTTGCTTCTAAAATGAAAGTTGTGGCTACAAGACTCTTGGAAAAGTATCCACAAGCTGTATATACGCTGTGTTCCTCGTGTGCCTTAAATGTTTGGCTGGCAAAATCTGTTCCTGTTGTTGGTGTTTCCGTTGCATTAGGAACAATTGAAGAAGTTTACTGTCTTTTTAATCAGTCTCCACAATTACTAGTAGAACTGGACAACACAATTTCTGCTCTTTTTCAGGACAATAACGAGAAGGGTAATGAGCTGAAGAAGATCTGCCGTTCTCAGTGGACAGGCAGGCATGATACTTTCGAGATTTTAGTGGACCTCCTGCAAGCACTGGTACTTTGCTTGGATGCTGTGAGCAGTGACTTGTCTGTCAGGTGGAACAACTTCATTGTTGGTCGAGCATTTGTACTTTCAAGTGCATTAACAGATTTTGATTTCATTGTCACTATTGTTATTATGAAAAATGTTCTGTCTTTTACGAGAGCATTTGGAAAAAATCTCCAGGGACAAACATCAGATGTGTTCTTTGCAGCTGGCAGCTTAACAGCAGTATTGCACTCTCTGAATGAAGTGATGGAGAATATTGAAGTTTACCATGAATTTTGGTTTGAGGAAGCCACAAATTTGGCTACAAAACTGGATGTGCAAATTAAAATCCCAGGAAAATTTCGCAGGGCACAACAGGGGAACTTCGACCCTGATATGACATCAGAAAACTACTACAAAGAAATCCTAAGTGTCCCAACAGTAGAGCATATTATTCAAGAATTAAAAGATATTTTCTCAGAACAACATTTAAAAGCTCTTAAATGTTTATCATTAGTGCCCTCAGTCATGGGACAGCTGAAATTCAATACGTCTGAGGAGCATCATGCTGACATGTTCAAAAATGACTTGCCCAATCCAGACACTCTTTCTGCTGAGCTTCACTGTTGGAGAATCAAGTGGAAGCACAGAGGAAAAGATATTGAACTTCCAGCTACTATTTATGAAGCACTTCACTTGCCCGACATAAAGTTTTTCCCTAATGTTTATGCATTGCTCAAAGTCTTGTGCTTACTTCCAGTGATGAAGGTGGAGAATGAAAAATATGGAATAGGACGAAAGCGCTTAAAGGCGTACCTGAAAAACACCTTGACAGGGCAAAGGTCAAGCAACCTTGCTTTGCTGAACATAAACTTTGACATAAAACATGACTTAGATTTGATGGTGGACACTTACATTAAACTCTATCCAGATAAAGTGGAATTTCAAGACTGTATTCCTTCTAACAATTCTGAAGTAACAGATGATGCCTAACTTTTTAAGCTCTAACCAATCTGTTGAAACAGCTTGTTCTTCATTAAGTTACAAAGCTGGGGAGAAAAACCCCTGAAATCCTAAAAAATCACTGCATTTCCATTGTAGGCCTTGGACTGAGCAAGCTGTGGTCAATGACCTGAATTATGTGTTGTTAGTCCATACTAAATGTGTTTGGCAAACAAAATCAAACCTGACACAAGCCCATGCTCTTGACAGAGATGCTTTTTCTACATCTGATTGGTTTAACTAGGTGCTCATTTACTTTATTGCATTGTGGAAAAAGTACATTATGATTGTAGATCTGATGGGGCTGTTACCTATTCACTGATTAATTAAGATAAGAAAGAAACTCAAACTATTAAAAAGAGTATAATCTATTTCAGTTCTGTTACTTAGGATTTTTTTTTTTAACCCAGACTTTTAAGAAAGTCTTTGATGTATATTTAAGTGGCATTTTGGAGAGTGAATTCAGCTATTGCACGATTCCCGTGCTGTGGACAAGTCTCGGTGTAAAGTGAATGTCAGTGATATAGGGGTACTTTTATGGTTTTGTTGGAAGAGTCAGCCTCTTTAATCTCTTGATGACTGTTTACATTCCTTTGTGTCCGACACAAAACTTTTTTCTTTAGCTTAACAGGCATGACAGGAGTATTTGAATTTTTAAAAGACACTAAAAACTTAAAATTTATTCCAGAAACATTTAAATCTGTTTGCTCTGCCCAGACTCTGACGCAAACCCATGCATCTTATAGTGTGTTTATTTGTGAACTCACTCTGGAAAGATTAAAATAAGAGTTTGTTGTTTGTCTAGAAGTAAGATTGAAAATATTGCTGTTATTTTTGGCAGGAATAAAACATTTTTGTACAGTTTATGGAAATTTAAAATAAAATGTGAATTGCTTTTTACAGAGCACTGGATTTCTTAGTAAAGCTGTGCCTTTAGGAATACGTTCTGTAAAGTTGCCTTTTATTTTTGCAATTTTTCCTTCATTGTTTTTGCAATTCTAGTGAACGGCATTTTCTGAAGGCAGAAGAAACTGCAATAGTACTGCTGATCTGCATGTTCTGCAAGGTTTTAAAGTATTTTGAGCTAGCACTAACTACAGTGCTTTTACTGATGGAAGTTCTGATAATCAGGCAGAAAGAGATTAAATTTGAAATGGTTCAAAAGTAAAATTTTGCAGCTATCCTGATGCATGACAATTTTATAACCTTTATCGAATCAAACATCAAAAATTGAATGGTTTGGATTGGAAGGAGCCTTAAAGCTCATACAGTTCTACCCCTGTCATGGGCAGGGACACATTCCACTAGAACAGGTCCTCTAAGCCTCATCCAGCATGGCCTTGGACACTTCCAGGAATAGGGCAGCCACAGCTTCTCTGGGCAGCCTGTGCCAGGGCCTCGCCACCCTCACAGCCAAGGATTTCCTCTTCATATCTAATATAAACTTACCCTTTTTTAGCTAAAAGCCATTTCCCCTTGTCCTGTCACTACAGTTCTTGATGCAGAGTTTCCCATCTTGTGTTCTGTGAGTTCCCCTGCCAAACACAGCAATGTGGTGGTTGTGACCTCAGAGGTCATGAGCCCTGTGTCAGTAAAGTCAGGTTGGATGAGCCTGGACTTACAGGTGCAGAGAAGGAAAATTGATATCCAATACCATAGAATTGGCCAAAAGAGCTGAACACTGCTTTCTGACTGTGTAAATGAGGCCTTTCTAACCAATGTACTGAGACAAATTGAAGAAGGGAAGTCCAGTAAAACTCTGTTTAAGTTACTACGTGTCCACTGGAGCTCACCTGAAGACACATGCTTGTAATAAGCATTGCTAATTAGCTGGCTCAGTCTTTGGTTTTGCACTGCCTTTCACAGATATTCAGCTTGTCTGTAATAAATTGGGAGCTCCTGGTTTATTACAATTTGATTTGTCCTGTTGGTGAGTAATCTCTTGATTTTTTGATAGCTATAGGAGTTAGTCTGAAAAGGGATCATTTGGTAGGATGCTGAAAACTACAAGAAGGGAGATTAAGATTAGATGTTGAGGAAAATTCTTGTCTGTGCAGGTAGTAAAACACTGGCACAGGTTCCCCAGAGAAGCTGCGGCTGCCCCATCCCTGGAAGTGTCCAAGGCCAGCTGGGACACGGCTTGGAGCAAGCTGGTCTAGTGGAAGGTGTCCCTGCCCATGGCAGGGGGTTGGATTGAGATGGTCTGTAAGGTCCCTTCCTACCCAAATCATTCTGGCATTCTATGATTGGTCTGTGATGTGGAGGAGCAAGGGCATAGCAGGTTGCAATGATAGATGCCTCTTCAACAAGAGAGGTTTCTGTGGAGGAAAAAAATTTACTGAAACTACAGTGTTTCCCGTCTGATTTCTAGGGGTACACAGAAAGAATGCAGCTGTAATGTAATCCAGTTATACAACTTCGCTAGAGCTGGTCTGAGACTGATACAAATGTGTCTGAAAATGAAACAATCACTGAAGATAAACTTGGATTCTGTTTTGTTGAACGAATTCTGGAGATAGGGAATGATAGTTTTAAAATATTCTGTCAATTCAGGCCAGCATGTATTTCCAAGGTGTATGTGAGGTATTTACCTTGGTTTGAGCTGGCATTTTGCTACATTCTCTGTAATGAAGTAATTGGTCTGTTAAAATTAGTGTAAGTATTGCTGTTCAGATGTAATTCTTAGTGAAAGTGGATTTCCATAACTGCTTGGCCTATCATGCTCTGCTAAACCAATGGTTGTTTTAATACAAAAAATGTATTTCCTTTTCCTGTGCAGAGAATTCCTGCTAGAAACCAGTATTGATACTTGGAAAAGGAGCATGTATCATTTTGTCTCCTGCAGTGTTATTTCTGTCATTGTCTTCAGAAATCCTGTATCCACTTGTTCAACCTTGTGCCTGCGTTGTGCTGTAAAGAAGTGGAGGAGCAGAACCACTTCAGGATTCTAGGTGCAGCTGTTCTGTCTTCCACGCTCACTTTCTGTGCAACAGTGCAAAATCTCACAGTTGCCAGAAACATCCCAATTACTCTGAAGCAGAGGCAAATAAATCTCTTTATTGTATCTGTTTCAAGAAACAGCCTCCAACCTAGAATAACAATAGGTGTTATCCCAAAGAAGCCTAACATTCTGTCATTTCCAGACCTGTAGTGCTCCCTACTTTCCCTATGGAAAACAGATCCAAGAAGGAATAGGAATCTCCCCAACATTTTGCCTAAATGTAATTAGTGAGACATCAGGGAAAAAAAAAAAAAAAAAAAAAGAGTTGGAAGTTTTAAACACATTTACAGCAATTTCAAAACATGTGCATGTTCTTTATAAGCGTTCTTTACTTTGAAAAATAACACAGTTAATCAAATAGAATTCAATGTGTATGTTCCATAACACAGTAATCGTTCATTTTATTATTGCCATATTGTCCACTGTTTCTAATTATTTCTTTTCCTGCAGCAAACTTGCTTTTTTCCTAAAACCATGCCTGTGGGTCTTCTGTTTTAGCTGGCAAGAGTTATCCCTGGAAGTGTCTTTGCAGTCAATGCGAGTACTAGTGCAGTACTAGGGAGATTGAGAAGCAGCAGTGACAGAGCAATGTCCTTGTAATCCCTTATTCCTCTGTTTTGTAGTGTCCCAAAGTTAAATATATCAGTGAGTAAACTGGCAATGTGGCTGCTCATGTGATCTTAGAGTAAAGGATACTCCTGTGTTGCATAAGACTCCCAAAGCCCCCCACTCCCCCAGTGCATGTTAGCTGATATAAATACCCTAGGAATAAATCTGTTTTCTAGTTGTAGAACTTGAGGTGCAGAGTAGATGATGGCTGCTACCATCCCCCAAGGCCACCCAAGCAATCTACAGACTTTCCTGAAACCATCATGGCCACAGGCTCCAAAGAGCAATACTGTAATAAAAAGATGCTTTTTAAAAAACAGTTATTTTATATAGGTGCCTACTTGGGTGCCTTCTTGCTATAATGCCATGCTCTGAGCCTGGCACATGGAGTCACAACTGGAACCCAAGGCTTCCCTTAGAGCACCCAAGAGAGGGGCCTGTGGCAGCTCCACTTTTATTAAAAGGTACTAAGAAATGCTGATATATATTTAAAAATTGAGATCCCTGTGAAAGCCAGTGCTAGAGGCAGCTCAGCATGTCTGCCAATAGTTTCAGATGTCTCATGGCATCTTTCACTGAGAGGGGACTGCTGAGTCTCTCATCATCTGTGGCAGTCTACAGTTGGAGTTGGGACCACACACACCACTGTAGAGTGAAAATTCAGCTTGTCACCTCTTCAGGCAGCAAACATCTGAGGATCTTGGCAAAGGAGTGTCTTTCCTTGCTCCTGGAAGGACCTCTAGGAGATGAGCAAGAGAATACCTTTTGCATGGCCCCCAAACCTCAGGATGATTTCTTGCAAGTAGATTCTGGCAGCCACGAGTTCCCAGCATCTATTGTTACCAGGACATGGAGATTGAGGAGAAGAACTTACCAGAACCTTGGATTTTTTTGTTCTAGTGAAGCATTTCCTGGAAGCTCCTAGTGTACACAGTCACTTCTATGCAGAAAGCGCTTGCTGTCTTGGTGACGGAAAGATACTTGGTAACTAATGGAAATGGATTTGGGTCATTATGGAAGTGGGAGAGGTATGGGGAGATACCTGAGAGAGATCAAGGGCACCATTTCATTGGTAGTGTGATGCTGGAAGCTGTGTAAATTCTGCACCAGAACTAAAACCAAATGGAATCCTGGTCTTCTCCATCTCCACCTGCAGTGATGTCAGTCCTGATTCTTTGCGCCCTTCAGGCAGGACAATACAGTAGAACCAGGATGCAGTTTCCCATCTGAGAGTACAACATTCCTCCTGGGAAACTTCAAGGAAAAAAAAGTGCTGAAAATGCAGACACAGCCATTTTCTCTCCTATTTGCTTCTCCAAAGTATGCATAAGCTCCTGGACACCTTGCTGGTGTCATCCTTCAAGTCTCACTGGTCTTTTCTTCCAGAACTGACTGATATGCTGTCCCGGTTTAGGGCAAATTTTGGGAGGGAGCCTCCGAATAGGACCCAAACAACCCCTCCCCCCACAACTGGTCCGGAAAAACACTCTTTAGAGAAAAGTGGAAAAAACTATTTATTTAACAAAAGAAAACANAGAGCTGCAAGAAGGACAGGTCTTTTTCCAGATCTAGGTGCCATTTTTCTGCACCTGCATGTGCTATAGTTTTGTACTTGCTGCCCTCTAAGGTCATATTTTGAAGGTCAGTGTTCTTAGTTGCCTGTGTTTTACATTTCCCATTTGGAGACGTATTGAAAAGCTATGGGGTTTAGAAATTATTTAGCACTACCTCTCTCAGTGGAAAGGAGTTTGAAAGTACTGTCAAGTTGGACATGCACAAGCAAAGGCAGGAAAAAGCACAGAATTTGAAAATCTCCTATCAGGAGCAAAATTCAGCATCTGACTAGAGCAGTGCAGCTGTCCTTGTTTAGTTACCTTGGTATTTCATTTCATTCCCTAGGTGGCTTTCTGTAGATATTGGGAAACATAAATCTTTCTGAACGACTTCAATGGTGGATTGGAGAACAGAAAAATCAGACTGTACTACAATTCAGCTATTAAATATTACACATGCTGTATTTTTTCCTACTTTACACCTTTTCATTTCCCTGTCCCAAATTCAGGCCAACAGGCCTCCATTTTGTTTGTCTAAAAAGTAACTTTTGTTTCTCAATTTCAGTTCACATGTTCATCAGTCATTGCTTCTGATCTTTACAAGACTTTTTTTCTGTTCTGACCAGTATATATTTGCAAGATATGTTTGGTTAGGTTTACTATTTAAATAAACAAACCCATGATTTTTCTCACCTAGCATTCTGTTTCCCCCCTCGTCCTAAAATTATGCTTTTATGGAACCTAAATGTAGATAACTGGCAAGGTCCTCTTCACTTTTCTTCAAAGACTGATATTCTTCAAATATTAAGTAAATATTTGTGCTTTCCTCCTGCAACCTTGCAGGTTGTTCATGTACCTTGCAGGGAGCTACACTTTGGGGAAAAGGTGACCTTATATATCTAAAACTGATGAAAAAATGTTTTATGTGTTACACTGGCATGTCTCTTTATCTTCTCTGCTCTGGGTCTCAGCTTTTAAAATGTTGATTTGTATCATTTATGTGCCACTTCTTACTAATCTGTATGAATGGTGAATCTTGGCTGAGCATGGCCTGCTTTGGTATCATACAGGTCTCTGGTCTTTGTATGCATTTCACCCTATGCTCAGCTCATGGTCCAAGGAGACTGGAAACCAGGAACCTGCAGTTGAATCATTGAATTCCCAGACTAGTTTGGGTTGGAAGGGACCTTAAAGATAATCCCGTTCCATGCCCTGCCGTTTAGGGATACCTTCCACTAGATCTGGTTGCTCCAAGCCTCATCCAACCTGGCCTTGAACACTTCCAGAGATGGGACAGCCACAGCTTCTCTGGGAAAACTGTGCCAGGGCCTCAACACCCTCACAGGCAAGAGTTTCTTCCGCATATCCCATCAAACCCTGCCCCCTGGGAGTGTGAAGCCATTGCCCCTTGTCTGTCACTTCAGGCCCTCATCCAGAGAGGGCTCCTCTCTTGGAGCCCCTTTAGGCCCTGGCAGGGACTCTGAGGTCTCCCTAGAGCCTTCTCTTCTCCAGGCTGAACACCCCCAGCTCTCCCAGCCTGTCTCCAGAGGTGGTCCACATGTGGTATAACTTTCCAGAAGAACTTCTGAAGATTTAATTGCAGCATCTGGGAAGTCTGTTCTGAAGCGCACCTATCTAAATAACTCCAGGAATTTTGCCCCTACAAAATCATTTTGCATTTACCTCAAATCCCCCCTGTGAGGAAACCACAATTTATATGCCTACTTTGCATACTGAGTAAGAAATTGTCACTGCCATATTTTTCCTAGTATAGGGGGTTTTGTTCTTTGCACTTTTTTTAATGCTAGAAGGAAATGTAGGAATGAGAGGTCTAAGGTGACTGCTCTGTAATGAAACATATATTTTTAATTTCTCATGGGAAAATGAAAAGATTTCCCAGGTTGTTCATGTACCAAAAATGTTTTTCCCCTCACCCTTCTGCTGTAACTCTTGTTACTTATCTATAAAAGTAAGCAAACAAACCCAACCCTAAACAAAATATTTACTCAATACTCCATTCTGCCTTCACTCTAAATCAGATGAGCAATATAATAAGATCAAAAAGCCAAACAAAAGAAAGATTGATTTGTCTTTATTAGGAATATGAATTGAACCAGGGTGGTACAGACACATAGACAGCATTCATCCAAGTTTCTCAGCTGAAATTTTCTCTAAATTGGGAAAATAATGTGTGAATTGCATTGTTTTCCTGAATGGTTCGTTCAGGTGGAATGTAACTCTGTTTTTAAGATGAAATGTTTTAGTTTGATAATATGTAACCACAATAGTTTGACTTAATTTGTGTTCAATTTAATGCTGAGAGGGTTAAAAATATATACTTTTTTTCACAACAGGTTATGACTTTTTGTTTTAAAAATACCTTTTTATTATTATTCAGGATTGTTGAATAAAAAATATCAACTATTTTATAGTTACCTTTCTAAATTTTTTCTCAGCCCAGCAGAAGTAGTAAAGTCAATGATATATCCAAATAGCCCTAAAAAAACCCTCAAAAACTGCATACTCATAGCTCTTTATGTCTTTAGCACATTGGAACATCTACTGTGCTCTGGGACAAACAATGAGTGCAAGAGGCATTTTTATCTGATCTAGCACAACTCTTACATGTAATAGGATATTACTAAATTGTCTGTAAATGAAAATTCTAGTGGAGCTCTGCTCAGCTCAGGTATCACAATATTTCAGGAAATACTGATTTGCTGAAAATAAATATTTTTTTTTTTTGCAATTAGATTAACATGCGAGGTAGGTTTCTGAGTCAGCTATGGATATTTAATAATTTGAGTGGATGTTACCTATGCACCTTCCTTACACTCACACCCCTGTCACCAACCTGTTCCCACCTTCTTTTCTGCAGAGGAACCATCTTTGGACGTGTTGGTGTGAAGAAGAACTGAAGTAGAACCATTCAAACACTTCTGTCACTGCGAGAGGAGACAGTGCAGTCAGGTTGCTTAAATAACCAAAGCCACATGGAATGAATTTCTAAGGTTCTTCATCTGCCAGTGATCCTTCCTTGTCCCCTGCTGACAAAGCATGAATCCAAATTGATACTCATATTAGGAGGAGCTGTCGCCTTAGTTTTTATGAATACCATGAACTGAACATTCATTTACCCCAAACTAACTCACCCCTGATACCTCTTTAAGTGTTATTTGTCTTGGTTCTGCTGTCTATTGTCATGTCAGATCTGTATGTTTACTGGACTTTACCTTAACTTTGTTTTATAGCACTAGGCAGGGGTTTGGGAGACCTTGATAGAGTATCCTGTTTTACTGCAAATTTTTCATGTGACCAGATGGAGGTCTAAATCACATATTTGATAACTGGGCCTTATATCACAGAGATTTTATGAAAGCAAATAAATCAACTACATAGAAAATACTCCAGAAATGGGAGGTCATATGAATATCTGTGATTAGTATTTCATGGTGTCTAGGTTAGAAAGGACAGGTATCTGCTAGGGAGGACAAGACCTCCCTTTGGAATGGAGAATTCAAACCCCCTCCCTTCAAATTATTAAAACTTTGATATTAAGTCGGCTCTCAGGCAAGGATATGGGGATAGGAATAACAGCTCTTTACTAATATGTATAACAAGGCAAACAAACAACAACAACTACACATTAATAATAAACAAAACCAGGAACCTCGAGGGGCTTTTGTTTCATAAAAGCCCGGGGCAGTNTTTTGTATACAGAACAGAGTCCAACTGTGTCCCTAGCCAACCAGGAATCCTGGAGCCACTCCTCATCTCCAGGAGTGTACATGGATCCTGCTTCCAAGCTTGATCTGACCTGGCCATGTGCACTGGCCCAGACAGCCAACTGTATCCTGGGCTGATCCTACAGGAGGGTAGGGAGGTCAGGGAAGGGGTTCTGCCCCTCTGTTTTGTTCTGGTAACAACCTAACTGCAGAGCTGCCTCCACCTCTGGGGCCCAACATCAGAAGGATGTGGAGCTGCTGGAGCAAGTCCAGAGGAGGCCACAGAGATGCTCTGAGGGCTGGAGCACCTTTGCTCTGGAGAGAGGCTGAGAGAGCTGGGGATGTTTAGCCTGGAGTAGAGAAGGATCCAGGGAGACCTTAGAGCCCCTGCCAGTGCGTAAGGGGGCTTCAAGACAGCTGGAGAGGGCCTTTGGACAAGGGCCTGGAGGGACAGGACAAGGAGGAGTGGCTTCCCACTGGCAGAGGGCAGGGTTAGATTGGGTATGGGGAAGAAACTCTTGCCTGTGAGGGCATTGAGACCCTGGCACAGGTTTCCCAGAGACGCTGTGGCTGTCCCATCCCTGGAAGTGTTCAAGGCCAGGCTGGATGAGGCTTTGAGCAGCCAAGTCTGTGAAACAGCTCTGGCTGTTTCCTAAGTTTTTTTATTTTTACTTTTAGGAATAAACTGTGCCTGTATCCCATTATGGATGAAAAACTACTAACAATTCTCTTCATTTTTTTGCAATGTGTCGCTTTGTCACTGTGATTGCACAGGATTGAGGTAGGAAATGGGAATCGAGGTGGAGGGCTGCTGGTGTGACAGAAGAATTAAGTTGCTTTGGGATTAGCAGGGCCAAAGAAGCTTCATTTCATCTTCGCTTGTGTTGTTTCTCTGTCTGATAAAGGGTAAGGTCACATCTAGCTGTGTGCTCTAGCAAGGTGAACTTCAGAGTCTCTGTCTCTTGCGGCTCTGCAGGACCCATCTTCCTTCCCCATATTTGTATGAAATTGGCCAGTTGGTTCAAAGATTCTAGTGGAACCTTGATAAGCTCACACAAATAGGCCAGGACATTTACAGGATTTAAAAATTTGTTTTCCTTTTAGAAACAGGGCTGAAAATATCAAGTTGAAGAACAGTACGTGTAAGAGCATGCAAAACTGTTATCACCATTTCTGTCTGGCAATTTCGTATATTCTAGCAGACAGGCAGTGTAATTACTTTTTTTCCCTACTGAAAAGTCAGGCATATTAGGTTTTAAATATGATGTATATGCTAGGACTGGATAGCTTACTAGATCACTAGACTTGCTGATTCCCAATAAGCAGCTGAAATTGAATTTATTCTGAAGAATTCAGTCTTTCAGCCCAGTCATGTCAGGACTCATTGTAGTGTGACCAGTGTGATTCTGGCACAGGGATGTTATCCCTGTGTGATTGCTTTAGAGTCATTCTTGACAGTGGCAGTCCTAAAGAACTCTGAGGCTGCTGACAACATTTATGAAGTGCAGCTTCTGAGGAAGGATGCTGATTGTACCCATAGCAGCCCATAGTATGTCATGGAGGAAAAATTTCCTTCTTCTATGCTTTCCAAGTTGCTGAAGTCCTTCTGTGCAGAGACAATGCTAAATTGCTGCTCGGCAGCCTTCAGCATGGCCCTATGGAGTTGTCTGCAGTGAGCCACTTGCATTTAAATAACAACCACCTTATTTTGCATTAATCCCAGTGTGCTCAGGACAACTAGGGATAACCAAGGAAAACCAGAAGGGAGAGCATCTGCAACTGGCAAACGTATCCAGATTTTGTAATGGTGATGGATGTTTCAGGTTACAGCAGGTTAATTTGCAGCCTCCTGCCCCAAGCTGTGTTTATGGACAGTGCCTTTAAAATCAGATGCCATTAAAATGTCTTCTTTCATGTAATTTCAGGTTTCTGAGTACTTCAGCTATTCTGGGAAATGGTGGCACTGAAAGACCATCAAAGGGATTCAAAGACTGTAATAACTGGTTTTATGGGAATACAAGAAGCCTAGAGAGAGACTTTTGACAACAGTGTGCAGTGACAGGATGAGAGGGAATGGCTTTGAATTGAAGGAGGGTGGATTTAAACTAGAGATTAGGAAGAAATTATTGGCTGTGAGGGTGGTGAGGCCCTGGCACAGGTTTCCCAGAGAAACCTGGAAGTGTTCAAGGCCATGTTGGAGGAAGCTAGGAGCAACCTGATCTATGTCCCTGACCATGGCATAGAGTGGAACAAGATGTTTCTATGAAATAAAATTCTTGGTTACCTGCTCTCAGTAAGTGATTGTCTGCTCCAGTGGTCATTTCTAAATACTCAGACAAAGGGCCTGCTTTTGATAGTTCAGAAGTTGTCTTGACTCTCCCTTGGCCTTTTTGGACTGACTTTTCAATTTCCTAAGGACTGAGAAGCAATAGCTTGGGAGTTGGAATTGATGCCAAGGAGCCTTGTAAAACGTAATAGTCTTCTGGTCTCTGCTCACACATTTTCCTTTAACTCATGGGCTGACAATTTGAAAGCAAGTCAAATAATGATGAGAGAAGAGAAGGAAGGGTTTTCTGGGAACAGCAGCCAAGTCTGTCCAGAGGAAGTACTTAGAGCTCAATTTGTTGTGGATTTGAACTCTTCAGGTTTGCACTGAAATGAAGTATCAAGTGACAATCCACATTCACTGGTTCCTACATAGAGCAATAGTACAGAGAAAGAGATCCTCACGGTTTTGTGAGCTAAACAGTTGCTTATTTTGTGTCCTCCCCGTTCCCAAATGAGAAGCCACGCTGGACAGTTCCTCCGTTGTTGTTTTGTTTTGTTTTGTTTTGTTTTTTCTTCTGGGAAATGATGGGCCTCTTTGGTTTGCAGTATCACTAAAATATTCATTCTCACTAAAACTGCAGTTCACTATCTTTGTGCAGACATTGACCAGACTTCACACCACAGGAAAAATCACAAACATCTCTTTAGGATCTATAATAACATGAGATGCCTGAAGCAAAATCTTTCTCCTGGTCTCTTCCTTCTCCATAGTAACTTGAAGTTCAGCCACACATAAAGCCATAGGTATTTATAGCCTCCCTTAAGATTAATATTACTGATTACAGCTTTGGATAGTGTTTATATCCTTATACAGCTGATCTTTCCTTTGAAGAGTGTTGGAATAAAGCAGGACCTAAAATATTTACTGCAAGAGGTGTAGCCACTAATACTGCAGAGATGGCGGTTGCCCTCAGGTTTTTGCCGGCTTACAGAGAAGTTGTTATGAACCAGTCTAAACACAGAAGAGCAAAGAAAATTAGATCTGTGAATGTCTTGGTTTGAAAGACAGGTGTCTGCTAGGGAGGACAAGACCTCCCTTTGGAATGGAGAATTCAAACCCCCTCCCTTCAAATTATTAAAACTTTGATATTAAGTCGGCTCTCAGGCAAGGATATGGGGATAGGAATAACAGCTCTTTACTAATATGTATAACAAGGCAAACAAACAACAACAACTACACATTAATAATAAACAAAACCAGGAACCTCGAGGGGCTTTTGTTTCATAAAAGCCCGGGGCAGTCTGGTCTCAGTGCAGGGCTCCCTTGGTGCTGCA
>WBMY01012119.1:114885-145806 GCA_013397315.1 Donacobius atricapilla
TCAAAGCTGAGAAAAGGGTAAAAAAAAAAAAAAAAAAAAAAAGCCCCAAGAGGATTCCAGTCTCCAGGCTAGGGGTGGTGGAAAAATGAAAACTTGCTTCAAGCTAGCAAAAATCAGTCCAGCAGAAAGCAAGAATGTACCATCCCAATTCGTGCAGCTGCCAAGCACGCTCTGGAGAGAGGCGTTGAATAAAACCCTTGCCGGAGCCCAAAGCTCCCTGCCCCTCCTCCACGTCCTTCTTAAATCTACAGCAGCCATTTCTGGGCATAAAGCAGATGATTAGGGAATAGAGTATTGTAGCAGTGTGTCTTTTCGGCGTGGAGCTGAAGCCTAGATACCAATAAGCATCTCCAGTGGAAAAGCCGCTTGGGAAAAATCCAGGCAAAGCAGTCAAGCTCACACATCCACACATCCTCTCAGCAATGAGAGGCAGGAGGGTCTTTGATGAGATCAGTTCCAGCAATGTTTTATTCCAGGCGCCAAAGGGAAATCCAGAACAAAGACCAGACCATGTGCTGTGTCCCAACTTAAGTATGGGGTACAGCAGCCAATGACCTTGGTGCACGGGGGCACTACAAAGGGCAGGCAGTGTCAGTGACCTATGGGGAAGACAGGGCCAGTCCCTGGGGTCCCACAACCAAAGGATAATCAGGGAAAACGAGACTGGGGTAGTGTTACAGAGTGCCACAAGGCACTGTGGGGAAATCTTCTCTTTAGTCTAGGTGGGAAGTCTCTATGGTAAATCCTTCCAAGGCCAGACTGGGTAATATCCCAAGGGGCTGGAGGGAGGCTACAGAGTATCATCATAAAATCACCTTAAGACAGTTGGATGTAGCTTGGAGAAACCAGGCGTAGTGGAAGGTGTCCCTGCCCATGGCAGGGAGTGGAAGAGAATGAACTTTAAGGTTCCTTCCATTACAAACCATTCTGAGATTCTATGATTCTATGACAAGCAAAGGAAATAAGGAAGATGAGGCAGAACAATGATCAAAATGGCTCTGAGCCCATTCCTGCAACTTGCATCTTCTCCCAAAGCCTTCTTTTATGAACAAATCCTGGTGTAGAGGGCAGGAAGGGGAAATTTGAAAAAATAGTAGCTCCATCTAGATTTAGGATACATCAGCTTTCCACTTGCTTGCACTGTACATGTGTTTTATGATGCCAGGAACCACCCACGCCAAAAGTCAGTGATATGTGGACACACAGTGTGCATGACATTGTCATAAATTAACAGTGATCATTATTGTTATCTCACTACAGACAAGGGCTGGTGCTGGATAACTGAGACAAAGGGAAATCATCCACAGAAATGCTGCATGGATGAACATAGTTAAAGAGGAGACAGCAGGAGGGACAAGCAAGGCATTCCCAGAAGAGGGTCCCACGATTCTGTTGGGTAGCTGTGTTGGGATGGATTTGCTCAACCCTACTGATACCCTGCTCTCCCTTTTACTGTGGGAGACCACTAGGTGACTACCTTGTGCTGGACTTAAGCAGGTGAAAACTACTCCCACCACATCTCTTACAGAGGAAAAACTGGGAAATTCCAGGTCTGAATGTTCAACTGACAGCTTATAAAATACACAGCTATCAGCTTCAAGTGTGAAGGGTGAGAATAGAAGGCTAAAAGAAGGGCTGCCTGGAGTGCCAAACCAGAGAGATTATTTCAAGTGGATCAAAGGAAAAGGAAACAGAACCTGATAATCTGGGACTGCTCCTCGCCAGGATGGAATCTGCAGGGCTGTGAGCTCACATCTGCTGGGAGGCAGCAGGAGCCACAGGGACTGGGTGTGTGTGTACTCTAAGGAACAGTCCCAGAACAGGCAGGAGACAACTGTGCCCAAGGTCATCTCTGGCTCCTATTTTGTTTTAGAAAAATAGTAGTTCGTTTGGAGATTGAGTATTGTCAAAATAAGGCAGTAAGCCGTGGAGCACGTCCCCACCTTAGCCTTACTAAAGGAGGTAATTTCACTACAGTGAATAAAGCTGCTACAGCTTTCCTCAGGCGGCTGTGAAGATGCTTTTCAGTGAACACGAGTCACACTATGAACTCCCACCTTTGGACTCTGACTTTGGGAACCATGAGGTGGCGCAGTTACCCTGGATGTCAGATCACAGCGAGCTACATACCGGCTACGTATCTTCCCAAAATATGTGTCCACTCCTCAGCTGCATAACTACAACCACATGTTAAGGAGCTGCTGCTTTATACGTGGTTTAGCTGCATCACCTAACCCCTCTTACGTTCTGCCTTCCAGGGGGTCAGTGAGGTACCATGGGAGAAGAAAGCACAATCAAGCATGTTGTGCTCTCATGTTAGCAAGTGCACCCCTTGCAGTGATCCTTTTCCTCTCCTTTTCTTAAATAAGACTTAAAAAAAAAATAAACTAATTACAAATGCATTTTATGCTTCCCCCCAGGAAAGCACTACAAGGACATTTCTTGTTTTATTAGTGAGGCAGCAGGATGCAAACTAATAGATACAGACCATGTGGCAGAAAATGGTGGTGGTGGCTACCCTCCCTCTGCATACCCCATCTCCACTAGTGGGAAGAAAATGTCGGAGAGCTGTCTGCTGTTTGTGAGTAGTGTTCTTTGCTTTCTGTCTTTGAGTCCCTTTTGGGCTTGCAAAGGTGTGGTAGATCCAGGGCCCTGGCTGATTTCCAGGGAGGGCGAATGCACTGAATATCCTCAGGTTCCCCCTGGGTTTGAACTGGAGCTGTTTTTTTTTTTTTTCTTGCTTCTTCCCCTGATCATTGCAATGCTTTACTGTGTTCTCACTGATTGCCCCAGAGGGGGTGAATTCCAGTGGAAAATCTGGATCTGCTCATGAACTGGGACACTGCACATGTAGAGAGGACAGCTTGAATCCTGTGTTTCATATGAGCTCCATTCTGGGATTAAAAATAGTTTGGGATACAAAGATCATTTCTGCCCTAGAGTGCCGTATTTGCTCATGAAATGGTTGCAACTCCACTCAGCCTAGAGTTTGCCTTCCTGTGGTGAAGCTGAGGCTACTCCTCCTACTCCTAGCAGTCATCAGGGCCATTGTGCAGTGTTACATGCACAGGTGCCGTGTGGTGCCATGCAAGCACCATGTGGGAAACTTGCCCTGCCAGATGTGGTATTCTTTCCCTAGTGCATCATAGATCTCAGGTGTGATATGATTTGAAGTCACCCTCCTGCCTCACAGGCATGTTTTGCTTTGTCTATAAGTGCCCTTCCAATACTGTCTGATATTGATTCTTATCACCTGTACACTTGAGAGATCAAAACAGGCGGCATCAAAAGGCAGCTCCAGACTCTGCTATGAGTGCCCTGCAGCTTGCCTGCTCCGGCCACATTCCAGCATGGGAGAGGAGCTCCACGCTCTCCTCTGAAAGCACCACACCAACATCATCTCCTCTCTTGGCTAAAAGTGCAGATCTCCAGAATGTGACACAAACCATTGCTGTCTGTAACAATCAGTAGGTGCAAATGCTGCCTTTGGCTCCAAGTACCCCATGTAGCAAAAGGACCAGAGGGGCCACTTGTCCGGGTATGTTTGTCTCTGCTGAAGTGCTTTGCAGTTGCCTTCCAAGCTCAGTACAGTAGTCACCATATCTTATCTCAAGCAGCACTAGCTTTTTGGCAAGGGTTAGACCAGAATAGTCCTTTCATGATACTGCTTCACTTGACAATCACTGCACTGAAGCCACCATCTAAGCCATGAACCTAGCATTCCTCTGGGTACCTCAGAAGTCCAACTAAATCTGTGTGAGATCTCAGTCTCCCTTCAGAGGTGCCTTCCTCCACTCACGAGGTGCCCAGAATTCCTGAAAGAACATGCTTCAAGGTGCAATTAATTGTATTTAATATCTTCTTCACCTTCCAAAATTGCTTCCCACCTTCCCTCAGCAAATTCCGAAGATGCTGATTCCAGGATCAGTTACCCAAAACCTAGCAGGTCTCCTACTTGGGTGGGCTGAGATGTGGAGATATGATGCCTCCAGTTCCCCATTTCATCTCTGGCCTTGAGACGGTGCACTGGATCAAGGATGGGGGCAACTGCTACAGCAGAAACCTGACCACCCTTGACATCTCTGGCTGGGGTGTGCTCAACCTGCCCCCAGCACCCTTGATGCCTGACTTAGGCATCACGTCTGTTTTTGCTATCAGCTCCTGGTTATGAGATGAGCCCTGCAAAACTACACATTCCTCCTTGCTTACACATCACAAGCTTTATTTGTTTTAATCAAAAGGGGCCCTGATAATTATTAACATCTTTAATTATTTTTACTCTGAGTCACTCAGCTTAGGCGTGGAGTGATCACAAGGTTTGCTTTACTGCACAGACCTAGCCCTGGAGCATTTGCACCACCAAGTAATCACTCTTTGCAGTCAGAGCTCTCATCGATGCTGGTCTCACAGCCTTCCTTTGCTCCCAGTTTAAGCTGCTTTTTGCTTTGCTTGGAAGCACCGGACTTCACAGGAGTAAAATTTGGCACATTCAGACAATTTTCAGGGCTAAGACTTTGCATGCTTACTTAGCAGAGGTTGCTAACTCTGGGACAGCACTAGCAGGGAATGATGTTCATCTGAGCTGTGCTCCAGCCCTGCACCTCAGGAGGGGTGTTAGTCCATCTGCCCTGCTCAGAAACTGCATCACCCCATCCAAGACCTCCCCTCTCAGGCTCACCAGTGAGTTGCATGGCCTCCCACCAGCAATGAGAGCAGACTGCAATTAGTGGTCTTTGTCTAAGGAAACTCATAACTTCCACATGATTTATGAGGTTCTCCAGCCTGGGCTGGCTCATGAGTTGCAATCATTCCTGTCCTCAGTGGTTCATGGTGAGGCTACCTGGAACTGTCTGTGTGGTTTCCTCCTTTGTTGTCCATCAGGGCTTTGGCGGGAGATACTGCCCTTGGAAAATGCCTATCATCAGTTTGTAAGGTCTGGGCAGTTTGGATGGGGACCAAACCCATGTTTCTGGGGTGCCTTTGCATTGGAGTGCATCTGCACCATCCTGAGTCAGCTTGGTTCTTGCTGACTCCTGCGTGACTGAAACTTTCTCCCTAAAATACAACAGGACACTGTGATCATGGATTTTCATTTGGACAATGCTCTCAGGAACCTGGTGTGACTTCGGGATGGTACTATGCAGGGCTGAGAGCTGGACTTGATGATCCTTGTCACTCCCTTCCAACTCAGTTTATTCTGTGATCTGGGATTCTGTGATCCCATGGGACTGCCTTGGTCCTGAGCATGCAGGAGAATTAGCGTGAACAAAAATTACTTTAATTCTCTGTCCCACCAGTAATGTGAGATTGCATTAACCAAATATGTAGGTACAAGGAAATGGTGGATGGTCTCAAGGATGCACAAAGGAGGCCTTGGCAGGGCTGGGAACTGAGCAAAAAACTGCAGACTCATACAGAAGATGCTGACCCTTGCTGAAACACATAGTTAAGAATAAGTTTTTGGTTAAATATGTGCATAAATATTTATAGAGAAAAGAAGAGGTGGAAAGAAATAAGTTTCACAAACCAAAACCTTAACAATTTTAAACAAATTAACTTTTTAAGGAGAACCAGAACACTCATAGTACTTCAAGAGTATATAAGATAAGGGTCAGTCTCTGCTTTCCCTTGAGGAAAAGATTGGAAAATAGTGATCAGGCTGTTCCTATTAAGGTTGGGCTCTTGCTCAGAAAACCCCCTTTTTTTTCAATCTGCATTTTTGTTAGCTCTAGTAATAGCAGCACTTCTTTTGTCTTGCTGATTTTACTGCAGACTCCAGGAAACAGAGCTGGTGTCCTGGCATGTAAAGGCTTGTCCCTATCAAAGTCTGTTTCTAACCTTGATCAGGAGTTTGCGTGGGCAGCAATCACCCCAAAGTCCTTGTATTTTTGGTGTTGTCTCATTGCTCTGAAATTTTTGTGTGTGTCTTGAAGCAGTCTCCAAAACCTACATGGCCACAAGCTGCTCATGAGACCCCTCAAGCACGAGGTGCAGGGGAGGGGCAGATCATGCGCTTGGAGCTGATTTTAGCTCCTGCACCTTAAGTACAGCCTGACCCCTGTGATGGCCACGAAGCACTTCTTGCCAAGCACCAGTCCAGCCTCACACCTGCTTTCTTGGGATAGACACAGTGGAGAAAAAGCAAATGCTTAAGTGTGGGGTGTATTCCCAAGCTGAGCTCTGTCTTTATTCAGTTCAGGGAAGAGTTTGGCTTGTGAACATAATGGAACTCCTGTTGTTTAGAGATGCTTCAAGATCAAGTAAATGATGAATGGGAGAGCTCTACTAGTAGATGCTGCCATCAAGGAAGGAGGGACTTGCCCGAAGTGGCAGATGACAGTAGCTGGAAAGTGTGATGGGAGGCTGGAAAGATGCATGGGAAGAAACACCCAGCATCCCAATAGTACAGGCGGTAGGAAGAAGCATCATCTGTTTGCTTCAGTTGGAGCAGCTGAGCATCTTCTCAGGATATGTCAGGATCTCAGAAATCTCTGCAGTACTTGTGCCTGGGTTATTTTAATCCAGATGGCTGCCCGAGCTAATTTCCAGCTTGCATGAGTGACTGTTCTGGCAAAATGAAATGAAAGATCGTGAGTGGTAGCCCTCAGTGTTGCTGCTGCTGAGACCTGTACCAACCACTGCTCCCCATCCCCTCCACAAACAACCAGAGAAAGATCCTTTATTGTACAGTCAGAGCAGGGAGGGGAAAAAAAACAGCAATTAAAGCCGAGACAATATTAAGGCAGAGAAAATTACAAAAATCAGTGCCTGCAATCCCAGCACTGCTAAACCTATCTGCTGACTTCCCTTCTGCAAGCAATCGTGACCTGACCGGGGTGGGAAAACGCCTGTAACTGTAACCACCCCATCAGGAAAACACAAAACAAGGTATTTGTCTGAGCATTTGATTGTAGAGTTTGGCACTCAATTCATTCTCCTACACATAACAACAAAGCCAACATGCTGCAGGTAACCATCAGGCCAAAAAGTCTGGGAGTTTCACTTCCAGTAAGTTTTGGCACAGTAGCTACTTCACACACAATCAATTACTTCAGCACCAGATTATACTTGTGGACTCCAATAGAAGTGATAATGGGAATCAATTAAATTAATTTATATTTACTTTGTAAGCATATTTTTCTCTGGTAAATCTTTGCTTTGATTTGACAGATTGGACTCCAGCATTTTGTTTTTATTAAGAGATGCAAGCCTAAAACCAGAGGATGAAATCCAAACCTGTAAAGCTAAGAAATCCCTCCCTTTCATGTTCAAAACCATGTATGTTAACATGCAGTTAAAAACCCCAAACCAGAATGTATGCATGTGCCTGGACTAATAAAAGCATGCCATGAAATATGTGGTAAAGTGCCAGCATGTCTTGCTGGAAGTACATGAGCATGAGCTGGTGGTTGACACAATGTTCATGCCAGAGCTTGAAACAGAGATAGACTTTGGTGTCACAGTGGGCAGGCTCACAAAACAGCTTGCATGGGAGAGAGCCATGATTTAATGTAATCTGCTGTCAGGGAACTGGCTCGCTAAGTGCAGCTGCTTAAAATGGGATGGTCCCAGTTTATGCCATTATATTTTGGCATAAATCATAAATGGTTAAAAATTTTGTGTTCTAGTAGCACTGTCTACTTTTTAATGCAGTTTGGGTGTTTCTACAGCACACACATCTAGGAACAGCTGAAACCCTTTGTGCCTTTGTGAACTCCATACACAGTGACTCAGAAGTGAGAGGTTTATAAACCATTGCATTACCTAATCCACATCTCAGGGAACAACCCTAATAAAGTACAGCACCAGTCAATTTCATGGCATTCTCTGCCATAGACAGAGAATGCCATGAAACCTGTGCCACAGTGTGGGACGGTGTAGGGTTTTCATACCTGTTAGCCTTCCCTATCTCACTGGCAGCCCTTCCTGTGAAAAACGTGGTTCACTTTCTTAGAAAAATGTATAAGTTTAATAAAAAATAAAAAATAGGCAATTAGGAGACAGACTAAAGTAAAGACAGTTTCTCGACCGAGGGTGCCTGGCCCCAGACAGCCAGCACACCCACTAACAAAAAGCTTGTTCCTTAAAAGTATCAGCCTGTTACATATTTATAAATTCACATGCATGATTCAAACATTCCATTTTTGGGTAAGATTTTCTTTTGTCCAGTTTCAACTCCCCCCAATCATTCTGGTAGATCCATCTGTGGGTGGCTCCACTCTGTCTGATAGCATAGGTCCCATAAATTCTTCTCCCGAGGTTTTGGTCCTCTTCATTTGGATAAGATACTTGATAACAGAGGTTCAATATCTTTTGGTCAGCAATCTTCATGCAGGAAAGCAGGATGACTCCCCCTACCTTCTGGTTTGGCCAGTTTAGATGTTACAAAAAAACCCCAAAACAACCCAGTCTTTTCCTATGTTACAATCATTTAAAAACAAAAAAAAACCCCAAAAAACCAAAAAAACCCCGAAAAACCCACCAAAAACAAAACCAAAAAACCCCACAAAACCCACACCCCACCACATTTCTAAACTCTCTTAATAAGAGAAAATACAGTACAATCTTCCCACATTATACATATAGTGTTCATCCTAATGTTTGCGAAAAGCCAACCATGTAATATGCACTTCCTTCCTTGCCTTTTCCGCTCCAGCATGGTCCTCACAAGCCTCTGAGGATTCGTGAAGTCCTTCTTGTCATCCAGCCAAACCGTTCCTGAAATGTTTAAGGCATCCCGTCCCGTCCCGACCCGTCCCGTCCCCCCCCCAGCCGGGCGGGGCAGGTGCGATGATTCCCCCTGGGCGCTGCGCCGCGAGTTTCGGCCGTCTCCCTCCATGCGGTACAGGCGGATGCAGCCGGCAGACAGGGATGGAGAAAAGGCTTCCTTTACNCTGTTCAGTTTCAACTCCCCTCAGTCATTTTGTCTGGTAGACCCATCTCTGGGTGGCTGCACTCTATCTGATAGCATAGGTCCCATAAATNGCTCACAGGGGGAGCCGATCTTGGTGCCCCCTCTGAATAGCAAAAGGAGCTGTAGTAGGAACCTCGGAGTAGCAAGCTGGGAAGGCAAGGATGAGCAAGGTCCTGGAGTGGTAGATGAGATGTATCTGAAACTCGGCAGGCGGCAGCCTGGATCCTGAGCAGGGCAGGGAAAAGGCTCCCTGGGAGAGGAAAAGGCTTGGGATCCTGGGTTTTCCTCTGAGGCATCCCAGCAGGTGGTGGAAGTCCTATTTTTTAGTGAGGTAGGGTGTTAATAAGGGTCCCAGTTCTGCAGCTGCTCTCACGAGCAGAGGCTCACCCCACANACCCACCAAAAACAAAACCAAAAAACCCCACAAAACCCACACCCCACCACATTTCTAAACTCTCTTAATAAGAGAAAATACAGTACAATCTTCCCACATTATACATATAGTGTTCATCCTAATGTTTGCGAAAAGCCAACCATGTAATATGCACTTCCTTCCTTGCCTTTTCCGCTCCAGCATGGTCCTCACAAGCCTCTGAGGATTCGTGAAGTCCTTCTTGTCATCCAGCCAAACCGTTCCTGAAATGTTTAAGGCATCCCGTCCCGTCCCGACCCGTCCCGTCCCCCCCCCAGCCGGGCGGGGCAGGTGCGATGATTCCCCCTGGGCGCTGCGCCGCGAGTTTCGGCCGTCTCCCTCCATGCGGTACAGGCGGATGCAGCCGGCAGACAGGGATGGAGAAAAGGCTTCCTTTACGAGCTCACAGGGGGAGCCGATCTTGGTGCCCCCTCTGAATAGCAAAAGGAGCTGTAGTAGGAACCTCGGAGTAGCAAGCTGGGAAGGCAAGGATGAGCAAGGTCCTGGAGTGGTAGATGAGATGTATCTGAAACTCGGCAGGCGGCAGCCTGGATCCTGAGCAGGGCAGGGAAAAGGCTCCCTGGGAGAGGAAAAGGCTTGGGATCCTGGGTTTTCCTCTGAGGCATCCCAGCAGGTGGTGGAAGTCCTATTTTTTAGTGAGGTAGGGTGTTAATAAGGGTCCCAGTTCTGCAGCTGCTCTCACGAGCAGAGGCTCACCCCACAGCAGAAGAAGCTGGACCGAGCTGGGCTCCGGCGGCGGCAGCGAATTCCCTCTCCCAAGCAACAGCTCCCATCATGCTCCTCCGAAGCCTAGGGCAAGAGAGAACTAGCAGCTGCCCCAGCCCCTCTTTTTCCCAGCCCATTCTTGTGGTATCTCTGCCCCTCGGAGAGAAACCTTCAGATAGGAGAAGAGCAGCCAGATGCCCTCCTCCCCTGAGCTCGGCAACTCCTTTTGTCTCAGTGTCAAGTACCTAGTCGTTGTTGTTCCTTAGCAACAATAATGGGGGAAAATTAACGAAGAGAAAAGAAAAACAAAAGGAAAAACCCTAACCGCCAATAACATTAAATGCAGCAGAGCTAGGGATGCCCAAGATGATAGTGTGGCTCTGTGACTAAGAGATCAAGAGAGAAATTTATTTGCACTGATAATGGTGGCCTGGACATGTACAAGATGGAGGCAAATGCATGTCCTCATGGACTCTTACTTTTATTTCAGGCGGAGGAGCTGGGCAGAAGCCTTTGCCTTCCTCTGAGCTGGCAGGAATGGGGGGACACAATGGGGAAAACTTGCCTCCTTCTTTCCCTGAGGGGTGAAAGGAAGCTCGCTAAGGTTGCCAAAGACCCTTTGCAGACACTTTAATGTCTTTAGAAAGCCGCTGAGTTTCTTTGGGCTCTGAAAATCTACTATTTCCAATGTTGCTGTTTTCTCAGCCTAGCACAGTTGCGTGGATTTTATAGCCATAGAATTGCTAGTCAATTTCCACCCTCTAGATGGTGACTTATGGATTCTGTAACAAAGGTTAAACCCTCTTCCTCTCCTTGTTAGTGCTGTTTTATAAAATTCATGTAGATCAGCGCCATAGCACTTGGAAGAGCTTGTTGGCCAAAGTGCCATAAAATCCAAATTTCTCTTCATTTTGGATCTCCCATGCTTTAAGTCAGGGAGATGTGTGGCAATCTCATCTCAGCAGATCCTCAAACAGAATGTGGAGAAGGAGTAAAAAAAACAGATCTGCAAGACAGCACAAGGACACTTCTCTGGTATACTGTAGTGAGACAATAACATCAGGCTATCACAAAGTGCTATAGATAGGTCCCTCTTTTCTTTGCCCATGCAAAGGTATGTTGCTCACTCAACAGAATATTTGGGAAGATAGAGATAAAACCATACAGTCATAGACTATCCTCAGTTGGAAGGAGCCCACAAGGATCAAGTCCACCTCCTGGCCCTGAACAAGACACCCCAAGAATCACAACACATGCACTTGTCAGGTCAGGAACCTTACTTGCTCCCCTCCAGTGCTGCAAAAAACCTCTCAAACCAAGGAGACAAAACCACAGTGTTAAGTGAGGGGACACACTCCATCTTTGCAGTCTAGACTTCCCCAGACCTATTTGAACTGATTTCCCTGTGTGACTAGTAATTTTCCCTTTTAGGGCTCAGCTTGCTTTCTGCTGGTGACTGTGATGCAGAAGCTCCTGGGAATGGTATCTCTGGCATTAGCTTTTCCCACAGGGCTGGGCTGTAGATCCACCTGTTGGTGACCTGTGATGAAATAAGTTATTGTGGGTGGTCAGTGTCCTGAATCTGGAGGAAAGCTCTGGTATGTGGTTCCTCATCCACAGTAAGACATTTTGCTGCTTTACTTCCACACCCCATGAGCCATTGTTACACTTGGCTTATTCTTCCACCAGATGTAGGTTTTCTGTTTTAAAGCAGAATTTAAAAATTAAAATTATGCAAGGAGCAATTTACGGGCTGTGTTACCACTGGGTCAGGAAGTGAGGGCCTGAAGAGCTGAACTTAGTCTGCACAAATACTCCAGTTCTGCTTTTCACCTTCCATGAACTCCACTGGATTGATTGTGCATGCAGTTGAATTTGGACATGCTTTAGAGCAGGGGATCTAGCCAGGCTGTGCCAGAAGAACTCCAGAAGTGAAACTGTATGAGCCACCAGTGCTGGGACATGCTCAGCAAGCCATGAGAATATGACATTATCATATCTGTGCCCTCAACCCTTCTCCATCCTTATTGGAAAACTCTTGAATGAGCTTCTTCCTCTATCTCCCTTTGAAAACTAGTTTCTGACTTAAAAACTTTTGGAGAGGAGATGATCTTATCAAAAACATGAACATTTTAACCCTGTCAAATGTCCCCACCAGACAGAGAAATTAAACTCTGGGGTTGTTTCAATTCTTGTCACATCATCCCTCACCCTTTCCCCTCATGTGCATTGGCTGCATCAATAAAAGTCTACTTTGTAAGTTGTCCAAGCTATTATTATGTCAACCTCTTTTGAAAGGCCCTTCAAAAAAAATGAAAAGTCACAAAAAGTTTCAAAAGCATGTAAAAAAACAAATCTCATGGTAGATCTCCACCTGCTTCACTTACCATGGGAAGGCCAAGAGGAGGCTCAAAAATTATAGAGGTTCATCTTTAGAAGAAAAGAGCCAGAGGCTACAGAGCCTTGTAGCCTATCAGAGGTCCAAGGCTGGAACCCAAAAGGAGACACATTTAATTTCAAAAAGAGATTTAACAGTGGGAATGATTAAGTGTTGAAACAAAATACCAATGAAAGTAGTAGAGTGTTCCTCTTCAGATACTTTCAAATTGTGAGCAGATGCCTGTAGGAGCACAGGTTTCAGCCAAGCACAAGTTATTGTGTTCCTTATTGGAGTATGCAATTTTATGGTCCATATTATATGGAGCTCAGACTGGATGATCTTATGGTCCACTATGTCTTTAAAATCTAAGAAATATGTAGCTCTGGATCAAAAGGAGCCAGGTTTTCTTTGGATTTGTATTTTGAGGCTGACTAACTTTGCTGCCTAAGAAGACACAAAAACCAACTGAAGGCTTTCTCATTTTATAGCTGGGCTTTTAAAAGAACAGACTCTTATTTCAAGTTGTATTTGTCTGGCTTCAAATGTGGTTATGGGTCTGCCTCTCTGCTTGACTGACTAGAAAGCCTTGCTCTCAGGAGGATACCAAACAAAGCCTTTTTGGCCTCTAATCTCCTGCAAGAGTGGTTGAACTTGGCCAACAGAGTTGGATGCTGTTAGAGTGGGAATGAACAGACATGAGCACACACACTCTCACAGTCTGACAGAGAGAAGTTTGCAGTAGCTTCCTTTCTCCAGACTAAAAATAGAGACTGATAAAGGTTAACATTAAAGGAAAACTTTTCACGTGGAGGCTGATATGTTTGAATACATTCTTTGTCAAAGCAGTTGCCTCTGATAGCAATCAGATGACCTTGAAGATCTTGTCTGTTAGGGTAATATACTAAATATTCATGTTAGCCTGACTTCATTTATTCTAGGCTTTGTAAAATGTGAGAGCCAATCAGCGCAGAAATCTGGTCCCTACTCAGTTTTCATGAGAGATTGATAGCTGGTTAATAGCTCACCCTCTTAAAGTAAAAGCTAAAGTGGAATTAATTGTCTACATCATCTAACCCAGTAAGGATACAATTAAGAGCATTTCTAGGGGGTATTTTAGGAGTTAGTGTCTGTCAAGATTTTACCTTGCATTAAACCCTTCCTGTCTCTGTGTCATGCTGTGTGGAAAAGCTTCACTCTTTGAAGGAATCCAGCCCCCATCTTTCACCCCACACCCTCCCAAGACACGAGGGCGAGCTGATTTTTGGTAGATAGCAATAACAATTTGTCAGGATGCCAAGTTCAAAGCTTCTAACCTACTGCCAGTGTGAAGCCCAAGAGTGAGGTCAGGACTAATCTCAGACTTCTGACCCTCCAGTCACATCCACCGTTACTAGATCAGAGAACAGAAGTGGAAGAGCTTATTTTGAAAGGTTTTAGATTTCAGGTGAGGTCAACAAATTTGCCCAGATGAAAAAAATCAAGAGGATAATATGGCACATATTAGGGGAGATGAAAGGCATTGTGTAAAACAATCTCCTTGTTAGGCTAGAAAGGAAAGTCTAACGACAAGGGTAACCTTTTGGTAATGGCACATAAGCCCAAACCATCAGAAAATGTAGCAGAAACCAGGCACTGTCCTGGAAAAAACAATGCAAGCTTAGAAATTCAGGGTGACACTGCTGAGATTTATAAAAGCTTCCAAACAGAGTATGCTCCAATCTCTTAAACCAGTGGGATTTAGGTGTCTTGGTAGTTTTGATAATTCCATGAGGCATCTTTTTGCATTTTAAGCAGAGTGAATATCTTGGTACCTCACTGTGGGTGCTTGATTTGCCACATTTTGAAAAACTTTGAAAAACAAGGGTTATGTGGAAATTAAAAATATTTGGGCACTTCACCCAGAAGAGCCACATAGAAAGACATTTATGCAGCATCCAGCAACTTTCAGCTGTTGCAGCATTTATGTAACTTCCAGCTCAACAGACATCAACCGACCTGGTATCACCATGCCATTTTGCATACGTGTTCCCAGCTACACTGGGACCCCATAATGGGTTTTGGAATTAAAACCAGATTTCCTGACTACTAGCTCTGAGCCATTGATTAAATGGAAAAAGCATCAAAAATAGATTTCTATTTCTGAAACGACCTTTTGGGAAAATAACAGGATTTTTTGTGAAATAACTTTTCTTTAGAGGAAAGAAGGGAAACCCCATAGAGATGTGACTGGAGTCCTCCTCTCTCCAGGTTTCTCCTATGTGCTCTCTTGAAGCTTTTCTTACACCTGGATTTGCCTCAGTGATGATGCTCTGGCGGAAGAGGAGCAGTAGTGAGTCCCTTGCTGGGGATACACCACTTGGACTGACAGTGGGATGCGTAGGCATTCAAGGTTGTGTTTTATCTGCATACAAGATGCATCAGTAGAAGACCACACCCTAGGCTAAAATAATAAATTACACAGAAAAGAAGTCAATGCTGCCTTTTAAAGAATAATACAGAAGTTTTGCTAATCTGAGGTGACAGATGTTTGGGCACTGCTGGACACACAGATCTTGTGGGCACATGGAAGAAAATCCAGCCCCAGTGGGTACTTATTGCTCTAGGCCAATGCACTCTGAAAGGTCTTGTACAAGAGACCTCATTTTCCATTCCTTGGACACTTTTGTCAGTGTTTTGGATAAAGACAAGTAACAGGAGATGATGCTGTCAATCTCTGTGCACAGGATTTTATCCGGGGTTAGCTGGGCTATTTTTAGCTCAGGGTGGATAACTGCACGGTATGAGATTACCATATATGTGTTGCATTTATTAGTATAAACATAAATGTTGTTACAGGCATAAATCAAATTAAAATTTAGACTTTTCCACGTGAGTTCAAATGTGTATCTGTTTAAACATCTCCTACATTTCTTAGAAGCTCCTCCTGGAGAGAAAGGGTGCTGGCTCTCTCACAAATGCCTGCTTGATACCCACCTCCAGGGCTAAGGACTTCAAAAACATTGCTTTGGTACCATCAAGTTGTACATCTGCACCCATAAGGTCCCAAACTCAAGTCAATCAGGCCAGAGTAACCTTGCCCCACCACCATGTCACATCTTTTCACAGACTGCAGAGATTGTCAAATGACAGGGACTCAGTGATGATCTCGGGCTCCGGCTCCTCTGCTGGTTGTGAGGGCTCATGTACCTGTTTGGTTTTATACTTCCTCTTCTGCACAGGGGCAGCTATTGCTGGCTGCAGCTGCCCTTGTGGTTTGGCTGGAACCTGGATGGCTGTAATATCTTTTGGTTCTATGGCTGCGCTATCCACCTTTTCCTTAATGGGAAAGGTGGTACTGCTGGACAGTGTCTACAGCATCTATAGCAGGTTTCTGGGCAGCATTCCTAGTCTCTGGGGCAGATTTTGAAGTAATCTCATCCTGTCTTTAAATGCTGAATGGACTGTATTGAATAAGCTTAGCAAACCCATCATCAACAACATGATATCTTTAGTATTCAGAGGGAATTTAAATCCTTCAAAAGCTGTCATAGTAGGCCTGAAGAACTGTTTGCAGAAAACACCCTCTGCATTTCTCCCGCACAGTAGGTACTGTCATTAGTGAAACCCCAACTCAGGCTGTGGTAGTTAGATAGCCACGTGCAAACATTCAAAAAGAGGTTTACAAGCACTGAATTCCTCACCCAGCTGACTCATTCTAGAAACTTGGTAGCAGTCACAATGGCCTTAGCTGTAAGGCCCATGTTTAGATAATGACCAACAAATGGAAAAAAACATAAACATGATCATATGGCAACTGAACCTAGGTAGGCTGGACCACATGGTGATGCTAATAAGGTTTCTACATCCAATACACAAATGGGTCACCAAAGAACTGTTATTCTCTTTTCATCCTTTCCTCTCAAAGCACCACATTGGGAGCCAATTAATGCCTTGGTTTAAGAGACAAATGCCCACCAAGGAANTGCAAGCGGCGGCCTTACAGGCAGGCGGCGGGGAGAGCTCCGCAGCAGTGCCAAGTCGCTGCGCAGGAGAAGTCCACGGCCAAAACCGTCTTCGCTCCCAATGTGGAATGGTTGCCCGCCCCCAGCTAAGAACTGCCAAATCCCNGGGCAGCTATTGCTGGCTGCAGCTGCCCTTGTGGTTTGGCTGGAACCTGGATGGCTGTAATATCTTTTGGTTCTATGGCTGCGCTATCCACCTTTTCCTTAATGGGAAAGGTGGTACTGCTGGACAGTGTCTACAGCATCTATAGCAGGTTTCTGGGCAGCATTCCTAGTCTCTGGGGCAGATTTTGAAGTAATCTCATCCTGTCTTTAAATGCTGAATGGACTGTATTGAATAAGCTTAGCAAACCCATCATCAACAACATGATATCTTTAGTATTCAGAGGGAATTTAAATCCTTCAAAAGCTGTCATAGTAGGCCTGAAGAACTGTTTGCAGAAAACACCCTCTGCATTTCTCCCGCACAGTAGGTACTGTCATTAGTGAAACCCCAACTCAGGCTGTGGTAGTTAGATAGCCACGTGCAAACATTCAAAAAGAGGTTTACAAGCACTGAATTCCTCACCCAGCTGACTCATTCTAGAAACTTGGTAGCAGTCACAATGGCCTTAGCTGTAAGGCCCATGTTTAGATAATGACCAACAAATGGAAAAAAACATAAACATGATCATATGGCAACTGAACCTAGGTAGGCTGGACCACATGGTGATGCTAATAAGGTTTCTACATCCAATACACAAATGGGTCACCAAAGAACTGTTATTCTCTTTTCATCCTTTCCTCTCAAAGCACCACATTGGGAGCCAATTAATGCCTTGGTTTAAGAGACAAATGCCCACCAAGGAAGGCAGGAACCTTCCAGGAATGGAAAAGAAGACTCTTCCCACCCAATTATTATAACTCCGAAAATTATAGGGCTTCAGGCAAAAATGTAGAAAAAGTAATAACAGTTCGTTACTATAAAATATATAGGTATCCGAACAGAACAAGCAACAAAACACTTAACAGAAGCTTCCCACTCACTGAGGAGTTTCCCTTCAGTGTAATTACGACCACGGCCGGCAGCGGCGCTGGCGGCCCCGGCGAGGCAGCCGGGGGCAGCGGCTTCCCCGCGGGCGGCAGGGGGCGCTCAGGTGCGAGCGCGGAACCTCCGCGGCGGGGCGGCGGCTGCCCCGAGCCCGCGCGCGGCTGGGAGGGTCTCAGGGGGCGGCGGGGTCTGGTCTGTGTGTGTGTGGGTGTGTGTCTGTGTCTGTGTCTGTCTGTGTGTGTNTGTGTCTGTCTGTCTGTCTGTCTGTGTCTGTGTGTGTCTGTGTCTGTGTCTGTGTCTGTGTCTGTGTCTCTTGCAAGCGGCGGCCTTACAGGCAGGCGGCGGGGAGAGCTCCGCAGCAGTGCCAAGTCGCTGCGCAGGAGAAGTCCACGGCCAAAACCGTCTTCGCTCCCAATGTGGAATGGTTGCCCGCCCCCAGCTAAGAACTGCCAAATCCCCGTTCCGCCTCCCCAGCTGTTACAGTGGTATGCCAGAGCAATTGGCTGCTCCTTGTTTCTTAATGACGATATATTAACCTAGAAAGCCACTCTCCCCCCCCCTTTCCAGCTTTTCCCTGACAACGAGAAGAAATTCCCCGAGAAAACCAACACAGTAACAGCATCAGAGCCAGCATTGCACTTCATTCAAGTGTTTTGTGGCGTTTTTTTCAGGCTCGGGCTAAAAAATAAATTGTGTTACCGACAAAGTGAGACATGAGAATGCTGCAGGCATCTCCCAGCTAGATCATCCCTGTGAAATCCGGTTTAAGCACCCTTTCCCGTGACTTCCGGTGGAGCAGTCTCCAGATAGTAGAAGGGTGTGATGCCTCTTACCTGAAAATTACCATCCATCAGCAAGTAGTATTACAAGTGGTTTGTGTACAACTCCTACGCTAATCAAGGCATTCTGGAGAGATGAGCTCACCATGTCTCAGGCAGACGACCACTGGACTTCCAAATGAACAAGATAAACAGTATATTTTCAATTGCAATCCGAAGAACCTTCAATCCACTGTGGAAGTAAGACTATAAATTACAGTGGAAATGACTCTTAGCAGGAAATATGCTGTGTCCATAAATGACAGCAAAAGCACATTAAAAAAAAGCAGTTGATAGGAAGGGGAGTGCTAGTCGAGACGCAGATTTTTGACTCCCATTTTATTAATCAGATTTTAGTTCGAATATAGAAAGAATGACCAATGGTTTACCATCAGGCACATCTTGAAGTCCTGAATCATCAGGGAACAGATGGACATTCCATTGAGACATTGCTCTCTGGGCTGATTAGAGAGAGCATCTTGCCAAAGAAATGGACACAAATCTTTGGGGACAATTCATTCATAACCCAAAGGTTTTTGGGGTTTTTTGTTGGTTTGTTGTTGTTGTTGCTGGGTTTTTTTTGTTTTGTTTTTTTTTTTTTTTTCCCTTATAACCTGTTATGTTTCTCTGCATTTCACTCCAAATGCATGGGGACCCATTTGCTGTAGCCTGTTTTGTCTGGTCTTAGAGCTTTTCCCAGTGGTGGCATCACAGATATGATATTAGCTACAAAAAAGGCACTACAAAAAAGTTAGATGTGGCAAATTCTAGTATGTTACCTGAATCAATTTCTTAGGAAGAAATATGTCCTTTATGTACATGGAGTGAAATATATGGACAGTTCCATCTCTGTGCCATCCTTTTGCGTTCAAATTCACATCACTATTATATAACAGCAAGTGGTCTTTACTCTCTCCCTGTTGCCAAGTTGTTTTTTTGCCAACCTTTGTCTACCTTTGAAATGGCAATCATAACATATTCATGAGATAGATGTGAGAAAAGTCCTATTACAGACAATTAGTACGAGGACATATTCTAATGAAAATCCTTGCCCAGAGGAAAAGCAGTGTGTGATGTTCCCACATGACTGAAATCTTCACTTGTCCTTCTTCTTTCCTCAGTTCTTTGATCATTGAAGCCATTTACAACATTAATATTTTATTTATAATTTTTTGTTCGTACTTGCTCAGATGAAGAGATACAATCTCCTCCATTACAAATGTGTATTTCTGGATTGATTTTCCTCAGAAAATAATTTGAACTCTTTTTAGAAAGGCAAGCAGAAAAGGATTTAGGTTTCTGCACTGAGAAAATAAATGTGAGGTACTGAGTTGTTATGAATTAGCCTAATTTGATTTAGAGCAGAACAGATTTTAAGAGTGGAAATTAGGACCTGGCATATTTTTTTCTTCCTTAGATGTAACGTAAGATGGAAATGATAAATATTTAAAAAAATCTGATATGATACAACAGAGATGCTAACAAAATTATTCTTTAGCCATGATGCTTAGTATTATACATGGCTTTAATATCACAAGGGGTAAACTCTCCTACTTATTTTACTATTTTTTCAGAAAATGAACCATAACTGTTGCTATTCAACCAGTTTCTCTTCATGGGAAACCTTCAATCAATTTCCTTCAAGCACCAGTTTTTAAATTTGCAAAAACACGTTTCTCTACCTCAGAGCAAAGAGCTGGACTTAAGAAAGATCAGCTCCCCAGCTCTGAAAAGATTATTTTGGGAATTTTATTTTTTTTAATCCTGGACAATGTTTAAAATTAAAGTGCTTTGAGCAATATTATTAACAAGATCACTACAGAGATACCAGAGTGGGAAATACTGGGAGAACTGTGTGCAATACTGTGTTGTGTTAGTGTCTGCCTAACACCAGTGATGACTCAATTTATAGAGGCAAAATTACTCATCCCATAGCAATATGTTTGGCACAAGAACAAGGAATTCACACTTCTGTAACCAAATGCACTAGTGAGCAGCATAGGTATTGGGAAAGCTCGTCTGAGTGATTTTTGCTTGGCTTCACTTTGGCACCCATCTCCAGCTCCTGCTGTGCCTCTATTAAATGGAGCAAAAAATCAAACTGTTTCATACCGATTTCAAAGGAGGTGAGTTTTCACAGCTCCCCGGTCATTTCTAACAAGCTGTGTCTACAGCAAGTTCCTTTTGGATCTGACACAGCTGGTGTCAGCTATTCTACTAAAAACTAGTAGCCTATGACTGACAATGCATAAAATTAAAAATTACTCTTTTATTTTTTTTCCTTGGTTTTCCTTGCTTGATGCAAAGCCAACTGTACGCCCCTTTGTTCTTTGCAAGAATGGAGATTAATCATTTTTATAATGAAAGGCAGGCTTGAATGACCTCTCTCTGAGATGAGCAAAGGTGACTGCAGAGGGGGCTGCAGGAGTGGTGGGCAAGTGGTCTGGGTGTTTTTCCCCTTGCTATTTGCTTTTATATTATGAAGGACATATTTGGGACTGTGCATGGCAAATCTCAGGCTGAAATCAGTGTTTTCACCTACTGATTATCAAATTGCCTCTGCTGAGGATCAGCATTCAGCACTGCCACCAGGCATTTTTGCAACATATTAATTAATCTGGAGATACAATCAATACACCTGGTGATCCTGGCAGTACTGCAGTGCCATGCTTTGGGCCATCTCATTCTGAATGCAGCCTGATATTTCATGCCAACACACCAAGAACCCAGACCTGCTTCAGTGCGGATAGATAATGCAGGATGCGGTAGAGCTTGTTGTGGCCAAGACAACTCCTTGTGGAACCTCAGAAGGCCTTTTGTAAATGTGGTCTGCAGCTCCTGCCAGCTTTCTTCCTGCTGCCTGGTTGGCCTTAGCTGTTCCCCAAGGGCAAATAATCCAGCACTAGCTTGTCAGTGAGCAGCTGAAGGTGTTTTCTGTATTTGTCATGTCTGTGCATTACTTGAGGTCATAGAATGCTGTAGGTCGGAAGGGACTTTAGAGAGCATCTAATTCCAATCCCCCAGCCATAGGCAGGGACATCTTCCACTAGAACCAGGTTGCTCCAAGCCCTGTCCAGCTTGGCCTTGAACACTTACAGGAATGGAGCAGCCACAGCTTCTCTGGGCAACTCTGCCAGGGCCTCACCACCCTCACAGGGAAGAATTTCTTCCTAATATTTAATCCAAAATGACTCTTTTTTAGTTTAAAACAATTTCCCCTTTTCTTATCACTATATGCCCATATTAAAAATCTGCTCTCCCTCTATTATGAGCCCCTTTTTGTCCCTGGAAGCTCTAAGCTCTCCCTGAAGCCTTCTCTTCTCCAGGCTGAACATCTCCAGTTCTCCCAGCCTATCTCCAGAGCAGAGGTGCTCCTGCCCTTGGACCATCTCTGTGTCCCTACTCTGGATCTGCTCCAACATGTCCATGTCACTCTTATGCTGGAGACCCCAGAGCTGGATGCAAAACTCCAGGTAGGTTCTCATGAGGGCAGAGTAAAGGGAAAGGTTCACTTTCTTTGACCTTCTGACCCACCTCTCTTTTGGTGCAACTCAAACCTATCAGTGCACCATTCGCAGAGTCACTGCAATACTGGGGCAATGCATGCAAGCAGAGAGAGCAAGCTCCAGGTCCAGCTCCCATACCCCAAAGTCTGTTTAATATAAAATCCTCTCATTAAGGGCATATCAGATATTAAACTTTTAAGATCAGATACTATACTTGGCCAACACCAGCAGACCAAATCTGTCCTTTCTTTTTGCATGATTCCTTCAAAGGGTGGATAGATGCACGTAGATGACCCAGCTGGTGACAATACTTACCATTGTCTCATTATTTCTTAGCCTTGAGCTTGTGAAAGGAAAAAGCTGCAGTAAAGCCACTTCAGTTCTCCTTCTGCTCATCTTTGAGACTTTTCATACAACGTCAAGCTCTGTCCCTTGCTGGGACAGAACCAATTCATGGGAAATTTTGGATGCAACCCAAGCAACGTTTTTGCCTTTCTTGTCCCAGACTAAGATGCTTCCATGACAGCAACATCAGCTGCCTGAAACCAACCTCCCACCTCCAACAACCAGCAATACATACAGAAGCAAGTCCCTAGTGGCAACAACATTTAAAGACTCCATCAGAACTATAAAGTACTGCATTATCAGCTGCGAGGCACATGTCATCACTCAAGGTTTGCAGTAGGGTAATCGAGATCCAGGCTTAGAGGCACATCTTTCACATTGTGTGTGTCAATGACCTTGAGAAATGTTAAGTTTTTAACAGCAGGTAGCAGCTATTGGAAGTTTTTCTGTTAACATGGAAAATAAAAAAGGTACATTGCTCTGAAATGGACTGCCTCCATTCACATACTGGCTGCGTATATCCATATTCTGCAGTCCCAATTCCTTCTCATACAGTTGTATTTCCATTTGGCTTAGTTCGCCAGTGTAAATCAGCCAGAGTCTGGCACAGTGATGGTGTCAGGTATCAGCCAGGTGCTTGGTTTAAGCCCAGCTCCTCAAAGTTTACCATAAATAAAGACAGAGGGAAGCAGCAGGTGGGTGTCATTTCTTCCCCAGACCCTTGGCAGCTACCTGGGACTCTTATGAGAGGGTCTTCAAATAGTGCTGGAAAGACCTTCCATATAACTACAATAATTTAAATAAGTAACTAGCCCTGGAAGATGTCAGAAGACACACAATCAAGATAGCAATGCTCAAAGGTAATCTAAAACACAATTAAAATGCTTTAGAGGTTTTGTGTTTTGGTTCTCATTTTGTTCTGTGCCAGTTTGGGATTGGATGGGAGGCTTATTCCATAGGGAAAACCCAGAGTATGACTCAAGTCTGGGAGGTCAGAAGGCATATGATGAGTTTTTCTTTTCTGCTCACTCTTTCTTCTTCACACTGTTTTTTTCACTAAGAAATAAAAGAGCCTGAGGAAGAACACCTCTTTTCTTCACCATGAAGCTATCATGCTTTCCATTTCCCACCAGTGATAAACTCTTTGTTTTTTCCCCAATGGAAATTAGAAGACAAAAACTCAGAATAGTTGAATAGAAGCACACAAAAAAGATTTGATTTTCTTTTTCCATTGAAAAGATGTTTTTAATCCCCCCCAAAGGTCCGATAACTATTTTACCACCCTCTTTGCAATTAACTAATTTTTTCTTTGAGTTAGTCAACACACTTTGTTCAACTCTGAGCATTTCCTAGCAGAGTATAACCACCACAGTTTTGTTGCTCCTGTTCCAAACCTATAAAAGACCTGGTGTGATGGAAATCTTACCTGCTAATCAGTAGCAGATTGGTATGTAAGGAAAGTTATCCCCACCACAAACCTAGCCTATCAGAAGCTGCCCTTACAGCAGAGCTGGGTATGAATATTTCTGTCCTGCTTGTGCCTCAAATGAGGTAGCAGATATGGAGAACCTCTGTGGTTCATGACCACAGAGATGAGCCTGCAAGGTTATCTGACTGATCATGTCTGGGTGTCATATGCATGGTCTCTGCCCCATCACCCTGTCCATCCTCTCCAGAAGTGCATGGTTTAGAAGAAGACATGTGCCTTCTTCTATGCATTGAGCACCAATAGCGTTGTAGCTCTTCTTCACCCAGGATCATCATTTAACAGTACCTCAATTGACCCAGTAGCCCATCAGTACTCCCCTGACTGCTCCTGGGGACAACCACCAGGGATGCGCTGCAGGAAAAGGGAGCAATGCTGTTTCCATAGAATCAGCAAATGGTTTGGTGACAAAGAGATCTTCAAGAGCATCTTGTTCTAACTGCCCTGCCATGGGAGGGGATACCTTTCACCACCCTAGGTTGCTCCAAGCCACATCCAGCCTAGCCTTGAACGCTTTCAGGGATGGGACAGCCACAGCTTCTCTGGGAAACCTGTGGCAGGGCCTCACCACCCTCACAGCCAGGAATTTCTTCCCAATATCTAACTCTGACCTTTGGCATTGGGAAGCCATTCTTCCTTGTCCTCTCCCTCCAGGCCCTCATCCAAAGTCCCTCTCCAGCTGTCATGGAGCCCTCTTTAGGCACTGACAGGAACTCTCTTCTCCAGGCTGACCAGCCCCAGCTCTCCCAGTGTCTTAGTGTCATTCCAGTGTCATTCCACTACAGGGGTAAGGGAAGGCTGCTGGTGACAGTGATTTTCTGACCTATCAGAAAGTGGATTTCCCACCAAACAACACTGTGATCCTGTGGTAATTTTTGGATACAGATATGGAGGTTGATAATCTTTAATTTGAGCCATGGGACTGACACAGACATCACAACATCCTGCAGAGGGTAATTTATTTGAAGAGAGAAGTATATTGTGGAGCAAGGAATGGGGCAGAAGATGACACTTGCCTGGCATTCACAGGCAAGGATAGGTGCAGGAAAGTTAAAGAGGCTAAACTGATTTCCAAGCAGTAGCTGAGGGATAGAAGAACTGAATAGCCATAAGATGATGGCTTTGCCAGCCATAGGTTTGTATTGATAACTCTTCTGCAGCTGAACATTCTGGTGTTATATGTGCTTGACACAGACTTAAAAGTTATTGGTGAAACCCACTTAACTCCTCTCTTTATTTCAGCCTTTTCTTTGTTGCACTTCAATAATTTTTTGCCTTGCTCTGTTTATTCAGCCAGCTTCAGTTTTGGATACTTTTTCTCTGTTTCTTGCCACATATATGTCCCTGTTCAAATGTGAGGACTGACCATTTAGGAGACTATCAGCCTCAAGAAAAAAATCAACATACTATAATAATATGCCATGACCCTGGCATGTTCTCACCATGGCATTGCACATTTATGCAGATAACAAGAGCATCAGGAAATAAAATAATTAGCTTTTACTATACAAAAAAAAAGAGAGATTTTCAAGGGAGGTGAATCTTCAGTCTCCAATACAAATCTGATGTAAAATTCCAATTGCCTTTTTTATTCTTTTCTTTTTCATGTGTCATGTTTTTTCTCTGAGGGAGGTGGAAGGATTTCTGAACAGAGAGACCAAAAATTAAAATACTTTCGCTTTCCTTTCATAAGAGGAAAAACTCAGAACAGTTGAATACAAACAGAGTAGATTTTCTTTTTCCATTGAAAAGACATTTTTAATCCCTCCAAAATGTCTGATGAGGCAATATTTGTCCATGTCTGGTCTGGGAGTTTAAGTCAATATTTGCTGGAAGTTAGAAAGAGATTCCTACTATTGATCCACATTTGCTTATTCTGGGTTTTTTGCAGTTTTTCCAACAGATCTGTTCTTTGCCAGAGTCAGAACAGGACATGGGATTTCTCAAGGCTCTGATCCATTCCCGGTAGGCCCCTCTCACTTTAGCTCAGTTTGCATGGCTCAGTCAGGAGGTCAAAACAGGGTCCTGCTGGGGTAGGGTGGACTGAAATGTGAAGGAAGGCTCTGGATGTGCCCAGCTGAGAGCAGAGCTCAGTCCACACAGCTTTTGGGTGGAGGGTAAAATGTCCCCACTTCAAAGCACCTGTCTGGACCTGATGACTAGACTGGGCACTGAATTACCCATCTGCATTCTCCCAGGTCCACAAACCTCGTGTCAAGACAATAATTTATAAACACTTGCCAGGAAGGAGTTCAACATTTCTAATGCTCTCATCCGTGGATTATTTCTTTCATCTTCCACATCTTTTGGCATCACTCTCTTCCATCCTGTTGATGCTTAGAGGCTCCAGAGCACAAACACAAGTACAACTGTAAGAGTTAGAAAAGAAACAGAATGAGTCCATTTTGCTGATCTTCATGCAGAGGACAGGCTTGAGATATCTGCCTTGAAAATCTTTTGAGAAAAATATCCACCACCTATGCCCTGGTTTAATACTCTTCATCTGGATAAAATAAAGTCCTGTCTCTTTCTCAAAAAACAGAAAGCATTCAGCACTTAGCAGAAAGTCCAAATTAATTTATCTGTGAGGAAATGATATGTCTTACATGTATGACCAATTTATATACCAGAGTTTGTGTGCTCATTGGAATGTGCTTAGGTGTGTGCTGCGGCTCCTTCCTGTGTTTGCACAGGAGTATGTGAATATGGATAGACACACATTAAAACACCTTGGGAGCTGGTTTATCTCCTCTGACCAGACCAAGATAAAGCCCTGCTTTCAGCATCCCCTTGCCCTGTGGTAGTGAAATACACAGTTTAACCTAGTGACCTGGAGAAGATCTTAGATTTGGGGATCTTGATACAAAACAGCTCTATCTGGCATGAGTAGGCGCAGGTGAATATAGCACAGAAATCAGGGAGCTCCTCAGATTGGGAACAAATATCAGTATTCACACATGATGAGTCCCTGGCTGCATTCAGTACGACTCAGTGACATCCAAATCCAACTAAGTGCCTTCTTTGGTACAAAGAATTTACCACTGTAAATTTTGATTGATTTAGGCTGTGACGCTCTGGAATAATTCAGAATACCCAAATGATGATCTTTTTGGTGCCTCTCAACATCACCCATATAAAGAAAGACTTGTCCCCTTTGAGATTTCAAAGAAGGAGGATGAACCCTATTGGCAAAGGTACTGGGCTGAGACAGAAATGAGGGGAAGTATAAACAAAGATATGTGTGAAGAAAGGTATCTGGGAGTTCAGGTGAAGGGGGTGAGCTAGAGCACCTCATCTGAGGATTCACCTTGGAGTATGTCCAATTTGGTAAACAATCTGGAACCTCCTTCATTGTTGTCACTGTCTTAAAGCATATCTTGAATCTGGCTTCAATGACTGCTCTTGGTGATAACCTTTAGGGTTTGCACATGGGATGACTGACACTGGGATGTGAGGGGCTAGTAGTGCACACCTGGTCCTACAGCAGAGTCACACTCAGAGGACTGAGGAAATCTTAGTGGGGCAATGCCTGGCACAGAAAGAATTGGGAGCAGAGGTAGGAAGAGAAAGAAATCCATGCTGTATTTGCTGCAGCTCAGGCAGATTTTTTAGTTGTTATCTCAAAACCTTCACTGCGTTCAATTTCTTTATAAAAAAGAGAATTGTAGCATTTATTTATGCAACAGATTTTCACAACTCACATTACAAAATTATGGGGTCATCTGATTGTCAAGATTGCTTTTCACATTTGGCTTTCCTGTCTCTTCAACTTTAGGGATAGCCAAGGAAATTCCTACTACAAATCAATGCACAAGGTGTAATATCCTTCCTGCTGTTGTGGGTCTCATATATGCACCATCAACACTTACCCCAGGAAAAAAAAAAGACTGAGAAAGATGCAGAAAGATTTTAACGAGGACTATAAAACTGGGGGGATCTCACCATCCCAAAAAGAAAGGGATGACTGTGACCCACTTGTCTATGGTGACACCAGCAAGTTGTGAAGTGCTTTAAAGGACATGCTTCTCAGCCAACTCCAACACAAGGTTCAAACCTTCAGCCAGAGTAAATGTATGTGACTCCACGGCATGGGAGGCATTGAGAAATATAAAGCATCTGGGGTCTAGGCTCACGTCTCCCAGGAGTGAGAGCTGGAAAAGACCTGTGAGAATTTTGATCCATTCATCTTGCTGAGGCAGAATTGCTACTCACGGTGTATTTTCTATTGGCCTTATTTTAAAAGCAAGGGGTTGTTCCCCAAGGTGCTTTTGGGGGGTTCTTTACAGCTTGTCTTGTCAAAGCTTTTGAAACAGATGAACATAGTAAAGTCAATGACTGGGAAACCAATCAAGCTGCATATGTGTGGAAACATGAAAATGGACCCACCATGAATGATTCTTTCAGAGACCAAATCCCATTGCCTCCCCATATCTATGCTGGGCTTGAAACTAGTAATTTTCTTTAATTTTTTTTGTGCATGGTCCAATTGTCCTGTGTCTCCTTCTGTTTCTTCCTGTTATAGCTTGTCATTGAGTGCTCCAAGGTCCAGGCTCCAGAAGGGAAGACAGACTTTATTGGTTTTTAAGCATTATAAAGACATGAACATGGTTCCACTCAGCACTGTTAACCCTGCTGAGCAGATGCAGTGGTGACCATGAAAAGGCTCTGCAATTGGTGAGGAAAGAAGCCTTCTTTTCTTCTCTGCATGAAAATCTGCAATGCAGATCTATGGCATTCATGCCAAAATCTGTGCCAGGCTGTGTTGGCTTTGGACAGTAGGGATTTCAGCCTTCAGTCCTTGTTGTCAGTGCTGCATTAGACCCCAGAAGCTGGATCCAGGTCATATTGGGGTGGAGGACTGGGGACTTGTGGTGGTTCACATTGACTGAAAGAAGACATATGGTGATGCCAACCAAAAAAAACCCCACACCCCCCCCGCCCCAAAAAACAAAAAAACCCAACCCCCAAAACAAACAAACAACTTCCCTCTCCCTTCCCCCTCCCCTTCTCCACCCCCAAATTGTCTTAGGAGGTTGGCAAATGAAAGCAGGATAGGGAAAAAATTACCATCCTGTGAGTTCAGTAAGGAATGTAATGTAAAACCAGGGGGATTTGAAAGGACTCTGGGTTTGGCTTCATCATATTAACCAATAGCTACTTTTGGCCTCCTGTAGCCTCCTTGACTGCATAATCACCCAAATGGGTTTTTTGTCATGCACAAATGTCACTTTGTTCATCAGTCAAAGGCAACTTTCTGTTGTACAGAGCACAGCAAATCGGGAGAGAAGATCAAAATAAGAAATAAAGAACAGGACAGCAAGAATGGGAGGAGGTGAAATGTATGTCCCCCTGAAAATACTCTGAAGGACCGGTCTAAAGCCAACTTTTCAAAGGACCACGTGAGCTGGCAGTCTGCACTGGGGCTGCTTTTCCAAGGTTAAAATGAAACTTTTGAAACCATCAGAAGACAAGCCTTGAGTTTATGCCAAAATAGTTATGGAAAATTGTGGCATAACTGTTCCTAAAATACCGATTTTTTTTTTTTCAAAATAAGTTGGATGGATCATTTAGAGAAGCAGACACATTTTTAGGTACTTGTCACCTCTTGAAAGACTGAATTTTTTGCAATCTGGTTTTCTTTTGAAGGCTTGCATAGGAAGGTTATAAACAAAAGCGTAATTCCAGATCAATGAGTTTCTGCTCCTCTTGTGAATGTATTACTTCGTGTGTCCTCTACTCGTGTGGATATATGACTGTTTTTTTAATGTTGCTTTAGATCCAGTTTATGCTGAAATTGTGTGAGTGTGTCTGAAAAGATCTTTTGAGGGCAGAAGACCTGGGGATAAAGGCCCTTCCTGCAGGAACAGCAAACAGTTATGCTGGTGATTGAAAGCACAGCACATGGGTACACTCAGTTTTGGGATCTCCACTGCATCACTAAGTGCTGATTGGTGCAAAGTTGGCGTGATTCAAAGCTGAAGCCTTGGCTGCTGCCAGGGACCACAGCAGGGTCCCTATGAAATCCAAAACTGGGTAATGAAAATTTTGGAAGCCACAAAATATTGCTCCTGTAGACCCAGCTGAGCCTGGACCCAAGCTGATGGAGCTAGGACTGCATCCCACCAGAGCAGCCATGGCTTTCTAAGCCCCAGTGTGCAGGTACATGCAGGCGATGTACCAAATGTCCCCCTGCACCATGAATGTGCCAGATTGTTCAATCTGTGCTTGGTGTCTGTCCTGGTTTAGGGCAAATTGTGGGAGGAAATGAGTGAGATTCCTTTGAAAATAACAAACCCAAACGACCCCTCCCCCACAACTGGTCCGGAAGGAGACTTTCTTGGAGAAAAGTGGAAAAAAGCTATTTATTCAACAAAAGAAAGAAATATGAAACAATAAAACCTTTAGTTGAAGTGAGATGGCAAATTGAGAAGAGTCCTTGCCGTAGATTCAGTTCATCTTTCTCAGTTTTCATCAGTTCCTCCAGCACTGGAGAAGAATGCTGTCCCAGGCCGCAAAGCGGGGGTGGGGGGGAGAAAAATCTTTCAGTTCTCCTCTGTTTTTCAGTCTGGAGCAGTTTTAAACAGTCCCAAGGAAAAGGAAAAAAAAAAAAAAACAACCCATAATTCTCTGCCCTAGCTAGCTAAAATTAACTAAAAAAAAAGCAGCACATAACAGCTGGTTGGGGAGACCCTGACTAGGGTCTCTTACTTATTACTGATTTCTGTAGGAATTTCAAAATTTCTATCCTATCATCTTTCACAGTCTCAGGTCACCCAGATCCTCTTTGCTGCCATCACCTGCTCTGTGTTCCATCACCTCTCCAATTAATTTCTGTGCTGGGGAGACACCACCACATGGTAAGCCTGGGGTGGCATGTCCCCTAGGGCTTTCCTGGCACCTTCTGATGTTTAAATGTTTTCCTCTATTCCTTTTGCTTCCAGCTGAGGGATTACCTGATTTTCAGGACTTGGTTTTAATGGGGTATATGAAATAGCCAGGGAGTTGGTGTTTGTGGCTTGTGTGTTTTAGCAATCATACTTCCTCAAAGCATGAGGAAGCAGGCATGGTGGGATTTATATACAGCAGGGTCCTTGCTGTCTTCTCCAAACTGAGCCATTGTAATGGGTTAAAATTCAAAACCAGGCAGAAACACCAAAAATGTAGTGGTTATCACATTCACCAAATTTGTTTTGTGAAACGTAGTGTGGGGATCTAACTTTCATTTTTTAGTGGAATAGAATTTAAAAAAAGCAAGGCAAAGCAGGCTGAACTTAAAAATAGAAACAGTTAGATTTATTAACAT
>WBMY01012119.1:146266-193211 GCA_013397315.1 Donacobius atricapilla
GTCTCAAGGGGTGTACACTTTTTACCTGATTGGCCAACTTGGCTGTCAGTTCCAAAACGGATCAACAATTGGTTTTTCTACCATTTATGCCAAACTAATACAGCCATACAAAGTGTTACTCCCTTCCAGCTTTATTATACCTTTACTAACCTTGACTGCTTGTTTTTCTCTCCTTCTCCTTCTCCTTCTCCTTCTCCTTCTCCTTCTCCTTCCCCTTAACTGAGACAAAACTTCAGATCCTAATGGCCTGGGAACAAAAAGGATTTAAGTTTTACGCTTCATCCCAGGCATCTAAATAAAATCCCAAAACTAAACAGCTCTTCTCCCGTACTTCATCTGCCTTCTCTTAGGGGACCTCTAGGTTTGTATGATTAAGCCTCGCACTATTTCTTCTAGCTGAGGTGTCACACACATCCTGTGAGTTTTCTCTAGCCTGAAAGTGGTGATTGAAGATGAAAATCAGCGCATTCACAAGCTTGAGGTTTTTTATTTAACCCTCTCTGGCATCTCCTCTTTCAGGTGCTCAGTGTGGGTCAGCAGTCCAGACCCAGGCAAGGACTCTGGCTAGACTGGATGATATGAAGATTTCCATCTCTCTCCACTGAAAAATGGGTTATGGTGAGTTTGCTTACAGAGCAGCTCTAGGATTCAGTAACTTGAACTAATATGTGTCCTACCTGCTCTTCGCTTTCACACTCCCTCTGCTTCTATATTTTTCATGAGCTCTTGATATTTTTACTCTTCTCTCTGTTGCAGAGATGAGTCTGTAATCCACAGCCCGCACACTTGCAGCTAATGGGACCAATTTCCAGGTGTCCCACAGCAAAAGTGGGGTAGGACCTTTAGGAACTGCATTCATAGACCACCCCTGGCCCAGAGCCCTCAGCACATGGGCCTTGTAAAGTGTGTTGAACATTTCCAGGGGCTCATAAACACCAGTCTGTGGCTGCCACAGAAGCTGCAATGAGAAATATTTCTCCCCTCCCGCTGCCTTCCATTCCATGTTGATACCTGACTGACAAACCAGCAATACATAAGGATATATATTTAATCTACAAATTCTCTTAATCACCTTGGTTAATGGATTGTCTCATCTTGCACTTTTCCTTTCCTTTTTCAAAGAGTGTTGAGTTCTGCTTTTCCTCCACTGTTCATATATTGTTTTTTTTGCCAAGAAGGCTCAAAAATGCCTCTTCCAGGCTTCATGGATAATTGTCTCATCAAGGCCCTAAGGAGGACAGGGAGAAAGAAGAGGAAACCTAGCGCATTTTGGCTACTATAAACAGCTCCATCAAGATCCAGTCTTCAAAGACCCACTATGGTCTCACCCAGAACCTGAAGACCTAATGTGGTCTCCTCAAACTGTCTCTGCAGTCAGAAGGCTTCTCCTGTAGCTGGAAGCACAGCCTCAGCACTGCAGATACATACCTTTACCAACAGACATTATTTTTGGATATTCCAACAGATGTGCTAGAAAGCTCAGCTTATGTGTGAGCTCCACCATTCTGCCATCAAATCCATCCATGGGGGCTCTGCTTCACCTTTCATTTCCCTGGGCTGAAATATCTATTCACCTCCTTCTGTCTTTATGCCACAGAGGAAGAGTAGAAGGATGGGGGTCAGAGAAATACTTTATGTGCAGTGTAACCAGTACAGTTTTAATGGGGAATGTGAAAAGGGTTCTTGATATCCTCTTGGCATTGATCTAGATAAGATGAGGGTTACTGCCAGCTCCTGAGAGCCTTTTGTCTTTTCTGGAGGATACATAGCAATGTTGATGGGTCCAGCACTGCAAAGAAGAGGTTAGGCCCCTTGCAGGGGCTTTTGGTGCTGGAATAAACCCCAGCAAATACTTAGACGTTGCAGTTCCAAGATTTTCTAACTGTATTCAGAAGGGATGAGGACGTGACCTGAGGTGCACTAGGAGCAGGGAGAGGAGCAGTGTTCTCGTGTCAACATGCATAAGGAAGGTGTCCTGCATGATTCACAAAGCAGCTGGGGAGGGTGCTCTGTACCCGTGACCTGCTATACTCTAATCTTTCTGTGTGTTTGCAGTCATGTTGGCTGCAATATTTATGCGACACAGATGGATGCCTGGAATCTAAGTTACTCCAGAAGCAGGAGGCCACAAGCCACAGATTGGCATGGGGGGAGGGGTACATACTTGCAGCACTGAAGTCCCCACAGAGAGAGGGACAGGCTGCCAGCTGCCATTGCAGCGTCTTTGCTGCTAGGAGCCCTGTATAATTTGAATGCAAATTCCCTGCAGATGAGGTGACACTTTGCTTATGAAAGAACTACTTGAGCATGCAGAGACAGGAGCCTGGCCCACCCAGCTTAGTGGGAGCTGCAGGATGTAGCCAAGGGCAGCCTGTTTGCAGAAGGGAGCATTGCTGGCCTCTCCTTCAAAAGGATTCCACTGGCTCCAGTCTTCTCTTAATACCTACTCTGAGCTCTAAAGAAGTTAAAACTCTGGGCACATTCTGACACATGGAGCAAAGCAAGCTCCCAATTCCCAAGAGCAAAGGGGTGCTCAGACAGTGTGGGTTTGCTTGGTTTCAAGGATGTGTGCCTGGATCACACCCAAGTGAGACAAAACCAACTATGCAAAGTGCATTGGGATAGAAATGAAAGCAGAAGTGAATCATGGCTTTCCCTGCAGTGTATGGTCTGAAGTGTCCCTCAAACTAGTTTGCAATGAGCAGCACAGTCCGTGAAGCCCCCTGCCAGCCCAAATATTTGGTGACTTCTCCCAAGCTATTCCACTGACATATTGTCAGCTGGTTTGGACAAAAGGCTCTCTGAAATTTTAACACAAAAAAATCAGCAGTTCTTGACCTTTCTGTTGAGAGTTTCAGCTGAAAATATGCTGCTACTGTAAAGGAGAAGACTCAAAGAATTTTATATTCTCATCCCTCAGTATGAACTGCATAGAACTAAGATGCGAGTTTTTAATGCCACAGGAGAGATTGAGCGTAGAGTGCTGGACAATGTGGAACTGCAGAGCTAAGCAGCTGGAACTGAATCTGCAGCACTGTTTGGGAGGCTCACTGTACCCTTAGACTTCATTGCTTTCCCTCTAGAGACATTGATGAAGAATTAGGAAGCCACAAGACCCAGCCCAACTCATTTCAGACATGCCATGCAGCAAAAATACAGTTCACGGGCTCTTAGTATCCTGCTGTAGCCATCGCCTGATGGTGCATACCATTGCCACCAAGGCCAGTGGCACTGTGAGTCTCTCACACTAGGAGGGCTGCTTATGGGAATGGCACCAGTGGGAGGCAGAAATGCCCTATAGACATGACAAGGCTGATTTTAAGTCATTGCAGGTGTCCCTGAATGGGTGGAAGTTGTGCAGTCCACAGCACTGCACAGCTGAGCCTGCACCACTTGGCCATCACTTTTGATATAGGCAAAGTTTTCCGCTATATGTCAAATTAATTGTATGTGTCATATCTCCTGTTTCACACCCCTTTTGGACCAAGCCCCAAGGACTTGGAGTGAGTTCCTTAAATAGTGGAGGGCAAACCAGGGGAGGGAACAACCATCCACCAATTGGGGAAAAGATGGGAGTCAACAATGGGGATAACATACAGACATGAAAATCAACCAGGAGATTGAGGGGGAGGGATCCCTGGCCCTTGCCCAATCACTCAACGGTTTCCCACAGAACTTTCTAGAAGAAAGGGAAGGGAAAGGGAACTGGGTGATTGACAAGGAGCCAGGGAGGGGAAAAGGGATTGACATGGACATTTCTGGAAGGGTCAGGAGGAGTGGGAGGTTCAGGGGAGGACTGACAATATGTCAGGGAAAGTTCTAGAAGGGTCTGGAGGATGTAAAACTTGCAAACAACTGCAGTAAGAGGAAAGGAACTAGGAAAATCAACATAATACAACACAACAGATGATCATAAAACAAACAGCCTGTTCTATTGTTCAGAACTTCCTTTTATGGGGGTTTGAATTTCCTGGGTTTAGACAGTTCATTGGTCTTAACACTGCCCAGCTCCTTGAGCAGTGATAAGTTTGCAGTCTAGATTGATCATGATTGGGTGAGGTTCTTGTTTGAATTCAAATCTATCCTATCATTGTTCACCCAAGGACTGGTTTTACTTCTTTTCTAGAACAAACCAGGCTAGCTGAATTGATTTTATGTTATGGCCAGATTTATCTTGTCCAGCTACAGAGCAGCTCTGCTGTGACAAGCTCTGTGCTTTGCTTTCAATATCTTGTCAGCTTTTCAGCTATGAGGGGTATGTGAAAGGCATAAATCAGGAATCCTCCAATGTTACCAAGTCAAGTTCCCTTCTGTCTCCACTGAAAAGAATAAGCTCATGTGATTCAGATGAAACCTGTTTTTAAAGATCGTGCAGATGACTTTGTTGTATCTTACAGAAGCCCTGAAGTAGGAGATTTTGTAAGTAGAAAGCAGTAGGAGCTGAAAATGGAAATTTTTTGACTATGTTGGTCAGAGGGGGAAGGCTGCCTGCACAGCTGATAAATGTGCCATCTGTAAGGGTGTAGATTGTGGCTCTAAGGTGTGACTGTAGAAAGCCTGTGACACTTGTGAATACATTGCCAGTTATCCTTTCCAAAGGGCAAATCAGTTAATGGTTATGGGAAGAGCTGTTTCCCTCTGCTATGGCTGTGCTCCCTGGGTTTTCTTTGCCTGGTGGTCTTGTGGTGAAGAAACAACCTCATGTCTGGGGACACTTCTCTAGATTAATTCCACTGTTTATGCTTGAATGTGATCTTCAATGTATGACTAGTATGTGATGAGAGGAGGAGGAGTGCAGGAGTTCCCGCATCTTGCAGGAAGAAAGGTGAATTGCTATTCTCTGTCCCAGACCCTGGGTGTTGGACCTGGGCATCAAAATCTGCACGTAAGGGATTCACCAAGACCTCCATTCCCAGAGACTGTGTCTGCGCTAGGTGTTTAGGTAGCAAAACTGCAAGCGCTGAATAGGAAAAAAGTTGGTGATCATCCAGATAAGCCAGTTTACTGGCAGACCTGGATGGCTGGGGGAGAGCAGCTGTGGTTGATCTGGAAGAGCATATTCTTCCACCATAACACCTACTGGAAGAGGCTGTCCCATGTCTGGGATTGTGTAGTATAATCACCATGCTGATGAAATGCTTCTAGGGTAGAAAAATGTCAGCTTACACACATGGAAATGCATCCACATTGAGAGTGATGACTGTTATCAAAGACAAAGCTTGACTGACTTCACCTGTCAGCAACGGGTCTGGAATCCCAAACTGTAGGCTGCATTCTGTCCCCTCACTCATCCTAGAGCAAATCTCCCCATGCAAGGCATGTAGGATGGATCATCTGCTCTTTGCTGATGTCTTTGTCCAGTCTGCAGCAACTTCTGTTGTTTCCCTGCTTGTTCTGCAAACCTCTGCAATAACACCTGCTTTCCCCCTAACTTTACACTATCTCTGGGATTAGCAACAGCGGGAAAGATAATTAAAATCTCTTTTGCCCATCTCCACCTTCCCAGGTCAGTAATGAGTAGGCTGTTTAAGCCCTAGGTTCATCCTTCAGGGTCTCCCAACCTCAAGGAAGGGGAGCACAAGCAGACAGCATTGCAGGGGGGAAAAGCTGATGTAAGACATTTTTTCTTAAATGGAAAGACAAGATGTGCCCCTCTTTTGCATCCCACCCTCAAGTACAGCCTGAGTCAGTGTTTGAGAGGACACTGGGTATAAATCATTGTGGAATCTATCTGAGCTGGTCCAGGGAGGAGTTTCTGGTCTGCAGAGACTGGTAAGCAGTGCCATAATTTCCATCAGCTCTGTGGAGCTACAATTCATCAGGCACCTTCATGGGATAGTGGTGCACTTCTTTGCAAGACAAAGCTGAAGGGAATATCTCAGCTGCAATAGTAAACCATATAAGTTATTTTGCATAGTTCTTTATGATCTATATCTAATGCAAATGCTGACTGCCTCCAGGGTAATAAAACATCACCCCCAGAGGAAATAATAAGTACCTTACCTGTAACAATTGCCTTAACAATTTCCTGTAGCATTGTTACAGCTTAATATTTAAGGAACTGTATAGTAGGTGTGCATTTTATAAACCAGATTCTTAACACTGATATAAGACCTTTCTAAATGTTAATCGGTCGATACTCAGCACTAGAAAAAGGCTTAATTGAATGGCAAATAATGCGAATTATCTTTATACCTCTGAGGATGGCCACAGAGGTCATAATTGTTTTTAGCAAAGGGGCTGGAACTCAAGCAGTTTATTCTCATACCACAAGATATAATCGCAGTCATGGGTTTGGTATGTGTAGGTAGGCACATATGCACCTATATTTAATATAACTATCATGGAAAGAGGTTGAGTGCATTATGATGTGCAGATGTGGGTCTGACAGGAATTAACAAGTTTTAGGGAATGGATAATCTCCAGACATGCATATATGTTCATATGTACATGATGTTGGAGATAAACCTTATTATTTCCCACATCTCACTAGGAATGTAGAAACTGCACTTCATAACCGGGTTTGTAAAATTCAGGAGAAAACATGGACTTTCACTTGCATCAGAGGCTTGGAGGCAATGTCAGAGCCATGACTGCAGTGGAAACACAGAAGCAAACCTGAAAATAAATAATTGCAGCTGATTGTGTCAAATTAATTTCATGTGCAGTTGTCTTGAAAACAAGCAAGAACAGGTCAGAGCCATTCTGCCTGTAACAGATGTTGAGATTTCTTAAGTAGTGGTCAAATCTCTTTGCTGATTGGTGGTCTTAGCCTATTGCTTGTGGGACAGGTGCCGGTCAAAATCTTCTCACTCATGGCTGGGGGGGAAAGGAAAAAGCAGTGGAGGAAGTCAAAGCCTAACAGTGTCTGATCACTTTCCCTTGCTCTGGATTGCTCATTTTTGGAACAGCAGAGCAGTTCTGGAAAAGGGGAGGCAACATCTAACCAACATGACATTGTTCAAGCTGGTTGAAAACCAGATATAGATGACCCTCATGGCTCTACATTTCGTTTTTTAGAGCAGGTCTTGATGAAAAAGGGTTTGGAAGAGCAGATTTTATCCTTGTGGTAAACAGGTTAAATAAATAATAAATTCCTGGAGAAAATGCTTTACTAATTAAGGCCCAATTGGAAATTATTGGTTTACACTGAAAAGAACTACTCCAAAAAAAAAAAGCTGGACTGCTCTACAATCCCTCACATGAGTAAGCACAGCAAAAACAGTTTAGCCTGGAAGAAGCTAAAATGCACACAGATAAAATTGTACTTTGAAAGCAGTAACAAAGGACATGTAATTTCCATCTCAGTCAGTAACTTCATATGTTTTGCAGAGTTTCTCTAAAATGTATTGGAAATCATAATTCATTTTTACAATGCATGAAATTAAAACACTAAATTTCAGGATTTTTTGAGGGAAGGAAAACTCTGTAAACAACACTTGGGGGATCAAAAGAGGTTTTGACAAGGAGAGACTTCTGTTGACTTGGTGGCTTTGGATCAGCTGGAGATTGGCAACTAGATGGACAACAGTTAATAATGGTGTGTGTCAGATATGTGGGAGCTTGAGTAAGTTGGAGCAGATCAGAAGCTGACTGCAGTGTCTCAATATGGAGCTGGTTCTCAAGAAGCTGGGTGCTGGCTGGAGCCTTGCCGTGCTTGTGATGGCAGCATGGCAACAGCCATGGATGAGTCATGGAATCCTGTAATAAAATCACAGAATGGCTTGTGTAGGAAGCGATCTTCAAGAGTATCTAATTCCAACCTCTCTGCCATGGCAGAGACATCTTCTACTAGACCAGGTTGCCCTAAACCCTGTCCAGCCTGGCCTTGAACACTTTCAGGGATGGGGCAGCCACAGCTTCTCTGGACAACCCATGCCAGGGCATCACTGCTCTTGTAGACAAGAATTTCTTCCCAATACCCCATCTAACCCTGCCTCTGGCAGTGGGAAGCTAATCCCCCTTGTCCTGTCCCTCCAGGCCCTTGTCCAAAGTCTCGCTCCAGCTCTCCTGGAGCCCCTTTAGGCACTGACAGGGGCTCTAAGGTCTGCCTGGAGCCTTCTCCAGGCTGAACAGCTGCTTCTCTCCCAGCCTGTCTCCAGAGCAGAGGGGCTCCAGTTCTCAGAATATCTTCATGGCTTCCTCTGGATTTGCTCCAGCAGGCCCATGTCCCTCTTATGTTGGGGGGGGCAGGGGCTCTCTTTTTCTTCTGCTACTTAACTTCAGCAAATGCTGCTGTTCAGTCAGTGGGAGCTGAGTGCTGGTCTTTGGTGTCATGTTAGAGCTCCCTGGGCTGGACAGCTGCTCTTACAGAAACAAAATTCTGCTTAGGGAAAGGGGTTTTACCTGCTTTGTTTGGAAGTGCTGTCCCAGGAATCACCAGGCAAGAAGCTCTTTGTATCAGGCAGCTGATATGAAAAACTTACTAAAAGATGTGAATTTCTTTCAGTTTGGAAATCTTACCTCTAGTATGATCCAAAATGTGATACAGAACCACAGCAAAATACTTATAAATGGTCTATGTCCTGACAAGTCAAGACAAAAAAAGTGAGAAGGGAGGTAGGTGTTTAGGTGAAGGAGAGATCAGGGATTTGTGGATTAAAAGAAAAAGAGCATTTAAGGGTCAAAACCATTCCCAAACCTACATTTATCCAAAGAAAAGATCTGTTGCATTAAGGAGCTGTATATAATTTCTGGAGTTACTCATTTCCTTCATGTAGGAAGAGTTATTATCTCTGTGTTTCTGATCTTTTCTGTTATGCTGGAATATATTATGTGATTTTTATCTACGGCAGCATTTAATTTTTTCATGAACACTAGGAAAGTCACAGGTCAAAACCAAGGAGGTAACTTTGGTCACCTTGTCCAGAACACAGCAGCTTCAGATATTTGCTGGATTTATGAGCCATCTGTGGAGTTGGGCAATGTTGTCCCTGTCTGTACCTGCAAGAGATGTGTTTTGCTGAAAGATGTCAGTTGTAGGTGGGAGGCAATGAGTTGGACCAGGGCTGGGGACACTTGCAGCTTCAAGTATAGGATTTACTTCACCCCTTTGTAATTTAAACCACAAGTCGTTGCCTGCCTACAACAGTCACAGCCGTAAAGCCCTCTAACAACAACAACCAAGCAGCACACCTATCTATTAAATAGATGTCCTCCCTTTTGGTGCTGTTTAGACAAGAGACTACCTGTATCCTGTTTGGTGATCTCAGCCTTTCATTAGACAAGCTTCCTTTGACACTTCTTTTTCAAGATACCCATTCCTTTGTCTCTAATAAGGGTTTGGTGTACCCAGAATAGATCTCCTGAGTAGAAGAATTACATTCTTCAGCCTGCTGGTTGCTCTGTAGATGTGATCATCCTGTGCTGCATAGGCACAATGCTGGCTTGTGGGCACGTTGTAGTCCACTGGAACCCTTGAGTCTATTCAGCTGGCCCCAGCCTGGGCTGCTGTGTGGTGTTATTCCAACCCCAACATGAAATTTTACATTTCTCTCTGTTAAATCTCTTGAGGTCTGGAGGCTTCCTGGAAGGGCAGCCAGTCCCATTATCTAAGAACCGGTTGAGTTTAATGACAACATCCTCTGGCAACATTTGGTATCTCCTGTTTGATCAGCTGGTTTTCCCTCAAGGACTCCTTGCAGCTCTAAGATGTCATTCAACCTGCTGCAAGATCTAAAAGACTCTGTGGAGCTTTAATGTCTTTATGATTTATGGTTGGGATTGAGATTTGTCCCAACTGTGGCTCCATTTGTATAGACCTTTTGGGCTGATGGAGGACTATGCAAATGAAGTCTCTGACTTTTATTTAGACTCTGTGAAAATTGAGTTGTTCCCAAGTGACTTCGCATCTCACCCCAAGGTGAGGAAAATCCACAGTCATGGAGCGAGGATTCATGCAGATCAAGGGCTCACTTTGTAGATCTGAATCAAAGATTTTCAAAATGTTTTTTCCAGGGGCAAGTCATAGGTGGATGATCTTGCCTCATTCCATGAAAATGCTTGTGCTGGTCCTAGTCAAAGGCAGGTTTCTGGATGTGACACCCATGTTGGGTCAGGATGGCATTGCTGACCTTTGCCTAGGCTAATGCCTGTCCTGCTGAGCTGTGAACATCTCTTGGAGCAATTTGCCATTTGTCAGGAAGAAATGGGAGACAAAACTGCTCTATCTCATGCTGCAAGTGCAGGTGTGTCCCAGAGGTAGGGGGAACTGAATTAAATCTCCCCTATCCAAAGCCCTGAATCCCACTCCCTCCTTCATAATAAAGAGATTTACTCCTATCCTTTTCCAATAAAACTTGGAGTGTATATGTATGTTGTAGGATGAAGGAAAACATCCTTTTGAAACCTGAAAGCAGAGCAAGAGGTAAAACCTTAGGAGCTTGATTTGGGTAATTTGTAATTTCAACACTAGCTGTCTAATTTCAGTGATTTATTGCATTTTGAACCAAATGCTTTTGAGTTTGGGACTTCAAATAAAGCCCTGGTTTTCACTGTGCCTGTGCAAAGGGTACAGAAGACCACATGAAGAGCTGGTCCATAGGTCTGGATACAACCTCAAGCTGAGAAAGTCTGAAGGAAAGCTGGGGAAAGGGTCCCTGATTTCTAATACCCTTTTCCTCAACATGAGCTAATGTCAGAAGTGAGTTACTAGGACAGATGGCCCCTTTGATCTGCCCCAGAAAGGTCATTCCTGCGTTCCTATTCTCATCAGCGTTTGCTACAAATAACACTATATCCACAAAACTTAACAGCTGTAAAATGGAGACCTGGGAAATGCCAGTATAAAAAAATCCTTATTTTATAGTTTTATTTCTCATGATGAAGCTTACACTGATATAAGTATAATTCAGCTTCAGACTCAGCTTCCACATGGACTGTTTTAACCAGATCAGATAAAGACAGACTTTATTAGAAACTTCTATTTTCAGGAATGTGCTGCAAAAAGGAAAATGGAGTGCAGCAGCAATGTGTGTGGTCAGCATTTCCAAAGGAAACTATGTTTATTGATCATATAATGTGTGAGTATACTTGCATCCCTCTGCAGAGCTTTGAAATCCCTGGTCATTTGGTCCAGCTCTGGCAGAGCAAAAAAGGTCTCAGAGAGAGGAAGTTTGAAAACTCTGTGACAACTGATGGAAGCGAGAGAATCTACCATTTCCTGCAGCAAAGTTACTGTGTTGCTAAGCAGCAGGTAATCCCCATTAAAAAAAGTTATTTTGGATATACTGATGATGGGAAAACTTTCAGCCAGAGCTTAAGATTTATGAGACATGCAATAATACCAGCTTCCAAGCATGGGTTCTGTAGCTCATGCAACAGCTCCTTCTGTCAGGGCAGCAGTTTCAAGGAATGTGTTCCATCATGTCCATCTGCAGTTGCCTTTGAGTGAATGTGAGCCAGGCCCACGTTCTTGGTGATGGGGATGATTTGCAACACCAGGTAGCACTTGCTGCCAGTCCTGTCTTCTCTCCCTATTGCCCTGCAGCCTCTCTCAAACCAATTCTTTCCAGTTCAGGGAAGCTGCCTTGCCCCTGTCCTCCCTGCTCAGCTGTTTCAAGGCAGCTGCTGGGTTTGAAAGCTAGTCTTCCTTCTCTTTTTTGGAGACATTTGTTTTTTTAATTTCATGCCCAGGCACCCATCCCAGTAGTATCTCTCCTGTGCTCATGACATCCCATGGCAGTTCAGTTTCTTAATTACAGGGGTCAAGCTATTGGGTGGACTACTCAGGGCTGTCTTTGTAAGCACGAATGGAAGAGGGAGGGTAGCATTAACCTGCATCCATCTGTTGGGTCTTCTCTTGCCCCAGCCCAGCAGAACGATGCCTGCTGAAATGAAGGGAAGAATTATCCTGCAGAGCCAGGGCTGGGGACTTGCAGGGGCTGTCCCAACTTGGCAGGGAGGCTGGGTTGTTTCACAGGCAGAGCAGGACATCAGATGAACAGAAAGATAGTCTCAGCATCACAGAACACAGTTTACTAACTGAGGCCATGAAAAACCCTGGAGGAGTAGGAGAAAAAGAGAGAATTGAGCAAGGTAGATGCTGGCATCAGCAGTGGCTGCCTGCCCTCAGGGTGCTATGGGCTGGGCAGTCTCAGCAGGACTCCAAGGAGCTCTCTAATAATACCAGTGGAGGCCTTTCATGCTTTACTGGGATCTTCAAAAGTGTTTATGGGATGATTTCTGTGGAATAGTTGTGCTGGAAGCAGTTTAGGGGAAGTATGCTGTTATTAGAAGATTTTTTTTAAAAAACTCCATTTGGACACTTCTTACTGTTACATAACAGCAAGGAGTGAGCCCCAGCAGCTGTTTGCTATTTATTAGAGTCCACAGAGGAGTAATGAGGAGGGAAGCGGCAGGGAAGGCTTCAGCAACGTGGAGAATTCTTCCTTCTCCTTTTCCACAGGTTCTGCAGGGCTTTTTTGAATCCTTGTAATTTTCTGCCCCACACAGACATCACAGGTGAAGAGTAAAGTCCTGAAGAACATCCCATGAAGCCAACACTGTGTGAGCTGGTACTGCTCAACCCTCAAACTGCAGACTCAGAAATCATCACTACACTGTTTACACCCTTTCTGTTTTCATGTTCATCTTTTATTATGAAGAAAGTCTTCAGACATTACATAGTCCTGACCTCTCTCCTGTATGGCAAATGGAGAGAGCAGATTTATGCCCTGAGAGACAACAATTTCCATTGTATTTTTGCATGCACAATCCTGGTTCAAGCTGCCATAAAAACCTTTCTTCTGCCCCATATATAACTCCATGTAAAGTTTTCCAGACACATTTAAGAGGCTGATGATGGGGTTTGACCAAACAATAGGTAGTAAAAGTGGTTGGCAAAGCCAGTAAGACTCCAGGAATTTCAGTCCATCAGTGCAGGATGTCTTTTGGTGCCACATGGCCACTGCAAGGAAACTGAGGAGAGTGAATCACTCATTATGGTGATGCAAGTTTCTGCATGGGGAGTCCATCTCCAATCTGGAAATATTTTTGGTGCAGGGAGAAGGCCAGTTGGGGAATGTTGGCCTCAGAGTCTGCTGTGTCACTGCAGTCCTGCAAAAGCTCACTCAGCAGAGGTAGCTTTTAAAATATCTTCTCCTTTTTGATGAAAGATTCTGCAGTGTCTCTCAACACAGCACTTGAAATATCACTCATCTTTCTTCCCCGCCTCCTTGATGATCCCTCCTTCAAGCTGTCAAGGTTTAACAGCCCTGCTTTGCTACATTATCTACATATACAGCAACTCACAGGTGACCTTTGCTCTTTCTAGCATTGCACAGCCAGGAAAGCTGCAGGAAAGGGAACAGGATCCCATTCTGGTTCATTCATCAGCCACAAAACCATCTGTTGAGTGTGGAGCACAGGAGTTTTATTAGCAGTGTGATATAGCAAGCAGAAAGGGCTCTGCTATGTTGCCATATGCCCAAGATTAAACCTTTTCCTTCCCTCAGAGGAATCTGAGCAAGCTCCATCACACTCCCTGTACTGAATTTCCATTCCTTCTCTTCTTTTTGCTACAGGATCACTGACAAGCTTTTTCACCCCAAAAGATCTATGTCCCACTTGGAAACCAGTGGGAACCATATACATAACCTCACTGAAAAGTGTTAGACAAAGTCCTGGCCTCTCTAAAGACAGTGAGAATTTCACCACTTCTTCCTGTGAGCCCCTTCACTCCAGTAAGCCATGCTGCTTTAGCGTAGGAGCAGAGCTTTTATTTTCCCTGTAGCCTTCATTTTCCATGCAGCTGAAGAACAGAGGTGCAGAAGGGCTGCCAAGCTGAGAGGCAGGTATTCTGCCGTTTCAAATCCCCAGTGCCGTGTATTTCACAAATCCCCCTACCTAATTTTTATCACTAAGGAGGTCTATTACACTTTCAGCTCTGGCACAAAAGAGTGTGAAGAGTGGTATCATTGGACCAAAGACAAATCCTTCCCACAAGGACTTATATCATTGGACCAAAGACAAATCCTTCCCACAAGGACTTATATCAGGACAGTCAAGTGAAAGGTAGGAGAAAGGAATAGCACTTGAAAGCCATTGACTTGGCCTCTTGCCTACTCTTTCCTCCCCCACCTTGCAGCATTTGCTGATGTTTTCAGGGGCTTCTGTTCACGTCCAGCTCTTTATTCTGCTCCTTCCCACTATTGCTCTACCTCTGGTGGCATGTTGGTACATAGGCATCTCATGAAGGGCTGGTTTAAGAAGTGCACAGAGATGCACAGGAACAGTGATTGGGACTAGTAGAAACAAAAAAGATGAGTAGACACTTAGCACCTGTTTGGAGGGACCTAATCCAGGTGACTCCAGCCTAAATTGTTCCATAATTCTATTTGCAACCATGACCCTTTTATTTTTACCTCTTTTGCCTATTCTGTCTTCTGGCTGTTTTCCCCTGGTCCTCACTGTGCTGTCTCAGAGCACCCAGGCTGCACAGGATGGATATCACCAGCCCATAAAACACCCAAGGTTTCAGCATCCTCTTTCCAGCACTCCCTGATTTTCCCACTCTCCAGCCCTACCCTGACTTCACTCTTCCACAGACTGAGTAATTGAAGCCAGACCTGGTTCAGATTTTCAGCTTTGCTCAGATCCTTTCAAGTATTTCTTTTTTTAACCTTCCAAATATGTGAGATGCTAGTCAGGACCTGGACTGTGAAAGGGGAAGAGGACAACACAACTTCAAGGTGAAACAAGAGCCTCAGAAGGTTTCTCTGGAGCCACCACAGGGAGTCCAGGCAGGTGCTCTTCCTAGAAACCAGATCCTCTGACATGGGATGGTTTACTACCTGAAATTTGTATTCCTTCCAGGAGATGTCTCTGGGGGAAAGAACAAGTTGACTGCAAGTAAAGCAGGTATAAAGCTGTGAGCATGTGGTAGGGGTGGTAGAGAAATAATCCTCCCCGAGAATTACTGGAGTGATCTCAGCTGTCTGCTGAAGGAAACCACCCCATCACCATCTCACCAGCTGGTGGTAGAGGGTGCTATGGAATGGGCAGTGAGGAACCCAGTTCACCCCTAGGATCACCCCAAACTTTCTGGGAACTAGGCCTTTTCAGACACTTCAAATATTTGGAGCTTGCTCACATGAAACTCAAGCACCCTTATTTCTGGCTTTCAGGAGCTATTACTAAGGTGATGAGCCTTTTTCCTGGGCCAGAACCTCAAGATTGACTCTAATTCACATCTGTGTTCAAAATGAAATGGCTGTGAATTGTCCTTGATGCAGAGACTGCATTTTTGCTTTTCTACAGTAATTCCTTTTTCCCCTTGCTATTAACCCTTGCCAAATTTGCAGCCTCAGCTTTGACTCCCACTGCTTTATGTGTCTAGTTCCCTATTTGTAACTTGAGGCTCACAGGACTGCTCAGGTTCAACCATTACCTTCCAGGACCTGCACATCCCTGTTGAAATTGCTGACTTCCAGAGAGTCAGCTTGTGTCCTGTACCCCAGCCCTGTAAATCATGACCCTATGTATCATTTTTAAGCATGCAGTCTTACATTTGGTCATATGAAAGTACCAGTAGTTTGTTTGTGCTTGCATATCAACCACAATGAGTTGCTTCCTGTTAGCAATCTGTCTTGGGTTTTGTTGCTCTTGCCAGTCCCAGAGTCAACTGCTGTATCTATTCATTACAATTTTCATGCTTCTTAGCCTTTGACAAAAATCTTATATAATGTAAGTCTACAGACAAATCCATCTGGAGTACAGCTATGAAATGTATTAGAACAAAGATGTACATAAGCATTTAAACCATCATTTCAGACATATCTGACATTTGTATCCCTTCAAATGTACATTAGGTTGATTATCTGGTGGTTCCAATTTCATAAGAGAAATATTCTGGTGTAATTTAGAGTATTCCTGTGTAATTATGCTACACCGATACTGTCATTTTTGCCTATCAAAATTCATGTGAGATTACTTGGTGTGATTTGTTTTCTGTGTGGATCAGTATTATTTTTTTCAGTGATGTCATTGACTCCATCAATTTTTTCCATGACTGGAGTTAGGCTAATAGCCCAAATTTTATGAGGTTATTTTGCTTCTCTGTCCCAGAAGGACTCTTTCTGTTCCCAGGATGCAAGTTACTCCTCAAACTCAACAGCACTTATTGGTCCTTGGTTAGTTTTTCTGTAAATCTGGGCTGCCAGTTACACAGATATCTAAGATCTATGTATCTGATATCATTAGCTACTCTTTCATGTGGTTTTTTTCTGTTTTAATGTAAAGTGTTTATTCATCACCATGTCATATAAATATAATTCCCCCCAAGCTGGAATAAAAATGTTTTCTGAAGACACTGATTGCTTCTGAATTATGTTATTAATTCTGTTCTGTCTTTCTATATTCACCTGTCTGTCTATAAGTCAATATTATACTAAGGATTCATTCTGAGTTTTATCTATTAACATGTCCTACTTACTATGCTAGCTTTCCTTTCTCCCTTTCTCAACCCCAAAATATCTACAGTGTAGAGATTTGAATTTTTACTTTTAAACTCTCCTGGTTATTGTACATTGGAGTTTTATTATTCTTTTCATAGCTGCATTCACTGCCCTTCTCAAGGATTAAAAAAACCCCAAAAAACTAGTTTACTCTTCTCTTTCAGCTGTGGGCTTTTGTTTCTTTATAGTATAGTATAGTATATAGTAAAGTATTCTTTACCAGTTTCCAATTTTCATTTAAATTTTTTAATTCCTTTTCTTTCCAACTAGTTTTTCATTTGTTTTTTGAATCAATAGAGTAGCCTTTAAAAACGTTTCAGACTTTCTTTCCTTCCCTGTATTAAAAGGAAAAACAAAGACGAGGAACCTGAGATATACATCTAGTCCCCTTATCTGAAGTCTGGGGGTTTTAGAATATGTAATAAAGGTCCAGATAAAATCATAAGAATTGGCAGCACTTTAGTATTGCATTTGTCTGACTGTGTTCTCTGGCCAGGACCTAATAACATATTACCATGATTTTTTAATAGATGAAAATAATGATTTAATCATGATTTTGAAAGATGAAATCCAGAGGAAGTACTTGTTATTTGAGCATTTACATCAATAGAAAAGATGATTTCAAAGCTTGCAGTGATGTATCTAGGACATGGTGATGACACTTGTGACCTGTGAAAATCCAAGTATTTTAAATTCAGGCTGTGCGTATTTGGCATGGCCTGATTTTTTGGTAGCGGGGGAGGGCCACCCCACAGCATAGGGGTAGCTTCTGTGAGAAGCTGCTAGAAGCTTTGACCATGTCTGAGAGAGCCAATCTGTGATGGCTTGGAAGATGTACATGGTGCTGCCCCAATTAGAGAGGTTGGCAACACCTCTGGGATGATGTATTTAAGCAGAAAATCAAAACAGCGCAAGGGCAGTTTTTCCCCAAGGGTGGGGAACTGTGGTTGCTGCCACCATGACAGCACAGCCTGAGCCAGCCACTGTGGGCAGGAGGGCAGGGGTGGCAGTGGCAGCTTCCCCTTCCCATTGCCCCACGTGAAGAGAGGCACTGAATAGCACCAGCACCATGTCAGCCACGACTGCCCATGCGATGGAGGCGGGGCCACATGGTGGGCAGCAGAAGCATGAGGAGCGATTCCCCAACATGGAACCCAAACAAGATCACCTTCTCTGCGCTGCAGGATCTGGCAAGAATCTTTAAATTAGTGGAACTTGTTGGCAATGGTACATACCAGCAGCAGTTCTTCTAGTAAGAGAAGAGGAGGAAGTGAGGACATGTATGAGAAAACAACATGACAGCACCACGGTTAGTAGAAAAGAAAGTGGGGGGAGGAGGTGCTCTAAGTGTCAGAGCCAAGATTCCTCTGCAAGTCACAGTGAGGACCATGGTGAAACAAACTGTCCCCCTGTAATGCATGAGGTCCCCAGGGGATGCTGAGATTGACTCAGACTATGGGAAAAGTGCTCATGCTGGACTGGGGGGATGCTAAGGAAAGCTGTAGGATCCAGTGGGAGACCCAAACAGAGAGAGAGGGCCCTTGATGCCAGACTAGAGCAGCCTATCCTTAAAAGACTGGACCCCATGAACAAATGACCCATGCCACAAGAGTTTTGGGATGACTGCTCGTGGGACGGGCCCCACCGCATAGGAAAAAACCACTCCTCTCCCTGAGCGAACAGAAGAAGCTCTTGAGTGAGGAACTGACCAAAACCCCCATGCCCTGTCTCCCTGCACTGTTGGTGGGAAGGAGGGAGGGGCTGAGGGGGAAGGTATTTTAAAGGCTTGTTTTATTTTACTTCTCACTATCATCCTCTGACTCTGTTAATAATAATTTTACTTTATAGCTTTAAATTTTAACCTGTTTTGCCCTTAATGTTTATTTTCTCTCCCAATTCTTAGTTCATGAACCCTTCGTTAATCTTTTCTTTCCCTCTGTTCTGCCCAACTATAACAGAAGAGGGTGAGCAAACAACTTTTGGGGGGTACCTGGTGTTTGGCCAGTATCAAACCACGACACAGGCCAAATTAAAAATACTGGCCTGTGCTTGGCCAGTGACTCACCATCTGTGGTACAGTTGACCAAACAAAGAATGTGGTTTAGTTCACTAGTGGGTGAAATTCATCCCATAGATGTGATATGCAGAAAGTGGGATTGGCTTTTTGTTTGCCATCAAGAAATACAGTGAATAGGAGTCTAACAAGGTGTAGTTCTAAATGCTGATGGCAATCTCTTTAGAATGTCATGATGCCGTTAAGCTACCAATTATGTGAAAAATAACTCACTTGTGCTTCTAGTGTATTCATTCTAGTCCTGACTTTTGCTTTCCAAATCTGTCTCTTCTTTATGAAAGTCTGAAGGTTTTACGAGCTTATGGTCTTCCAAGGGAGAAAAGCAAGGAAAAAGAAAAGTAGAGGAAAAGGGAAGGGAAGGAATAGCATGGGAAGAGAAAGGGAAGGGAGGGAAGATTACTAAATGGCAATAACTTAGGATCTAGCTAGTTGTCCTCAGAATTGTTACTTTGTGGAGTTTCTTTCTTTTCTGGCTTTTCAAAATACAGAATGAATTTAAGAACATTCTTGCAATGTGCCTTTGCCTCGATGGATAGCTGCAATTTACCCGCTGTACCCCAAGGCCACAAATCACCACCTACAGCAAACACTGCCCAAGAGATGCTTTTTGTATTTTCTGGCACGTTGAGGATCCCAGCATGGATGAAAGAAATCCCCTGGGTCAAGAAAGCACAAGTAGATATACAAGAGTGCTCCCTCATATTCACCTTCAGGAGCAGTATTTTGTGGGTTTTTGTATTTACTGCTCAGGAAAGTGAGAGGATTTGATAAGATTATCTCCTCCAGGTGGGTATGGGGGGGGGTGGGGGGGTGGGGCTGATGTCCGTGAATGAGTCATTCTGACCAAGCAGGTAAAGTGAGGTGCCAGGACATGGATGGAACATGGAGAACTTATCATCCAAGGGGAAGCTGAAGAACTTGGCTTTTTTAGCTCAGCACAAAAGCAGTTGAGAGGGAAAAAGTGCTGTTGCACACGAAAGTTAAAACAGCCAGAAGCAAAAAGAAACATTGGAATGAAGAAAAAAAAATTGTTGGCACAAGAACTAGTGGGTTTTAATTGGCCTGAAGTAAATTTAGTCTGGAAATTAGAAGAAGTTTCCTAAGCATTGGATCAGCAAAGTCCTGGAACAGGCATCCAGGGGCTGTGAAAACAGACCTTGCTTACATGACAAATAGGTTTAGTTACAAGAACAATGTTGTCCTTGGTGAGCCAGCAGGGTCACACCCTGCACACTCAGGATTTTAGGAAGAGAGTGGAGTGGAGACATAGTCCGTAAGAACCATCTTTCAGTCAAAGGAGTGGTAGTGCTTGGACAATAGAAGAACTGTAAGGCACCAGAAGACAACTTGCAGATGAAGAAATATTCCGTCATGCTGAAATCTTTTTTGCATCTTCCTTGTGAGCTTGTGTTGGGGTTTTAGGAGTTCTCATGTTGTTTTTTCCTGTTCAGGAATTTTCCCCAATACGTGTTGCTACGAGACAATAACGACTGGATACTTAGACAAAAGAAGGTGCCACAGCTCAGGGGAGGCTGAGCTACTGCAGTGGCTACGCACTCTCCTAACGTGGGGTTTCCCGTGAAGGCAAGATACCGCAAGATTGGGACTGGGAAAAAGGATGGGTGCAGCCCCCAGCTCTCGTGTGCTCTTGGCACTCAGGAGAGAGGCTGCGGTCGTTGTGGGGAGAATTCGTCACCACTGCGGGGTTCCGTCTTCTGTTATCTTTCTTCTGCCGTGAGTGGAGCTCTGCTCGTAAGACTAGCACTGGGCCTTTTTCGCCATCTGCTTCGGTGCCGCAGGGGAAAACCCCGGCATCCCGAGCTTGCCTTTCCCTGCCCTGCCCCCGCCAGTTCCTTGGCACTGCTCCGAGCATTCGTTGCACTGTAGCTCTGCACCCCCTACCTGCTAAGACCTCCCACGGTTCTAGCTGCAGTTGCGGAGTTTCTGATACATCTCGTCCACCACCCCGGGATTTTTGCTCATTCCTGCCGTTTCAGTTTGCTGCTTCTGGGAGAACTTCTGGGGTAACTGGGGGGATCGGCTGCCCATGTGAGTTTGTAGAGAAAGCCTTTTTTCCGTCCCTTCCCATCTCGGTCAAGCCGCCATTACCGTGTGCTCGCACCAGAGCGCCCCCCTGCAGCCGGGGGGAATCATTGCATCTGCCCTGCTCGCTGGGAGCCGGCAGCGCCCCTGCCGGCTGTGACCGGAACTGCACCAAGTGCCTGCGGCCGAGAAGGTTGTCACTGGATTTGTGATTCTGTTTGTAATAGTTATTGTTTGTTTGTTTGCCTTGTTATACATACTAATAAAAAGCTGTTATTCCTATTCTCATATCTTTGCCTGAAAGCCCCATAATTTCAAAATTATAATAACTCAGAGGGAAGGGGGTTACATTTTCCATTCCAAGAGACTCTCATGCCTTCCTTAGCAGACATCTGTCTTTCAAACCAAGACAGCTTGTGACATCTCTTCGTTACTCTAAAAATGTGATTTATACCTAATCTGGCTGTCTGTGACCTAACTCCCCTGTCTGTTCTTTCATCCCTGCTCAGCCTGCCAAACAGGTGATATATGTATCTTCTGGTAGAGAGAAGAGACTAATACCAGGAAAATCACCTCCTTGGACTGCTAAAATCATACATGATCAACTGATTTTTTGTTCCTTGTTCCTTCCAACTGTACCACAGATGGTGAGTGACTTGAACCTGCAAAGTTAAGGATTTAGTGGCAACATTGGTACAGGTGTAAATGTCCCTGTGTCTTGACCTATTCCAGAATTACCAAGAGTAGGGGGATGCTTTAGAGTTTGCTGGGGACTAGCCAATGCAAGGTTTTGTTATGAGTCCATCTCCTCTATGTGCTCACAGTTCAGGTAATCCCCCTTTAAACCTACTTGATGTGATTGTTTACATGACAATTCAAGGGACTTGAAATGCATGGAGTAAAGTCTTTGATAAGCATAATTTTGATGCCACCTGTTACTTCTCAGATCAGCTGTAAGGCTGTCCTCTCACCATGGTCCAGGGCACATGGCTTACTATTGGAGGGGCAGCCAAATGACCTTCCCAGCTTCTTGGAGGAATGTCATAAAATAGCTTGGTTTGGTGGAGACCTTAAAGATCTTCTAGTTCCAAAACTGACCAGCTGAAGTGTTCTTTATTACCTGATAAGGGTTGCCAAAAGTGTTTTTATAATAACCACGGTAGAAGTATCCTGATCATTTGACCCAGTTTGCTCCCTCCCTTGGAAGTCTATAGCCAGCATGATGAAGATTACGGCTATGAAAATGTGTTCTGCCATGAGATTTTCACTCCTCCTTTTTCAAGAGGGAAATACCAGAAAAGACCCCAGATGACACTTTCCCATCATCAGAAAGAAAAAACCTCAATTTCTCTAGGCAGAAGCTGTTAGAAATGCTGACATCAGTATAAATGTGGGTATGATCCATCTGACTTTCTCAAAGGAATATTGAGATGAATTTTGCAGAAGAGTCTATGTGTTTTAAATGCCTTTATCGCACAGACACTTGTGGGATCCCTACTGCTCTCTGAGGCAGTGCACTTCACTTTCCTGTGAAGACACCAAAGTTGGTTTAGTCTCCCGACAGGCTGTTGCTTTATTATGAGACTTCTCCCCCTTTACACTGCAGCCAGCAAATCCAAATGCCTCAGTAAGGTTTGGTCCAGTGTGCCATCTGGAAAGGGTAAAAGCGTGTAATAAATAATTTTCAGGGTGTATAGGGGGTGGAAGATGAGTTGAACAGAAGCAAAGATGTCATTACTGTATTAGGAATGGCAAAATAATGGCATGTGGACTCTCCAAGCTTAGTTGCAAAAAGAGGGCATGTTTTACTCTTCAAGATCCTTTTTATAGACAGTTCCAAAAAGGTAAATTTTTCACTGGCCATCAAAACAACCCATCTCTATCAATGGACAGTTAGGAGCAACACCCCTCAACTGTTTCTTGCAAGTGAACAACAAGGAGACAAACAACACTGCAAAGGTTGTTTTCCGTCTTCAAGGACTGTTTGAGTTCTTCCTCACAATTCTTAGACCACACTTTCTCAAGCCAGTGTGAGAAAGTTACGTGACTTAGTTTCACACAGACACTGTGCTGCCTGCCTAGTCTCTCACATTCAGCATCCACATAAAGATGCTGTTGTAGCACCAAATCTCTTTCAAGGTGTTGCTGCCCAATCTCTACAGCTACCATTCAAGCCACTCTTCCCTTTGCAGGAGCTGGGTGAGACCATCTGAGCTGGACCTTGGTCTTAGCATCCTGCCCTACCTCATCTCCCCCAGCCAGGTGGGTTTGAATCCTTCCAGAGTTGTTGTGCAAGGAGGATTTGCCTGATCTAATCAGATTTCATACAGAATAGAGATGAGAAGGATTCTGTTTTTAAGTGATTCTGTTGCCATGTCTCTGCCTGTCTTTGATGTAATTTAACCTCTGTGAGCTTCCTGCACCGGCATCTGACCAAGAGGCTCACAGAACTATTTCCAGAGTTTTCTCCCCTTTATCCTATGCAGACTAGAGCAACAGGTCCCTGGAAAAGCGATTGGAAAACAAACCTTCTCTGGTGCCTACTATGAAATTTCGTTCTGTTCAGTTTAACTCTGAATTCTAAACCTTCAAAACCAATGCAAATGGTTTTAAAGCCATTCATCTGCACAGTGATGAAAGGACAAAATTCCTTGGCAAGGTTGGAGGCTTCCTTTGATATCTCATATACTTTAACAACCATATTTACAATGTCTTTAGTACCTTATGTTTTACATTCTGCACTTGCTATTTTTCACTTCTGCTCCAGCAGCAGAGCACAGGAACCAACTTTCACCTTCATGAAAGAGGTGAGATATCATTCCGTATTAGAGATCTGTCTTCTGGATGAATGAGCAACATCCATTCTGGCACTTATTCATCCCTCCTACTACACACATAGATTGGCATTCACACACTGTCTACATTTCAGCTCTTATTCAGCAAAAGAGTCACTGGTCAGAGATATTCCTCATGCATTACCACTGGCTGTTTAAGAATATTGCTTGAATACTGGGTGGGCTGCCACTACAATGTAAGACACAAAATTGAGGACTGTGCCTGCATTGAAGAGCTCGCTCAGCTATGGACTGGTGTCTCTCCAAACAAAAGACTGTCCTTGCAATGCAAATTAGTCTTGGCATTTAGCATTAAAAACTCCAATATTTTTTTCTTCTGGATTTTGAAGAAAAAGAAAAAGGAAACTCAGAGGAAATGAAGAGGTTGAATAAGAGCTAAATCCCAGGAATGAGATATTTTTCTCTCTAATTCTATTGTGAATTATGCAATAAATGGAACCAGAAACGACTAGGTAGTTTCCTTTTCAGCACTTTTTTCAGAACTGTGTGTGCTAACAGGCAGCAGCCACTCAGGTGTGAGCTGAGAAGCTGTTCATTGCAGGCAAGGTGTTTACACCCTGATCAATGTGCCAGAAATCCTCCTCTCCAAAGTGTGAATGTAACATAGAAGAAAACTTCTCTCAGGTTTGAGTATGACCCATTACTAACCCTCACATCCATCTGGGACAGTAGTTCATCTGTAATTGGGATGCTCTCATGGATCTTGGTGTTTAATTTCTAAGCCTCATTTTTCTCACCTATAAAATTGGCTTTTTAGGGAACTTCTGCAGGAGGGGAGGAGATTCACTTTCATACTGAAATTGTTATGAAATCCATTGCAACTTTGCTTAGACTGACAAGACCAGATATTTTGCAGTAGAGCACAAGCTGTCCCTGCATAAATATTTCCCCCAGGAAATAAGATGTTCAGACTTGAGACCACTGAGAATCAGTTATTCCTCAAAACTCTAGGCCTATATTATCTCTGGTTTTAAAAAAAAAAAAATTGAAGAGTTTAAAGCTCTGCAGAAGTGCTCCAAATCCTGCCCAAGTTTACTATCACAAAATAAAAGGTACAGGACAAAACTGGAGATATATAAAAAGAAAGAGCCACTCCTAAAAACCTGACTCTCTGCCTGACTTTAGTTTATTGTTAAATGGCGACCCTCACTTTCTTAGTAAAAGGTTCTCCAAAGAAGTCACATCTCTATTCCAACAAGTAAATAATGATAAATTGAATTTTCATCCTTTTTATTTGGGTAAGGCACTTAGCATTGAATCCAATTCCTTGCAAACAAAGTCTCCTGTTGGAGGAGGAGAGGAATGAGGAATCTGCCTGGCTGTGCAGAGTCCTGTCTGCTTCAGATCTCTGGAGCTGCTTTTTAACATCAGAAGTGAGATGCTTGTTGGTATCAGCAGTTTATCTTAATCGTCACAGAAACATAGAATGGTTTGGGCTGTAAGGGACCTTTAAAAATCATCTCATTCCACCACCTGCCATGGCCAGAGATACCTTCCACAAGATCAAGACCTTCCAGCCTGTCCTTGGACACTCCCAGAGTTGGGGCAGCCACAGGTTCTCTGGGCAACCTGTGCCACCCTCATAGTAAAAACCTTATTCCTTATATCTAATCTGAAGATCTTGGTTGGTAGGAGCATGTTGGGCTCAGTGAACCATGCTGACCTCTTTAGGTGTTGCTCTGCTTTCCAAATGCACCTGGGGTGTGAGTCTGCTGCAGCAGCAGATGTCCTGGCTTGGAACATCAGGGAGCAGCCTGAAGCTGTGAGGAAAACCTCTGGGTCCTTCCATGCTTCTGTATCCTGGACAAACATAACACCCTCACTCATTGCTGTGCGCCCCAAAGGAAACAGAATTGACTTTTGAGAGGTGCACAGTATGTGTGACTGCTTCCTGAAATGCATGGGTTTAAAAATGCCAAATGCACTCGAAGAGGTTTTTAACTTCATTTTTTTTTAATTACTGCATGGCTCTGTATTACTATGGTAATTTTTTTCCTGGATACATCACATAAAACTGTCTTAACAGTCCTCAAACAACATTAGATGTCACTTTGACATTTCCAGTGTTCTCTTTGAGGACAGTTTTTAAGAATTAAAGGTAAAACTTTGAGAAAACTTCCATGTAAAAATAGTTCAGATAAACCTCAAAAGATTTAACAAATATAGAATGACCAGGGCAGTAAAATGGATACATGTGAGTGAACCTAAAGGGGTTTTATTTTCCTGAATTCCAGTTGAACAACCCATTATGTCTTTTTCCTGTAGCCTGCAGACTTGAAAACCAGTCACAAGCTGAACTGAAGTGGTTGGGATATGTGATCTATAGATATTAGGGTAGCTAAAGCATGAAAGCAGATGAGTGAGTTGGAGTTTATGGTACTGATGCTATCTCCTTTTCTTTCAGAATTGCCTGGAGTTATGAGATGGAGCCTTCTGGATTGTATAAATGTTACATAGTTTAGTGAGTGTATGAAAGAGGAGTCAGACTTGAGAGCATATGGGCATTGGCTGCTGTTCCTCCTGAGTGCCTGGCACTGCAGATTTGTAAAGTGAGCATAAAGGGAATGTTTTGTTTTATTGTTTTGTTGTTTTGTTTTGTTTTTAAAAGATCCAGCCATTCTTCTGATACTGCCCAGGTTTGTATTTGAAGCCCTAATTAGGCACTCACTGTGGGCAACAGGAGCTTTATCACAGACTGCAGTGAACTGAGACTGTAAATCACCGATTCCTTTTAACTAGGGATTGCTTTCCTTTTTAGTGAAGCAAACCCCTGCAGTTCAGCTGATGGTCCTCTGGGACCTTTAATATCTATACCTTTCATGGGTATGAAAGGACACATGATCCACTAACCCACAATGAAGGGCCTCCTAGGAGCCTCCAACTGTTGATGGTTCAATGTAGATCAGCCGTCATGCTGATTACCAGCAGCTCCAGATCTGGTTCTGATGGCAGCCAAGCCTCTTCACCTCTGGGTGATTGAGTGTTGTCTCCATTCCCAGAGGCTCAGATCTGGATCTCATTGTGCTGGTCAAGCACTGAAGGCATCCTGTTACCTAGCATTCCCTGTTGTCTCCATCTGCACCTTCATTAACTTCTAGCATTGCAGTTGTGATATTGCTGGAGGGTATTGCTACTGTCTTGGGCAGAAAAGACAAGTCAGCCAGAGAGCTGAGTGGACTTGAAGTACTCAGGGAAATGACTGAGGACTCTGTCTGTCACTCCATATGTATGAACATGTGTGTGCTTTCCTGGTTTTGCTTTGAGAATCATCTTTAACCACTCTTCTACTCTTCTACAGCCATCATCCTTAAATGCACTCTTCCTTTCTTGCAGCTTCTGCTCTTCTCTCATTGCTCTTCCACATTTGAGTCCAGCGTTGCACAGACTTCTCCCCTACCACCCTCCCTGTCTCTGAGATCTGTTGGCCTGGAGAACTGGGAGAGGAATTTTCCCCCTATCTTCTGCTGTTCATGCAGTGATCTCCACCTCCCCATGTTCCAGGTTCTCCCAGCTAATCCAATTCCCTTCTGCACATTATGCTTCCTCCAGAAGACTCAGCAGTGCTAGCCTTTCATCCATTAAATGCCTTCCCTGTCCCAGCAACATGTAAGTGTGGAATGATAGATTAAAATCGTGCTAAATGAATACTTGATGTCAGCTTCCCAGAGTGCCACTCCTTGCAGAACCAGAGAACTTAGCTGCTGAACTCTTTGGGGCAGGATCTGTTTTGTATTTATATCCTGTAAATTTTCAAATCCATTGCTGGTGCTAACAAATGAATGGTTATGATTAATCACCTATCATTTTGGGTCTGATCCAGCTTTGATTACATCAGTGAGAACCTTTCCATTTGCTGCATGGAAGTTGGATCAGACTCACAATCCAGTCTCTTTTTTAGCTCAGTGCTGTCCTTGAGGAGACTTTATCTTGTCTGGTTAAAGGTGTTTGCATTTGGGCAGTTTCCCCTGCTATTGTGAAGGTAAGATAAAGCAACGCGTCAAATCTGGAGATGTGACCACCAGGGACCTCTACAAAACAGTGTTTGGGGTCTGAGAGATTGTCATATTTTACATCTTTATTCACTCCATGAATTTTAGCAATATGAGGCTTGTGAAGTGATGTAGACTATGAAATAAAACCTCCTCATGACAAAGATGGAGAATTCAAATATCTTAAAGTCCGCCTGGGCAGTACTCTTGGGATATGGCACTGCGGTTCAGAGAAGGTGACTGAATGGAAGATGCCAGTGTGCCTTTTTTAGTCCCCTGATCAAATGAGGGTTTTAATTAGCATCAAAATTGCAACTCCTAATCCTCCTTTATACAGCAGAAAACAATGAGAAAGCAACTGCAGGTACAAATGGCTCTCAGGTGATGCAGCTCAATCAACTAAAAACTGAATACATGATCAGGTGGCAGGATTTGCATGGATGCCCCTAGAGCACATCATCCCTTCTGCCATTTGGTTCAAGGTCTTTGAGCCTTATAAGGAAAATACAATAAGGAATCCAGCGAACAACTGAAGAATAAATCACGGTTTTATGTGCATGGAGTAGATCCAGAACATCATCCAATCCTCTGAGACACCTCTGTCCCTCTAGTAACATGGCAAAAGGGTTCCCTCTGTAACAAGATACGCTCTTCATCACCACATGAGCAATGAAGCAACAATCCACCTTCTGCCAGACACCTGGCAAAATTCTTCCACCTCTGACCCCTTGATGAACACCCCTATCTTCAGTGAGAAATACTTTCTGAGATTTTCACATGGGGAAGAGTTGTTACTCATTGAGTATAAATCCTGCTGCTTCAGGAAATGTCTGTAAATTAAGTACTTTCCTAAAATGGATCAACTGCCTGGGAAAATGCAGGCACAGTTTATGAGCTAGCCTCAAATGTTTATATATAAGAGATAGTAGGTGAAATACTTGGTATCTACACCTATGTTAGGAAGAATCGATCTGAATATGCTTATATGCCTTATGTTGGCATGTAATCACTCCTTCAACATTAAAGATCTCAGCAGATTATCCATGTGAAGTAAGGGTGAGGTAATATCATCAATATGTGGAGAAGTAACTGATGAATGCAGAGATTAAAAAATATCTCTACTTGCCCAGTTAATGGATTCATTCCCAGAGGTGCTAACCCCTCCACTGAAGCGTAGTCATGGGAGTAGTAAGGCCATTGTTAACCCAACTTTGACAAGGGCTGTCTTCATTCCTGCTCCTCTCAAAGCTGGCACAGAGTGCTGATGGTGCCAATCCCCAAATTTGGAAACATTTTTCTGATTCACACCTAAGCTGGGAGTGATGGAGATACTACCACCTTGGCTGTTCAGAGTGTGAGGTTGTGAGGTCCAGCATTAAAATCCTCCAGGAAACACAGTCCTGTGTACCACAACTCTTGGCCATGCTGGAGAGCCTTCTCAAAATAGATTTTGTTCCTGTTAAGAGCCTCTCAAAGAATTTGTCAGTTCCAACTTATTGAAATAATGTAAAAAGCAAGGCTCAACCCTACAAACAAACAGGGATTATTTTTGATGCGTTGTTGTCTTACGAGGCAGCATGATAAACCTGAAGTTCAAATTCCAAGATGCCAAAAACCAGGGAGGTAGTGATGACTCCCTGATATGAACCTCCCAGTCAGAGGTTGTAGAAATGCATCTTTCCTCTGCTGAGTTTCGGTGCCTGCAGGCAGCACTCAGAAATGCTGTGCTGCTTTAAATCCCAGTTTCAGCCTTATATTCCTGTAGAATCAGAATCAGAGTTTGTGTTGAAACTCCTGGACATCATCCAGTCCAGCCTTCTCCTCCGACCAGGTGTAGTTACACCTGGTTTCTCAGGGACTTGACCAGTCCAGTTTTGAAGAACTTAAAGGATGGAGATTCATTTGGGAAAAAACCATCCTTTAGCTGAGTCCATTCATGACGATAATATTTGGATTTGTTCAGGCAGTTCAAGGAAAAGGAAAGATGTTTTGTAAGCAGATGCTGTGTTGTTTGGGCCTGAAAGTCCTGGGGGTCGTGTCTCAGGTCAGGTCAGGTCTAGTTCCAGCAGAAACCAACACTGTATCCCACTGAGACCAAAAATATTCCCCTTACCCAGGTTTGTCAGCACATGTAGCCGTGGCAAAAGGTTTTTAATGGTCTTATAACCACTTTTTGAGGGTAGATTATTGCAGATTCTAGATCAGGCAAGATATTTGCTCCTCATAGATTCGTATTACTTTTTCAAGAGTTCCAGATATACTGGGACATTTTGATTGACAATTAAGATGAGGAATAAGCAATTTATGGGGTGCTCTTTTCCCCTGCTTCTTCTCTGGTACCATGAAATCATCCTCTGGAGCTTGTAGAATGAATGAACCAGCTAAAGACCTGAAAGATATTGATCAAATCCCTTCATTCAGCCTTGAGAAAAAAAGGGAAACAAAATTTATTAGGAAGATTATTCTATAAACGGTTCAAAAAATCCTAATTGTAGTTGCTTAAAACTTCTTTGCTAGAGTGCTAAAGGGATATTTTCTTGTCTCCTCTGAAGACAAGAAAAATCTGTCTCAGCACTTTTTCTTGTCTTTCGAGCAACTGAAGAGCAATTCTGTGCCATGCTACAACTTGAAGAGTGGAATCTCTTTAAGTCAACCTCTTCTTCATGAGAAATCATTGTTATTAGCCCAGCAGCTGATTCGGGTATTTGGAAAGGAGATTGAGTCCACACAGAGTGCAGAATTATATTTTTACCCTGAAATAAATGAATGCCAATGCATTTACCTATGTATTTTCTTTTTGTTCTGAGACTGTGCAGTCCAGTCCATGGAAAACACTTTTTTGCTCCTTCTTAACATCTGTCAGGGAGGCTGTTTGCACAGATTTTTCATTGCTTTGTTTTTGTTTCCCGTGAAGATACATGATAAATCTTCAGGGTCAAACACATGTTTTGCTTGAGACTCAACATGTTCATTAACTAATTGTGCTGGCATGGTAATGCTTCAAGACAACAAAAGGCAGCCTGATTCATGGTTGGATGGAAACAGGAAATATTATCATAAAGAAGGGGATTTTTCAGGATAGACACACTCTCCCTTCTCGCAACTCAGTGTTGGAGCAGACACTGGAATATTATTGTAGTGCTCATGTCAAGCCCTGATGTGTCTTTAGATCTTGCTGAAATGGAACTCCTTGCCAGCCTGAAATAGGCACAGTGATTTGAATACTGGCAATCATTGTGAAAAGAAGAAGAAGGTAATAAAGTCCCAGGATGGAAAAAGGTGAAGGTAGGTGTGATTCAGAGGAACCAGGCTTTGCAGAGTCAGGAGGAGTTTGTCTCACTGCTTGATTTCAACACAGCTGGTATCTGCATGGGGAGCACAATTTTAGGGGCAGGGTTTTCGAAGGGGTGTGAAGTCAGTTGACTTCTTGACTTGTTTTGGTGAAAGACAAGCATCTGCTCCTTACCAGACTGGGTCCTGCATCATGGTCTTGGTCTAGTTGATCAGGGCATTGCCAAAATCTCTTAGGAAATTATTGGTGAAAAACAGTTTAGGTGGGAGAAAATCAAGTTAGTTTTGATGGCCAGGCTTGCTTGCATCCTTTCTCCATTAGATGCTTTCATATTCCTATTTCTATGGAATTACCTGAGCTGTGCAGAGCTCACATATTGTGTGCAGGGGATTTTTTTATCCCAGAATTTGATGTTAATCCTGATTTTATATGGAAAGGAAAGTGTTAGAGCTTGGCTTCAGAAAAGCAAGCGAACAACCAGAACCCTGGAGCCAGCAACTTTGTGCCAACCAATCTTAAAGACCTTCCCAGGGATGTCAGCTATGGAAGTGATGGACAGTCCTCAAAGTGAGGGAGTCTGGAGATCAGATATTGAGCGTTTCTGAGGTGTGCATTCCCCAGAAGCCCAGCAAATAGGAAAGCTTTCTCAGGCTCCATTCTCAGAAGAATTCCAGCCAAGTTGAATATCCATCCCTAAAACGTTGCTCAGAGTTGTTATGGGTGCCCCATCCCTGGAAGTGTTGAAGGCCAGGTTGGATGGGCCTTGGAGCAACCTAGTCTAGTGGAAGATGTTTCTTGCCCATGGAAAGGGGGTGGAACTGGATGATCACTTGGTTCATTCCAACCCAAACCATTCCATGATTCTAAAATGCTTTGATTTCAGCAATTTCTAACAAGAACAGGATGTGCTGATGTGTTCCAGCTCTCTCTATGCTGTTTTTCCATAGCACATACATGCTATTGGGATGTTCTGAACCCTCCTGAAAGTTTTGAGTTGGAAGGGGTGAGAGAGTAGATGAGATGAATATGTTTAAATGAGAAATAATGAATACTGCATGTGATCCAGATGTCATCTTGCCCTTTCCTTGCTGGACACACAATGTCATCATGGAAAACACAGAGGTTTCCCTTCCCCTAGTCACTGGTCCAGTTTTCCTCCTCAGTCTTTTTTAAACATATCCTCTGTTCATGCCCAGGCTATGGAAACATATGGAAACACATGCTGAGATGGGTCTGTCCTGGCAAATTCAGGGCCACTTTGTAGACCTGCATAAACATTAAAAGTGCTGCAGGGGGCAGGGTAGGGGCAAAACCAAAATCCTTGAAAATTAAAATCTTCTCCAAAGATTCTTCTATAGGCAATTTACTTCACAATAAGACACTTTCTGGGGTTGTTTGCTTGCAGAAACAAATTAAGGAGAACTTCAAGGATCTGGAACCCATTATTGAGATGTAAGAAATTGAAACTTTGTAATCAGGACAAAAATAGGAAGCAAATCCAGACATTAAACAAACCAAGCATTTAGATCGTCCTGTGAGACAAATATGAGTCCTAAGAGGGGCAGAAACATTTTGGCCAGACTGAGGGTTGATTTTCAAGTTATTATGGAGAAAAAACAAGGACAGGAAAGAATAAACCAAGCTTTGAGCTCAGCTGAGTCTTAGCCAAAGAGCTGCAAGAATTCAGGGTCAGATTTGGGGAATCCAGGCTGATAAATGACGTAGGAACCATGTCAGACAATGAGTTTGATGTAGTCTGAGGTGCCAGACAATAAGCTTTTAGTGTCTTGAGCACACTCTTGGGACATATGGCATTTCTCCCAACAGCTAGCATAGTTCACTGCTCTTTTTATAGCTGCATTAATCTGACAGCTAGTGAGAATGTTTCTGGAGCTGGATGGGATAAACAGAGATAATGCGGGTTCAACTGAGCGTTTATCTGGATTTAGGCTTCCTTGGGCTTATACACAACGGCACACAATGACAGTGGTTGCATCAGCTCCATCAGGAAGGGTTCATTCAGTGTGTGATTCATTATAGGTAGGTCTCATTGAGTCTGAGATGTTAAATATCTCATTACCAAGTGAACAAGAAATTAACTGGACAGATTCACAGCACCGTTGGCTCAAACTGAATTTAAGGACCAGAGAAAATATACCTCTGAAAAATCTTCATTTAATGCACAAAGGTTTCTGGAGTAAATGGATCTGCCTCTCAATTTGTCTCCTTCATCTTTGCTAATCAATGATGACTAGAAACAAGATCCCAGACTCTGCAAGAAGCCCTGTGCTTGTGATGCTACATCCCTAACTCTGTTCTTATGGACATTATCTTTATTTCCATAGCAACTACTTGCAGTGGCACAGTGAATGATGACTTCTGAAGGAGAATTAACAACAGCAGACAAAATCCCAAAGGGACCATCTGATTTTCTTATGCTATAAAAGACCCAGTTTCAAGAGGAGTAAGAAGAAAGAGCACCAGAAAATACAACATGGATGCAGATTTTTTTGAAATCAGATAGCTTATTTTATTTTAACAGGATATGAATTTCTTAATATCCTGCTCTGAAGTGTTTGGGTAGTATAGGCAATCACAAATGAATTATTGAGACCAGATCATGAGACATAGGATGAAATGGGACCTCCAGGGTTAAAAAGTCCAGTTCTGTGTTAATCATACTTAATCATATTATTTAAATTAATTCAGAAAATGGTCAACTCCATTTGAAAACATAGTATTTTCTCCCACAGCCTTGATTTCTTTGGAAAGTTGTTCTCAATCCTCCCAATTCTGCACATGAGAAATAGTCTATTTTTAATCTCGCTTCATTAGTCAACAAGTTATGGCCATTTGTGCAATATTTTTTGGACATTTGGAAGCCATATCTCACACTCTTCTTTCTCAAGGTGCCTAAAGTAGAATTAAAGAAAGTCAATATAACAAAAAAATTAAATAATAATAAAATGTTCCATTGCTATTATTAAACGTATATCTGACCAGAACCTTCATATCTGAACAGTCTTGAAATTTTAGGCAGATGGGATCTATCTCTGTATTAATTGCCTGGTCTTCCCTATTTAATAATCTCATGTCTTGATGAAAACCCCATGTGCCAAACCCCCAGAAATAACAAAAAATGGGCTCCTGGAGGAAATGCAGTGGCATTTAGGGAGGAGATCAGCGCTACAGTTGTACTGACACTTTAAATTGTCTGAAGCTAACTCTAACATGAAATACATATAACTTTTCCACCTCTGGCTGTAGTTTCCCACTTTCCACTCCCTCCTTGGACCAGCATGGATATTTTGTTCAATGAATCAGTGTGAGAGACTGATCCAGTTTCAAGCAAGCAGCACTGGTGCAAAATGGTTGGGGAGAGAAATAGGAGATGCTTCTGATATACCTTATTTACTCTAGGATGGAGTGAGTCCTGTTTCCTGAAGTGTCTCTTGTCATTAATTAGGGTGTGGTGCAAACGTTGTTCAAATATCCACTTCTCACACCTCAGGGTGGTGCGATGGGCAGCCTTCCACCTCTCTGGGATCTTGTTAGCGTGTAGGCAATACTGTTTTGTGGTTTACCTCCCGGCTTAAGTCACCAACTGAATGAGCACTAAGCCTTGCAGAAGTCTGTTAATGCTACTTTTCATGATCTAAACAACACAAAGAAATCAGTGCCGAATATGTACTGAAATAAGCTATGGCAAAATATGCATGATTTAGTAATGTGAAGCATAGTGAGCTCCTGTCAACTGTCTTCAACACCTCTGGAAATCAGGCACCATATGCCCCCAAAAATGAGGCACATCAACTCAGCTGGCATTTCTGAATACATTGGCCTATGGCCCAACATCTACACATTTTTAAGCAACCAATCCAGACAAAATCATTTAGCAAATCAGTGATTGGCATTATAAATGTATGGTACCATAAATGTAATTCATAGTATATACTGAGAACATATCAATTCATATCAACCGAGAACAGAGCAGATTAGTAAGAAACAGGGGTGCTTTACAGTGCAAGACAATACCAGCAGGAGTTGTCTAACAAACAAAATGACGTGTAGTTATTAGAGCTGGAGTTTTTCCTTTGGCTAGTGAGATTTCTCACCGTCTGGTGAGAGCTTTGAAAAAGAGCAGGAAGAGGCTTGATGAATATTGTGTGATGGAGTGTTGGGCAAAAGGAGGTTTGACAGGCTGAGCAAGCCAAGCAAACAAAGAGTACAGCCAAAACAGAGAAAGGCACAAGAGGGAAGAGGTTGTGTGGGAGATGAGATGAGAGGCTTGACGACAGCATGAAAGTGGTCCATCAACCCACTACAGTCCACATCACTGTGGGAGGCTAAAAAGTCCTTGCACTTCTGTGAAGTCCAAGGTTCTGCAAAGCTTAGGGCTGCCACCACAAAACGCCTGCCTCTCACCAGTCCCCTCATGTGACCCCATCCGCTTTCACAAAGAGGTGCGTGCGTCTATGAGGAAAGGTGCAGATGCCTACTGTGCTAGGAGAGCTGCTGGGTGGATCTGCTAGGACAACAATCATTTCATCAGAGCAAGGGACAAACTTCAAACATTTGAGGGAGGTAACACTGGCAAGATGGTTTCTTTGCTGAATGGACTGCGCAGCTGCCAGGAGTAGTTGCAAGTAAGGTTACAAATAACATTGTGGGCATGGTTTTTGGTTGGCTGGTCTGTGTGGACTGACTGTTGGGTGAGAGAGAAACATTCATTTGCAAAGTTCAACCTACTATAAAATGCAGGGAAAACAAATCCCTGATTTTTACACTTCATCTTTCTGCAGAACCACAGTGCACCAACACCATCATTTTCATGCCATCTCTTGCAGGGATTTCCAACCTTCACAGCTGCTGTTGCCTTCTAACTTTCTCCATCTATAAACATTTCTTGCCATTCATCCCTTTTCTCCCTGATAATGGGCCCTTCACCATGCTCTGAGTTGTAGCCACCACCCTCATTACTGTGCTGCCAAATCTCTCAGGACCAGTGCAGATCCCAATCTGAACAGCCTGATACTTTGTCTGTGGTGTTTGTCCATGTCCTTGTGATCGCTGGGAGATGCAGCTCTTCAACAGGATGGTTCTCAAACTTCTTGAATACTTGGGCCAAAAGATTTTTGTGGGTTATCAGTTACCATGACCCACTAAACTTTGAAGTGAAATAGTTTATCAGTGCAATTCCACAGAGCAGGTATTATGGCTTTGTAAGCCTGAGTTTTGTGATTTAACTCATATTCATTCCCCAAGACAATGTTGTTGGCTTCAATGAAAGCTCTACCCAGTTCTGCGGAAATAGGTATTTTGAATATTAGCCTCTGGCTATGCTAGGGTGCCCTAGAGGTACTGCAAATTACTCTGACCTAAGTAAGGATAGAGTAGAATGAAAATGGTGGGCCTTAAGGCTGTGTTGTTTCTTTCATCATTATCACAGATCCAAAGCAAGAACTCCATCAAGGTTGTATTTTTCCCTTCTGTTGTGTCTTTGTACCAACATCCCTAAGAAGGATTGTGAGAAATCTGTAACAATAGTTCCTTGGAGATAATGGGAGCTTGGGTGATGAATCCAGCTCTTGCTGGGTCAGTGTGATAGTGAATGTTAAAGACAACAGACTGGCAAATGAAACAACTGCTTCAAGACTGCATGGGCTAATTATTTCAATATTTCCCTGTTTATAATTGCTGCTCTAGATGTTCTCTATTGACTGTTTGCAGAAAGAGGGAACAGGGACTGTGGACCAAGCCAGTATCATAGATCCAGATCTCTTGGATGGTCTTCTTAAATAGCTCCTTGTTTCTAGGGACTGTGATGGACTGTGTAATTTGTTAGCCCTGTGTGTGTCTGCATACACCCATGCACAGAAGTGCATGGATGGGCAAATATAACAGACCCACTGCTGTGAAGAGGATCTGGAAACAACTCACATCTCAGCATCCAACTCGAATAAGTCACATAGCTATTGATGCAATCCTTTCCATCACAGACTCTCAAAGCATTTTAAGTTATTAGTGTTTTCATATATTCTCATTTTCATCCCATCTAAAATAATAGCTACAAAGGAGTTGCACCAAGTCCAGTCTATGTCTGCAAGTCTTGATGAGAAAAAACACGTTTTTTCTTTCAGATGCTCTCAAACTCTGTACTTGTGTATTGCTCTATTTTATCTATATGTTGATCAGTAACGAACAGAAAGATTTCACTCCATTTTTGCACTGTGCAGTCGCATATCTAATCCCCATGCCCCTCCATTCTCTGATTTATGAGGGCAGACCAGCCCTGCAACCTTCTCCTTTTAACACTGCACCTGCACATCATGGCTAACAGCTTTAGCTGCTTTCCTGCAATAACTCATATAATCTCTTTCCTAGGCAGCCACGCCTTTATCTTAGCAGATATTTCCTCTACTGGTGCTTTGCTCTTTGACTCATTTTTTGATTGCCCTCAGCCTTTCCCCAGATGCTGAAATGATCTAAATCTTGTGGTAACAGACTGTGCTGTGTTTGTGGTGTGTTTAACTCCTGAGGCAGCATCACATTTGGCTTTGCTGCTCTCCTTCCCTTTAGCTCCACAATTGCTGTTAAGAAAAGCAATGCTACAGCTGAGGGGCAATGTACATACCCAGGGAAACTCCACTGCAAACTTCTTTCCTTTCAGCAGTAATTCTACTCTACTTTCTGACCTGCTTTTGTCTAGAATTCTTTTTATTGGGGCACTTTTTGTGGCCTTGATCTGGGCTCAAGGCTCTGATTACATGCTCTTTAAATGACCTCTGAGAAAAAGGGAGATCTCTATCATCTCTATCTATCTATCTATCTATCTATCTATCTATCTATCTATGTATCTATCTATATCTCTATTTCATCTCTATCATCTCCATCTCTGTCTCTATCTCATCTCTATATCCATCATCTCTACCATCTCTAGCTCATCTCTTTCTACCTCTATCTCTTTATATCTGTCTCCAATCTATATCCTCTATATCTTTCTCTCCCAGTTATACCAGGGCCCAGCACAGCTGGTGAAATACACATCTGAGTTAAGGGATTGGCTTCATGACCTACTACAAGAGCTCATGTCCCAGTACCTCCTTGGCTGAAGCAAACTATGACTCATGGAATTTGGCCCTGAAATGCCTGTCATGCCATTTTCAAGGTGGTCTTACTCCCAGGTGGAGGCTGTGATTTTCCTTCATATCTGAAAGCTAGAGCAGCAGGGAGACATTTGTACGTAAAACTCCCAGACCAGAAAAGGGATCTGGTATGAAGAATTCCTTTATTTTATAACAGGAAAAGGAAAGAGAGCAGCTGAGCACAGCTCCTTACTAGCACTCATCTCAACTATACAGTATCTTCTTTTCAAGCTGGCCACTTAGGAGGAATTTGAAGAAAATGGCCACTCCCGTCCACAACACTATTAGACAGAGCCAGGCCCATTTGTGCTCTGTTTGTTCCCTGGAGAGAAACAAATGGTGTGAGGTTTGACCATGGAGACAGGTGTTCAGTGAAAAAAAAAAACAACACTAATGCTTCTGCACAAAAATAAAAGTTGGGCCAAGAGCCTCAATGCATCTTTTCAAACAAGGAGGGAACAGAGCTGAGGTGAGTCCTTAGGCTGGAAGGAGTTATTTAGAATTAATAGTCAGGCTTAGCTGCAGTCACTATGTGATCCAGAGACTTTACGGATGCCTGCTGTCTCCTACATCTTGCTGTCACATCCTTTACCTTCAGCTCAGGTCTGAGCTTTGTGCCTGCTTTCAGATGGAGTCAGACAGACATATTAGAGAAGCCCTGTGTAGATGTAAAATTATCTTACATCACTGATATGAAAGGGAGGCATCAATTTGCACTGGCAGAGGATTTATCTCCAACTTGCTAACCTGAAGCAAGATTTTAGAAGGCAAGGAATCCAATATATGGAAGCAATAGTGATTAAAAGCCATTTTATAGCTAAAGCATGCTTTTCTTACCCAAAACAAATTGTAGAAGCACTGTTCACACACCCAACATGCAATAAAAAATGATCGAAACCAATTGATGTATCTCTACATTGCAATCATTATTGCTAATGCATTTTATTGGCTATTCAAAATCAACACTGCTTATGTGAGACAGACATACCTGCTGGGTTTTTGTGTTCTGTGATCATTCTTGTAAAAGATGCTGTTTGAGAAAGAAAATTCTGGATTCATCACTTCTGAAGTCAGATGTAGACATTAGGAAGCCTTAGTGGGTCTTTATTATAGAATCAAAGAATGGCTTTGTTTGGAATGAACCTTCAAAAACATCTCTTTCCAAACCTCTGCCATGGGCAGGGACATCTTCCACTAGACCAGTGCGCTCCAAGCCCTATATGACTTGACCTTCTAGGGATGGGGCAGCCACAGCTTCTCTGGGCAACCTGTGCCAGGGCCTCTCCACCCTCACAGGGAAAAATTTCTTCTCAATATCTAATCTAACCCTGCCCTCTGGTAGTTTAAAGTCATTATCCCTTGATCTTTTTTTCTCTCTTGAAAAGAAAAACAGCCTAGCATTTCACCATTAAGCCTCTTGAGATCAGTCAGATTAGTACTTGTGATCAAAATGAACTGACAAAATGTCCCAAAACTCCACTGTAATGATCCCTGTACTACCTGCAGGTCCATGAAGCTCTGGGATGAGGCAGCCTATAGAGTTTATTTCTCTTTTAGATGTACTTCAAATCCTACAGAGGCCAGTCAGAGACTTCTTACTGAATCAGGCCATCTGCCTCATTCTCTACCAGCAATTCACTGCCTGCAAGGAGTGAATAAATCACTCTGAGAAAGATGGATTCCATTACTGGTTCTGCCACTTGGTTTCTCAGTAGGTTTATGGCCTGTTTCTACTCTAATTCTTTACACTTTGGCTTATCCTTGTGGCACCAAAGCAATATCAGTCTCCACTGGGATACTGAGGTGCTTTTGCACTGCAGATACATTCCAAAGGAAGACACATATAATTCAATTATGTAAGGTTCACAGTTCTCAGTTTCTCATGTTAAATAGCTTCACAACTTCATTCCAGAAGAGGCAGAATGGACATGCTGACTTGTCACGACCGTATAACCCAGTATCTTCAACGGGAATGTAAACACTATGAACATATTTTATTCTACCCTTAATGGTTGGCCATTTTCTGCATAGGAAACTTGCCTGTAGTATGTCCAGTTAGAAATCTCCAATGGATCTGTCTTCCAAGGACTCATCTCACACCCATAGTCACGTGTCTACCACATCATCTCTTGAGGAGATCCGTGGGTTAACTGCTTACTTCATGGACCCACATACAGCTGGTAAAACTCACTGGTGAAGTTCCTGAGTCAGCCTGTCCAGGGTGGCAAAGTTTGTAATAATTAGCCCAGGTAAGCATTTCAGCCACGTGAGCATGCTGTGGGGAGTTCAAACTTGGTGTATCTTAATATGTTACACTTAGGTCTTCAAACACTTCTATCAGCTGGTGCCTCATGGCCCTTTCCCTGCAAAATGTCAGCCAGGCCCATGGCTGCAACCTGGCTCTGGCTTGAGGCAATGCAGACCATTGCCTGAAAAAGCACCTCAGAATAAAAGGCTCTCAGATTGTCTGCCAGTGCCTCAAGGAATGAAATACAGTTCCACTCCTAAAATGTCAAAGGTATGTCAGTGTGATGAGGAAAAAAAAGAAAAAAAATTGATAAGTTTGAAAAGAGGTTTTGCTTGGAGCCAGGAAAATGTAACTCCTTTTACTTAATTTTTTTCTGCCTCTTCTGAGCTTGAAGCTTTGTTTCAGTGGAGGAAAAAACAATGGGGCAAAATGTTAGAATGGAGCGAGAGCAAATAAGTGTACAAGTGATGAAGTCCTTGCAAGTCTTTAACACCATTCCCCATAACCTATCTCTGAAATTCCTTCACCTCTCCTCATTCAGCAGCCAGGACACCAGCTGCTTGCTGTGCTCAGCTGTCTCACAGGTACAATCATGCTTGCTCTGAGTGATGCAGCTGAGGAGATGATTTTTGTTTTCATGGCACTTTTTTCAGTTCTGGGCAATTTTCAAGAGACTCCAAACTTTGACTGACTCAAGGACTACAGAGCAGAAGAGGTGAAGGTCAGGGAATGATGGGTTACCCAAATGGACATAATCAAATGATTGCCGCTGAGCTGGAGCAGAAATGATGCAGCACATACTTCTGCATTGCTCCTGGGAGCCCCAGGCAGAGGCAGGACACACTGAGTTGTCTTTATCCCCTGAAAAGGACCTCCATGGATTTTCACAGATGAACATATCTCAGAGCATCCCTCCTTTTCCCCTGGCTTCCCCACCATTCTCAATGCTTGGCCTTTAGTGACATCCCAACAAAGGCGGCACCTCCTGATCACCCCACTACCCACCATCCAGCTCAGCCAATAAAGAAATTTTTCATCCTGCCACCTGAACTCAAGGCACAGCCACTTGGCAAGGTGCCAGCAAGGCTTCTCCCATCACTAGATACCCATTGATTGCTCTTCCTCCAAGGGCCTCTCTGTCTGGCTCTTCTCCACTGTTCTCTGTGTCATTCCAAAACAATCAGCCAGCAAGAGTGCTTATGTCTAGTAAGACCAGTGAGCAGTGGGTCAAGAGTGCATCCAAGCAGAATGTGGTGTAAATAACTGACTCCATCTGCTTCAGGTCAGAACAGCTTCAACTCATCAGAGGGAACCAAAGAGCCTCCATGGGTGGTGAAGAGACTTTCTGAATCCATCCACAGAGCTGGCACTGGAATAAGCCAAATAGGCTCTTAGTGTTTACGCTGTCAGGCTACAAGGTATTCATCTTCATCCCAAAACACATTCTTCACAGAACACTTCTGTGGTTCAAACTCTGTCATTAGGAGAGCTAAGGAAATGAAAACTGGGAGGATGATGCTGAGCCGTCAAGCCTCATGTACAGCATCAACTGCTCCCATGCCTGGGGTCCCTCCTGAGAGGCATCAGGACATGCCACTATTGCTGCATGGTTTTCATTGTGCCACAGGCATGTAAAATGAAGGATTATATCCCTATCCACTTTCAGCTTGCTGCCATGTGGGGAAGATGCAGTGAAGCAAAGGGGTTGGTTGCAAATCCAAGCTGGAAATTTTCCTCCTTGAGTCCCCTCCAGCAGGCTCAAAACTTTAGAGCAATGAATGGTCAGCATTCATTGGAAAAGGGGTGGTGGGCATTGCTAGTGTTCAGGACACGTAGGTACCAAATAGAGATCTAAGCAGGACTACCCCTGCACTGTCACTTCCCCCCTGCCCCAGATATTAAAAACAAGCAAAGTCAGAGGTCTAGAAGCCTTTTGGGAATAAGGGTCCTCCTCCTCATCCTTCCCTCAGTAAATAGATCAAAATTTAGAACTCTAAATTGGAGCTCAGCTTTGAAATACAGGCTTGTTTTCGTGTCTTCAGTGCCCAGACAAATATTTTCAAGAGAAATCTGGCATTTTGGATGTTTCCACTTTTTGAGGTTTGTCCAAAAAGTGATTCCACTTCAGCCCCAGTTCAATGCTGAGCTGAACCCACCCATCATGTCCCTATGGTTGGTCTCAAGCTAAGTAGCTTCTAAAATTAAGGTGCCACAAAATAGAAGCAAATTCTGCAAATTTGGCCACAGACATTGAATTTCTCATGCAGTGCTCCTTTTGTCCCACGAACAGCATTTCTTTTGGTCCTCAGACTAGCCAGACACTATTCTTAACATTTTTCATAACGTTTTTCTAAATACAATAAATGTACAAATTTATATTTTTTTAATGCATGTTTTCAATAAAAAGCTACAATACGTAGCCTCTGAAAAGTGCTTTTCCCTTGCAATAGTGATATTTACAGCTCCTTCTACCCAGAACCACCACATCATTTTGACTGCTGTCAGTGTGGCAAAGGAAGCAGGACTTTGATTATGTGTAGGGCAAGATCCTAGTATGAAAAGACCTGGGAATCTGCCTGTCCTAAGTCCTCTCCTCTTTTGCAGTTTGGATGAAGCTGTGGGAGCTGATGGTGCAGCTCTATCAGCTGCTGTGCTTGAAGTAACCACAAGCATGTCCCAGCCATGATCACACAGGACACTCCTTTCCTCAAAAGAAATTGCACTGTCTGGAAGAAAGAAAATCTCTTGCATGTCTTGATGGCAACTTAAGCCCTTTTTCTTCCTCCTCTCACAGAGAGCTGAAGTTTGTGATCACTTGCTTCTTGTTGTTAGGTTATTACCTCCTTGGTAATCTGGCTTTTTTTCTGCACTGTGTCAAAATCCTTGAAACATTCAGTTGTTTTAGCTAGATGGGCTGAAAACCACATAGTATGAGCCTGAAAATAAACTCCCAGGCTTAAATAAAGGAACTATTTCTTGCACGTTCCTTGATATGTCATTCAGCAAATTGATGGGAGTTGTGATTTACCATCTTGAGAACAAAGAAACAGGTCCTTTTAAATGTGATGTCAAGTAACCTTTTTCTTCCTCACTAATTTAGTAGCAGCATATGATCCAAACTTCTGGGGCAGCTTTGAGTTCTAGTCTTGAGCTGTCGCACATAGTAGACAGAAGAAGATGGAATCTCTGGAAAGATGTTCAACTTGTTCTGCTGAGGAGAGCAGAGCAAAGCAGAACAAGATTAAATTGAAAGTGGTTTTCTTTGTCTTCTGGTTCCTGTGGCTCCTGGCTGCCCTTGTTTCCTTCATTCATCAGCTCTTCAGAAATCTGGGAGGAAACAAAACTGAGAACCTCATAAGGGCACCTGTCATCTGGAAAAGAGGGTCTGACAAGACACCAGATATCAGGGGTGTTTTTTTAGGAAAGAATAAAGAGGCAATGAAGCCTATCCTGGAAGGGTAAAATTCATTTTTAGGGAGTTTGTGTTTCCTACTGTATCTTCAGGAAAGTGTGAGGCAGAGGGAGATGATGGCATTGTTCTCCCCACTCCTCTGAGCTGCTGGCTGAGCCCAGGTCCTGCAGAGTGGGATGATGAAGCAACGTTATGTGACACAAATTTTACTGGATTTACAACTCCCCCAGAAATCACATTCCTTGAGGCTTTTGTTCACTCCTCAGCCCAAACAATGGCTGATTCAGACAGGAAAAAGTCCATAAACTCAGGTCTCCTACAGTTTTCTCTGACAGTGTACTGGTGCTACAATAGAAGGACACATTTAATGGAAGTACTCTGAATACTGCCCAAAGAGGTGCCACACCAACTCTTCTTCAGACCTAGAGGTTTCAGTGTCTTAGGTCACATATAAGGGACCCTACTGATATCCAAATGGCTGGCTCCAAGCCTGGTGTTGAAAGACATGGAAGCCAAGCTGTGGCACTGAGCCAAGAGACAGTCTTAGGAGGTGTGCAAAACAGCACAGACAGTCCAAGTGTTTAAAGCTTCATCTTGGTATGTCAGACATGGGAGACAGCAGGAAAGTGATAGCACATAGTGTTATCCCATCTAGCTCCACTCACACAAGAGGTATTTTCACCAACCTGTAAGGGTCCAAGCCAAAGCACGTACCAAATACTGCCAAGCTCTGGCACAGGCTGCCCAGGACAGAGTGGAGTCCGTATATTCCTGGAAGTGTTCAAAAGCTGTGTAAATGTGGCATTTGAGGACTTGTTCGAGTGGTGTCCTTGGTGATGCAGGGTTACTAGTGGGATATGATGATCTTAGAAGTATTTTTCAACATAAATGATTCTATGATTCTATGTCAACTTCAGCAAAGTTGGTTCTAGATATTTTGGGGAGCAATGCCAGAAAAATCCCATGTTCGGATATTCCCATCTGCAACTGGTGATATTATCCCAAATATTACTGTGGATTTTAGATTAAGGGAGAGCTTCATCATTCCTTTACCTTTTTGTTCCCATACTTTTTCCACTCAGACAAGATCAGCAGAAGCTCATAGAGATGTGCCTACAAGGTTATAGGTGAAACTTCCCACTTTGCAGTATGCACCACAATTTGTCTTGAACAAAGCTGAGGACAGCTGGGATTTCTATGTCACTTAGGACCCAGGACTTCAATGTTGGCCTTGTTGGACTAATAACTGGGCAACACCCTGAAAAGTTCCAGATATATATATTGACTCATGAGTTTATCCTCTTAGAAGTGCAAACTGTAAGGTTTCATCTTGTTTGCTTTCAAGCTGCCATAAAAAACAGGACACAGAAGCTGCGGCTCCTGAAATGCAAAAATATTCACCTCACTTTAACATTGGCTTTAATGGGATACTACTTCTTCTTCATGACTTTGCCACTTTTTGCTTTCCCTCCCACCTGCCAGATAGAGTATATATATTTATTCTTTCTTATCCTGCAGTTGATCTTCTGAGACCCTGCAGTCTTTAAAGATTTTCTGAGGGGGATTGTAGTGCTGGGAATTTGAGGGACAAGCCTACACTTGGTGTATTATCACTTCCTTTTGCTTCTCGTCCCAAGGCCAGACTCTCTCCATGCCTTTCTGACAAAAGCACACTGGGGATGAGATGCACCACAGTCACTCAGATTCCTCCTATGCACTCAGCCAGGCTGTGTACAATGACCAGGATCCAGGCAGAGGGCAGACTGGGGGTACCCACCTCACTGAATGTGTCTTACCCTGGCAAGAATCTAAGAGCCTGTTGGCTTTGGCCTGTGCTGAAAGAGCTGCAGCCCATCACTCTTCTGCTGGTGCCCAGATGAGAAATGGGGATTATACTTTTCTTATGCTCTGTTTTAAAAGAAATGGCAGAAGGTGATTTACCTCTTTAGAATTTTATTTTGCTGTCAAGACAGTCTTTCTCTCTGCACCCTGCAGACACCATCTCCAGTTGATCTGAAGTAGATCTCTCTTTTTCCCTGATGCTCAGGACTGACCATTCTCTTTTTGAGATGGAGGAGAGATGTGGCATTTTCTCTCTTCTGTATCCTCTCTACATGAAGTTGTGAGCACAGCTGGAATTAATGCAGGTGATTGGGTGAGCTCATGAGAAGTTTCCATGGAAGCTGTGGCATTAAACCCCTCCATCCTTTGATGGCATCCCTAAACCCTCACACTTTTGCTGGGAGCCTAATGAAATCAGAACAAAGCAGCAGCCTGTATGTGGAGAAGGAATTCAAGACATTAAACAAAGGGCAGATAAAAGTTAAATGGACCCCAGATCCACACAAATATTGCCCCACAAGAACAAAAACTTACCTGTCTCACAGAATTTTATCTTCTTCCCCCAGGACAACTGTAATCACCAAAACTGTACTGTCAGGCACTTAATACATGAACCACTGGGTGAAATTATGATTAGTTTAGATCATCTGGTTGTCAGATCTGCTGAGACTGCTCCAGCTTCGTGTACCCCACTGTCTAAATGGTTGGTCTGCAGGGAGCCCTTTGCACAGAAGAATTTCTTACAATGAGGATGGTGCAACACTGGCAGAGATTTCCCTGGTAGGTGGTAGATGCTCCGTCCCTGGAAAAATTCAAGGCCAGGTTGGACAGAGCTCTGAGTGGCCTAGTCTAGTGAAAGATGGTCCTGCTTATTGCCATGAAGTTTGGTCTAGATGGTTTTAAAATTTTTTTCCAACCCAAGCAGTTATGTGAATCTATGATCCCAAAAGGCTAAATAAGGATACATCTGTCCATGTCTAGGGGGAAAAAGATATTAAATTAGTAGCTCATGCAACAAAGAAAAATGTCGTTGGCTTTTTTTCCTCCTTTCTCTTCCTCTTTCAATTGGGTTCCACACAGCCTGTGGTTGCTCTCCACATAAAACCTACTCATTGATGCTTTCATAAAGTGTTTTCTCTCCCCCACCAGTTATTTCCAGTTGTTCAAGATATGTTCAGGACTCTATTCCTGGGAGCACTGTGCCTGTGACATTGTAACTTTGGAGGCATTTGACTAATGGAACACACAAATGATTCCCACCTGCAGAAATAGGATGTGATAAAAGACATGCCACTGGTCACCTGCAAACTTGTGAACCAGATATCGCAGAACCCTGGAAAAGTTTGGATCAGACTTGTTTGCAGCTATCAGCTGCCTTTGTAATTGTCTATACCTACATTTTTTATCTGACTAGCCTGGAGCACTGGGAAAATTCTAAGCTGCATCTGAACCTTCTTTCACCAGGCTCAAGTCACACTGCAAATTCTGGTTCTGTTGGTAGTTCAGCCATTCAGTTTTAGGCAGGTCATTAGTTAACTTTCTGGTATGCTGCGTTGTAACATAATCACTCTTTTTTTTTTTTCTCTTCTCT